>JASXTE010000004.1:41798796-42386296 GCA_030280995.1 Hemileia vastatrix
GAAATGAGATTGAATTCAAATCCTGAAAAGATGCAACATTGTTTCTGTCACTTGACTATATTTCAATTTCTCTGGTTCAGCATTTCAGATGGATCACAGGTAAAAAAAATCATTGTGCATCTAAGTAATAAAGAAATAATACTGAATTATTTTGCATTATACTCAATCATTTTACTAAAATGTCATTCAATGCTTTAAGGAATTTAGATGAACCATGAGGTAAAATCATTTATGGCAAATCAAAAAAAAAGAAAAGAAGAATTTGTTTTTAGAAAAAACAGCTCACACGAGGAAAAGGTGTAGAAGCATATTCTAATTGCCTTAAAATTATTTTCTTTCATTAGTAAAAGTAATGTAATGGACCACTTTCTTTGAAATTCCTTTTGGTAGTCCAGCTGACAAGTTGAACTAGAGAATTTGAAATAAAGTGATGTGATAGAATAGATTCTGTGTCTTTTCAGAAGATGAATCAATCACAATCCAAGCACAAAAATAACCATAAACACTTCAAAAAAAAGGTTAAAAAGACTAAAAAGATTTAGAAAGCTAAGTAAAACCCCCCAAAATGTAAAAAAATGTGAAAAAATTCAAAAAAAATATACAAAAGGCTGAAAAATTCAAAAAATTTCAATAAAATTAAAAAATAGTTAAAATGATTAAAATTAATTAAAAAAATAAAATAGAATGTGAAATTTTCATACAAGTTTACAAAAATCAAAAAAGTTTAATCTAAATTCTTTAAAATTTGGAAATTTTTTGAAGAGATTCAAAAAATAGTCAATAAAATACTAAATCCTTTTTTCATAAGAGATTTGTTAAATATTTGAACTTTTTACTTAAAACTTCTTGAATAATAGTTACTTCTAATTTTATTTTCAAGAGGAATTTATAAATTGACAATCAAAATTGTGATATCTGGTCCATGGTAGAGTCATTTGTCCAAAAAAAAGGGCCACTAGAGGTACTACTGAAGTTACTCTGGGGGTAGTTTGAGGGACAAAAAATAACTTTCCAACCAGTCATCTTTTTTTTCACCCTGTGACACAAATCAGAATGTGTTAACTTAAAATACATATCTATCTCAAACATTTAATTGCCATATAAATGTGGAAGTGGAAACTACCAATTCTTCTTCAAAGTATCTCTATAATTATGTGTACAAGGGTCATGATTTTTACTCAATGATCCTAGAGATAGATGGATTAGTAGATGATGCCAAGACATATCTGGATGGTAAGTATGAATCAGAAGCTGAAGAATTTTGGAGATTGTTTACTTTATCACTTAATGGTCATGAACTAGCAGTTATAATATTAAAGATTCATTTTCCAGGCCAACACAGAAATTTATATTTTATCCTAGCAGGGAGCTATCAACTGAAGGTACTGTGTTAGGAATCAGTAGAACCTGTCACTGGAAAACCTGCACAGAAGGTCAAGGGTATTCCTGAGTAAATGAGATTTGAAAAAATAGTTGAGAACTCCTTTTATGCACAGAGGAATACTTTTAGAGAGTGGTTAAAATATATATCAAAGATAAATTAATACTTCCTTGAGATAAGCTTGAGGTGAATAATAATGTAATTTTAAAATGACACTAAATATTCAGGTTAATCTCACAAAGGGTTAGAAATTAAAAATCATAGTAAGATTTAGAAATTTTAAGATTGAATGAAGCTAATTATTAATTAAGGTAAGAAACAATAATAGCCTTATGTAAATTCAACTACCATCACAGTGATATTATAATTTAACTCTAAGTAATTTCAAACCAAATCCATCCAATTATATAGATAAATCCACCTTGCATTGACTTCCTTAGTAAACTTCCCTTACTTTATCACTGACCCTCCAAGATAACCCACAGATCCTTTTACCATACTCCTATTCCTATGCATAGACCTTTAATTAACCTCAGATACAAAATAACCCAGAATTGAGAATTTACCATCAACCATAGAACTAATACATCATGCATTTACTTAAGATTTAAGAGTATAAGAATATGATTGACTAATATAGATTAAAGGTTTAAATAGCATAGTTTCGAGCATGGTCAAATCAAGACATAAAAAGGGAAAAAGAACTTGATATGTAGATGTTTCTTCTGCGCTTTGAGTATGGACTTGTGTACTTATTTATGGATTAAAAGATTGAATTTTACTTTGAGTGACACGTGGCATGTAAAAAAACCACCCAACAGAGTGGTTTACAGCATGTTCTTATGCCTCAAATTCTGGAGTGGCCAGGGTTTTCAACTATTCTGATGCTCCTATACAGTTTGTTTGGAATGTGTGAGTCCTTAAGATTCTATTTTATATTTTTATTCCATCCTAATTCAATTTTAGTGTGCAGAAGTGGAAAAAAGTGGACTATTTGGAAAAGAGGCACAAGCATTGGGAGAGTTGCATTCTCCAGACAAATTTCTCAAGAAATTTTTTACTTGCACCTCCTGCTTTACCATGTGGCTTGACCAGAAAGCTATGAACCTCTGAGAACTTTTCTGGGTGTCCAACACCCAACTTTTAAGGCTACTTGCTTAGCATATGGTCTTTTTCAAGATGATGCTGAATACAAGAAATGCATGGAGAAAATAAAATTAATGAAGACTTGAAAATAACTCAGAAAACTATTTTTTTCTATTCTAATCTGTAACCATCTTTTTGGTCTAGTGGGTATTCTGAATCAAACATTTTGTAACATGGGGATGACTTCCAACATATCCTGAAAAAAAAGCTTCAAATATTGAGGCCTTTCAATCAGAAAATCAGAGATTATAATTTCAATTTTATTAGCCTCCTTCTTAATAAAAAAGGTTACTATTTATCCCAATATGGACTTCCAGATCCAAAACAACACCTTCATCTATCATCAGGTCAACTCATCTGGAATAACAGTCATATAACAGGAAGGAGCTCTCTAAAAAATAAATCAATCAGTATTATTCATCCAATGATGACAAGAGAAAGTCTTTTAATGCTCTTAAGAAAGCCCATGCTTCAGGAAAATATGGAAAATTTTTCTTAGATGGAGATGAGGGGACTGGTAAAACATTTGTGGAAGACATGATTCTGAAATGGTTCCAAAATCAAGGTCACTTTTGCTTGCAGTTTCATCTTCTGGGATATCATCTATACTTCTAGAAGGGGGAAGAAATCTCATTCCAGGATTAAGATTCCATTTGATATAAATCAAAATTCTTATTGTCATATAAAAGCACAAAGTGACCTGTCTAAAATTATGAGGATGAAAAATTTAATCATATCAGATGAATCTCCAGCACAACATTGCCATTTTGTTGAGTCTGTAGATTGAATTTTACAGGATCTCCTGAAAAACAATGTTACTTTTGGGGAATTTTTATTCTTTTACCAGGTATTCATTTTCAACTTAATTTTATCTATCTATTAATATATCTATTTAATTCTATGGATAAGTATATATTTTCATATTGATATAATTATGCCATAAAATTTCGTTACAATAATTTTTTTGCATACTTAAGGGGACTCTAGAGAATGCCTTCAGGTCATACAAAAAGGCTCAAGAGGACATATTCTAGCTCATTTCTGATTAAAAGAACTTTTGCCTCACAAGTTAAGAAACTCCACCTGACCATAAACATTAGGCTTTGGAAGATGGGAATTAGTGAAGACCCAGTGTGATATGCTTCCTGTTTTCTGAGTGGATCCTTCAAATTGGGAAATGAAAAAAAACCGAATCCAGATTTGGTGGAGATTCCATCTAGACACTGTGTATCCACTGGACCTGATGGGTTACAAGAATTAGTCACTGTGATATACCCTAGTATTGATTAAATGGATCAGTCATTGTGGTATAACCTGGTATAAATTATTTTTAAAGATGTGAAGAACTCTCACTCCTAAAGTAATTAGAAAGTAGGGTAATACTGGAAGCAAGAAATGTGGATGTATATGAAGTCAATGAATTATTTCTGAATATTCTACCTGGAAGAACCTCAATTTTTTATAGCTCTGAAAAAGCCATAGATAATGATGTGTCACCAAAAAATCTATTTCTAATAGATTACTTGAACACTATCAATCCATCAGGCTTTTCACTACACTCTTTGTTGCTAAAAAAGGGTTGTCCAATCATGTTACTTTGTAATCTTGACCCAGCTTCAGGCCTATGCAATGAAACAAGGCAGGTAGATACATCAATATAAATAAATATGATAGAGGGATGTATACTTTCTGGAATGTATGAAGTAAATAGGGTGTTTATCCCAAGGATTGCATTGGAGAGTCCACACACTTCAGGTCTTTCATTAACACTGCAAAAATTTTAGCTACCTTTTAGATTAGAGTATGGAATGACAATAAACAAGGCACAAGCCAGTCCTTGGAAATTGTAGGTCTTAACCTGGAAAAACCATTTTTTGGGCATGATCAGCTATATGTAGCACTCTCAAGGGAAAAGTAAAGTAGAAATGTCCATGTACTTTTACAAGAGAAAGCTAAAGGAAGGGCAGTAAAGGTTGTGTACAAAGAAGTCCTGGATAATAGTATTTAATATTTATTGTGTAAGGGAAGAAAGATAAGTAAAATAATACACATATTGTGGAATTAAGAATAAGAAAGGGTCTTATGGTGTCAATTTTTTAGGGATTATGTTATTTCCAGTATTTCGGATTATTTTGGGTTTTATGAGGTCTATTTGGATATTTGCATAAAAAAGAAAGGGTTATTTTTTTAAATTCAATATGGATTTATTTATTATTAAAAAATGTGGTCAATTTGAAAGGATTTCTATTTTTAATTGAGGAATATGGTTTTTATAGATTTGGAAATGGTTTTATTGGATTTTTGGGGTGATTCTCTATCTTTTGGGTATTTCTGGGGCTCTCTCGAGTTAATTTTTGGAAGATTAGTAGCTATTTTCTGAACTATCAGGCTGGATATTTTGGATTTTTCAAGGTGATAATTATCATTGGATAGGGCTGATGTTTATCTATCTTCTATGTATTCATGGTTTTCTATCATTTTTTACTGTTATCTTAGTGTGTAGGTTGATTTAATGTTTTTCAGTATTATTGGAAGATGTAGTGTGCTCATGGAATGGCCACAGTGCTCCAGTGATTTTCAAGTGCAAAAGCAAAGTGTAGTGGAGAAATTCTGTCACAGTGGAAAAATTTTCTAACATTGGGAAGGTTTGGTTGCTGTGGTAAAGTTTGGTCACTGGAAAAATTTGATTATTAAATTGAATATGCTACTAGATCACTGAATTAATTTAAAACATATGCATGTAGGGTATTGTTAGGAAGGTCAACAGGAGTAAAATTATTGGATAAAGAGAATGGCTTAGTCCTTTAATTATTTTTGAAATATTAATTTTGAGTATAAGGGTCTTTTTATAATTGAACATCAGTTTAACAATATTTAACAAAACTCAACAATACCTTATCATAATATCAAAATATAGGCTACCATTGGATAGCTGTCATAAATTCATAAAATATAAAAATATTTAAATAACCTTCTTTTAAAATATTATTTCTCTGGTGTAAATGTTTGTCCCATTTCAGTTTCATTTCTTAAATTTTAAACAGGTCCACTCATCCCAAACTCAAAAAATCCAATCATTCAACAGTCTTTTAAATATCAAGTGGAAATTATAGCTTAGATTATTGAGAACTCTTATTTAACTCAAAGGGAAAGGGGTTTTTTAGGTTTACTCAACTGGCTTGAATTCTGCTTACAGCAAGGCCACAGTAAGAATCTTTTTACAACATATCACAGGGAGAAAAAAATGTGAACTAGATGTTGAGTTCAGTTTTGGGACCCTATTCCATTCATGGGTGTATTTCTGTGAAACAATATGGAATGTCACTTTTTGGGCTAAGAAAATGACTCTAGAAGTAACCATTTTAGAACCTTTGATCCTTTTCTTTGTCTGATGTTAATGTCCCATATTCTTACTCTTCCTGACCCTTGTTGATATATCCTTCTTCTCCTAAATTTTCATGAGTGATTTGCTCTTTTATTATTTTATTTTTATTATAAATTCTTGTTTTCACCCTCTTAATAAGAAGCTGTTATTATCTCTATGAAATCATCAACTTCCCCATGTCAAATGTATAATTATTTCTAGTTTTTATTTTTCCTCAATCATAAAACTCTACTTTAGTTTTTCTATACTCCCTTCTCTTCTTGCTGAATTCTCTAATATCCTACTTGCACTCCTTCTCTCTCCCCTTAAACTTCCTATGTCTTTCTCCCTCTTGCTTCACCACCCTTCATCCATCTTACCTCTTTCTGTCACTGATATTTCTCTTCACCATCCTTCTCTTTATCTTTAACAATTCTCATCTCTCCTCTTCAGATTCCTAAATACACCTTTGGCAAAAAAATAAAGATAAAAAAACATTTACATCAAAAATAATAGCAATGCATGTGCCCAAAAAACAATAGTCTAACATACCATAAGCTACATGATTATTGGAAAAGTAAAATTGCACAAATAGTTCTGATTCATGAGATTTGAAAATTCTCCAGTATACTTTTTAAACAAATTGAGTGCAGCAAAAACTGAACTATGTCATGCTCACTTCAAAATTGTTTAACAAAAAAACAATATTCCCTTATGTTTTTGGAAAAAGAAAGGCTGTTTTATATATCAAAACATGAGATAATCAATGTATGATAAGAAACCAACTGTTGGCTGCATTTATGATTTACATGTTAAATGACAGAAAGGGGCAATTCACATCAACCAAGCTGCTCACTGAAAAATCATCAACAATTAAATGTTACATCATTTTTGTCCCCCCATGTAATAGTCAAAAGTCGAAATTTATGAGGGCAAATGTAAATTTCACTTGCCTAACATATCTATACAATATGCAACATGATATTGAATATCCAACTGTATCCCTCTAACTGTATTCAAAAAAATGTATCAACTCAGAGAAAACCAATCAATATTGAAAAACAATTGTTGAATAAGTATAAAGAAAATTGAATAAAAGATTATGAAATTCTGAAAATCATTATCTTCATCAAATACATCAGATTCAAAAAAATCAAGAAGGTCAAAAAAAAACAAAAAAAAATCATAAAAATTGTAAAAAATCATAAAAATAAAAATAATCAAAACAAAAAAAATCAAAGAAAATAAATAAAAAATCAAAAAAAGCAAAAAAATCAAGAAAATTATAAAAATTAAAATAATCAAAAATAATCATAAAAATTAAAAAAATCATAAAAATCAAAAAACCAAAAAAATCAAAAAAAATCATAAAAATCAAAAAAATTCAAAAATCAAAAAATTTCAAAAAAAATAATATTAGTCATATACATCATAAAAATTAAAAAAATCATAAAAACCTTAAATTACAAAAGTTTCATTATAATTAAAAAAATTAAGAAACTAAAAAAATTCATAGAAATCATAAAAATAAAGAAATAAAATAATAATAATAATTACTATTTTAAAAATTAAATAAATTAAAAAGGTAAATAAATCTTACAAATGGTATTAAACTTGAAAACCTAAATAGATCCAAATAATCAAAAAATCAATTAAAATTATTGAATGAAATTTTATAAGAAATTCGAATAAATTATCAAAATTATAAAACCATAAAATTCATCTAATTGATTAAAAATTAAAAATTTATTAAACTCATTAAAATAATAAATGTAAAAAAATAACAGAAAAAAACAAAAGCCTCAAAGTAAAAATATACACAAATTTTGAGAATTATTTAATGAAATTGAAATTAAAAAAGTAAATAAATCATAATATTTTTAAACTTCAAAGAATATATTTATATCAAATGAATCATAAAAGCTATGATAATTATAGAAACATAAGGAATAAAAAATTAAAGTTAAAAAATAAGTATAGAATGATAGACATCAATTTAAAATTATCAAGAAAATTATTTTGTGTTTATCAAATTTTTTTCTAAAAAATAAATAATTTTTTCGAAGTAATCACTATTATTAAAATTGTAGGATCAAGAAAACCATAGTCTTCTCATTATCAGAATCAGGTAAGAAAATGATATAAATAATTGAAAAACAACAAAAATGTATAATTTAAAAAATAAAAAAGTTAAAAATTAAAAATATAAATTTCAGAAGGATAAGGTCAAATGGAGATTTAAATTTTTTTAAGTCAAATAATAAATATTCCCATATGAATTAAAGTTCTTCAGTAGATCAGTGAAAAAATTGTATTTATTAAGCCAAATAAATAATTAGTATATTCAGTTTTTTTATTATAATAGTCCATGCTTTCAGGTGATAGTGAAATAGTAATTCTTGAATTTACAAGTAATAATATTCTGTAATCATTCTTAATAAAGATTCTAATAAAAAAGAAGCTACATAATAATTCTTTGAGTGATTTTATACCTTTTAAGAGGCTAGATTAAAGTGCAACAAATCTTCTCATTATAGAGATCAAAACACAGTTCTGAATAGCTCAAATAACTAGCAAGATGAAATACCAAAATAATCAAAAAATGACCAAAAAGTCAGAAAGGTTCCCTCAATAGCCTAAAAATGGATACATCTGAATTAAAAGATATGATAATCTAAAAAATTAAGATGAAAAGGAATCAAATATAATGGCTAAACAATGGAATAAAATAATTAATCAAGGAGTAAGATATAGGAAAGGAAAAAGAGAAGTAAGGGGATTATCAGAGAATTGATGTAATAAAAAGGCAACAGCTATCCAGTCATCTGAAAAATTAAGGGTTAGTGAAAGACTTTCTAGAAAGTACCTCCACATTTACAGAATTGTAATTAGTATTTCATAAGTAGGTGAAAGTCTATGCTGAGATCCACTGAGTCTCACTCTAGTTGGTCAACAGAATTTGTGTCCTATAGTAAATATACAGTGTGCCCCTTGTCAGTACCTTTGATTAAATACCAAAAATTAGGTTACAGACTTAAAATTATGCCTGGAAGGTTAAGTAAGTATCACCATTACTTCTTTTCACAGCGCATTTTCAAAATTTGAAAATGTGTTACATGATAAATCTCAATAATAAAAGTCATATTATGTGCAAAAATATGTATTTGGACTTTAAGAAAAATCTAGAGCTTTTTAAGTATATAGCACATTTTAATTTCTACTTTAGGTGGCCAATGATCTAGAATGAAATTGAATGAATTTTTCAAAAATTGAAAAATGTGGTTATACAAGTGGTTGATGCTGGTCCTTGTGGATTATTATTCTTAAGCCTTCTTCAAACCACCACTTTTTCTTTATCTCAAAAATTAATCAAAATTTTAAACAATATAAAATCTTGGATTCTGATTTTTTTGTCACTTCATTAACTATTTGGTAAATTTTTATCATTGCTTGTATGTTTTTTTTTTTTGATCTAGCACTGAAGAAGTTTTAGTTTATTTTTTCACATTATGGCATGTATTTTAATAGATGGTGCAAGCCCACTTGTCTTTAAAATCAACGTAACTATCATTGTTGATGTTCTCCTTCTCCTCATGAAGAATAAGCCATTATCTTAAATTGATAATTTTTCCCATTACCAAGTAGTTGATTTCTTTAGAAAGTGTCACCGGACGACCTACGCACAAGGTCGAGGATGTTCCTGCAAGTGAGATAAAAGGTTCAGATACTTCTTCAAAGCACAGAGGGATAATTCGAGGAAGTGATTCGAAGATGACTCGAAGGAAGAACTACTGCTTTGAGTTATGTTCGATAAAACAATATATTAAAAAAATGTATTTAAATTTATTGAAAATAAGTTGAAGAAATTTTTTGTAGATGGTTATATAAAAATTAAAGTTTGACACTAAAAATTAAAACATGTGAAAAGTTCTTGTATAAATTTTCAAGTGGAATTGTATGGAGATTAAGAACAACATCTGTAACTGACAATAAGCACACTATAGGAGATTTAAGTTCAATAACTTCATCCCAAAACTCATGTCTAAATATGTGGTATAATTCTCAACTATATATATTATTTAATGTTAATACCTTCTTCTAATTGTTACTAAATATCTTTGAGATTTTGAGTTTTATTGTATGTTTTTTACTTAAAATATTTTATATAATAATAAATTGACTGAATTTTCAAAGATATGTAAAATTATTATCCTCATAAAATGAAGTTATTGGAAAGAAGGAATATATTAATATGTATTGATTAATTTCAATATTTAATTCCTTTAAATTTTTTCAATTCTGTTATTGATATAAGTAGTAAAAACTTATGTATCTTGAATTATTGAAGATCTATACAAAGCTTTAAACTAGAATTTAATTTCAGTTAAATTTAAAATGGAGGTCTCCACTTTAGTATAACAGGGTGAAGAATTTAAGGCCATAAATAACTATTCATATGATTGAAAAAAAGCTTCTCTGTAGTAAAAAATATAAGAAGAAGGTGAGCTCTGATGTTTGGTAAAACAATAGAATCTTCCCTCTTTTTTTTTTTTGAAAAATCTTATTTCAATTTTTCTCAAATACTTTTTCTAATTTTCTCACTCTTAGTAGCACCTATATATGTGATAATATTTTCTCAGAAATTTTATTCTGCCTTCCTTTCACCTTTTGCTTCTCTCTCCTCCTTTTTATTTCACTCCATATCCCACAAATCTTAACCTGTTTCTTGTCCTATAAAGTTTCTCCCCACTCCTTCCAATATCCTTCAACCAAAAATCATACCCATTAAGATCACTTTTTCTATCCTCAATTTTATTTAAGGCCTCTTAAAACTCATTTTACTTCCCTCTCTACCCCTTTTTTCAACCCATATCTCCAATTTTTATCATCACCCTTTGCTTTTTGCTACACTTACTCTCTCATCAAACCATTTTAATTTTTTTTCTAAAACAAATTCTCATAGTTTCTATGAGCTATAACAGGCATAAAGATCTGGGGAAGTGATAAATAGGGATGGGGGAAAGTGGAAAAGGGTACGAATTCTTTTAAAGGGTCAGAGAGCGTATGATAGCAGAAGAAAGGGTTTAAAATAACAGAAATAATTGTGTTGAGAGAAAAGAAAATATTTTCTTAACAGGGGAATAATAATGAAGATAATTTTTTATGTAAAACAGAGGGTAGGAGTAGAGAGGTAAGTAATAGTTCTCTACAAAGTAAAATAATAATAAAACATGAGAAATATATTATATATCATGAAAACAGAAATAGAATTAACTTAAAAAAATAGAAATAAAAAAACCATTTTATACTATTCATTCTAATAAAATTTCATTTGATGTTTTTTGTTTTCAATATTTGGAAGATAAAGGGTTAATATATTGTAAAAATACTATTACATGCATATTTTTTTATTTATTGAATATAAAACGGAATAGATATTTAAATTAGAGTTTAATTTTATCAAAAAAGTATTATTCCCTTCATTTTTATAAGTGTTTTATATTTTTCAGATATTATAAATATTAATAATGGTTAATAAAATCATTTTGAATAATTAGAATTCAATTTTTGTTCCAAATTCTTACTGGGTAAATTAAATAGAAGATATTAATTTCCAAAATATTTTTTTTGAATTATATACTATAGTGCATTATAATTTTTCCATATGTAAATAATTAAGTAAAGTTATTTGAACATTTAAGATCAATTTTAATTCAATTTAAATTAGGGTGTTTCTAGTGTTATATTCAACAAACACCACACAATATGGGGGGCGGACTTGCTAGAAAGTCTGCAACCTTGGACTCAAACTCATCCCAGAATGAACACACAGTGAGCTATTGACAAAGGAACCATACAATCAGGGATGAACACCACTCAGCTGAAAATTTTTAGGTAAGTTTTCAAGTAGATTTCAGCATGGGTTCAGTATAAGTTCAGTCTGATTTCCATCTAAATTCCATCTGAGCTCAGGTTTGGGACTTGCTAGCAAGTCCACCCCCTATATTGTGTAGTGAAAGTATTAAATCACTTTAAACATTTTGTAGCTTTCCAGACTGGCTTAGCTGTGGGGAGGGCTTATTTCAACATACCATTACAAATTTGTGTTTTTAATTCTTAAAAATTGTTTCTAATAATGTTCACATGTACTTCAATAAATAATCAAGCTATCTTCATCAGAATTTCAATGTATTTTCACACTTTATTCCTTATTGGTTCATCACTACCTCAATTTGTGCTCAATTAGATATTACTTTAGGCTCAAGGTTGTCACCACGCAATATGAGGGGTGGACTTTCTATCAAGTCCACAACCTTCAACACTAATTCATATCTAATTGAGCACAAATTGAGGTAGTAATGAAGCAATCAACAAAAAATGTTGAGCCCACTTTGATAAAACATTGAAGAAAACTTGAATATTGATTGAAGAAGAAGCTGAGTATTACTACAAAAAATCCTGATATTTGACTTACAGGAAGTAATCAAGATATATTAAAATAAGGGTATCCCAAAGCCTAAAAATGGCTGGAAAATAGAAATGGTTTAGAAAAATCATGTTTTTTTTCTTTTCTTTGGAGTTTTTGATAAACATTAGACATCTCATTTGAGATGAATTAAAGTCTTTTTTAAATAAATATGCACCTTTTTTTACCTCTAAATATATTGGGCAATCACCTAATATCATATAAACAATCTAAGAAAAAATACTTAGTGAACAGATATTTTTTATTGCATTTTATCAGAAAAATTTTCAAAAAAATAAATATTAATTCAAATTTTATGAATTCATATAATTAAATATTATCAAGCAATAAGGTTTATGTGTAAGGCATATTACTATTCTAAATGAATTCAACATAAATTTGGATACAGGTATTATTTATGCAATTAATATAGATAAATTCTTTTTAAAATTAATAAAAAAAATTAGAAATATTATTTAAAAAAACAACTCAATTATATCTTAAACATATCACAACTTTTATGGAGAAATTTTAATGATAATTAAACAAATGGCCAATGAATAGTGCACTATTTTAGTAGTTTTTTTGTTTAAGGCTGTTAACTGTTCTGTGTCTTTTAATATTATATATATATATACATTTTTTATTTAGTTTAAAAACTCACCTTCCTTCTCATTCTCTCCTCTCTCATAGATCCTATTCTTCTCCCCTCTCACATCTTCTTGCTCCCTTACCTGTTATTATCTTATCCCATATTCTATCCTTTCTCCATTTCCTGTACTTTCCTCTACACCCCTTTTCATCTTCTTTCAATTAAAAAACTATTTTCTCTCCCCTTCTCACACCTTTTTCTCAATAGCAAGTACATGGGGTGAGATAGAAGATAAAATGGGTGGTGTGGACAGTTAAAAAGATGTATTTTGGTAAAGAGAGAAGGGGTGGTATTCAGAGAAGCAGGAGTGGAATCAGAAGATAAAGGGGTAGGGTGGGTTGGAGAGGGTAGTAAGTGGGGTGGGGTGGGTGAGATGGGTAAAATTTTCATTCAAGAACAATTAGGTAAGATAGAGAGAGATGAAGAAGGGGTTAGTTGTAGTAATAAGAATAGAAAGAGGAGTGGGGTGGGGTGAAAATTGAAAAGCAAGATGTAGGGAGTTAAGATAAATGAGTGACAAAGGGTGAAGAGTGTGGAAACCTTTGCTGGGAGAATTAAAAAGTGCTGAAAAATTAGTTGGATTGTGAGAGAAATGGGATATGAGATAATAGTAGCAAAACATGTGGGAATGAATCAAAGCATTTTCAGAGCAGTGGAGAGGGATCAAATAAGGCAGTAAAAAACTGAAGGTGAACCCTATTTTTTGGCAGAAGGATAGCATTCACCCTGTCACTTTACAGGAAATTTCCTCTGCTATAAAAATAATCAGAAAATGTTGTTTATGGCTATGTGTACACCAAAATCCATAAAAAATACAGGATTATTGACTGTTTTTAATAAATAATGAAATTTATAGCAGAAAAAAATTTAAAAATAAAGGGTAAACATGAAATATTAGTAAATATATATACAAATGATTTCACAAAATTCTTCTAAAAATTATAAATGGGATAAAGAAAAAAAATTAAAAAAATTAAATTATAGAAACAAGTTGTAACAAAGAACCAAAAAACATATTAATTTTATTAAGCTGTTTTTTCATGTTAAACATTATGTAAGTGTAATTTGCTTTTAGTTTAATGTTAAATAATGATGGTGGGAGTTAAAATAGCTGCTAACTGAATTATATAATTAAAACAAAGGTTTAACACAGAATTCATTATTATATTTAAAACTTTATCTTTATCTTTTTTTCTATTATAGCAATACATACATAAATAGTCACTTGTAATAAATAAAATTTTTGGAAGATTAAACAAGATATCTGTGAAAATAGAGGGTGTCAGTTCTGGAAAATTGGCACTTAAAAATCTGCACTTAACTTTAACCAAATCCGCACTTATTTAAGTGCAGATTTCCAAAACACACTAGCCCCAACTCTGGTAGATTTCAAAATGAAATAAGTCACCTATTTCACCCAAATCTGCACTTTCTCAACAAAAAGTGCTAATTTCACCATAAGGTCCTATTTAAGTGATTTGTCAGCATCATCCTGTTCATACACAGCACTCTGAAGCATAACACTTCATAACTCAAAACATTGTACATCATTTACATTTTTATACTGTATAAGAGTCATGCCTTCCTCACTCTCAAATCATGATAAGCTACATCAAGAAATGAATTTCATAGCTTTTGATCTCCTCTCGGACTTTTATTGAAATTCTGATTTTAATTTTGACAAATATTTTCTTTTTTTAACAAAAATGGCCAGGAAACGTAACCTTCTTCCAAGAAAGTCTCAAGTACTTCATACCTCAAGTATGCCATATAACCACTTCTTAACCTATCTGTACCCAGTTTTAGAGAGTTTTTCAGGACTTCTCAATAAAGTTTTCTTAGAATTGTTATTCTTATTTGCATATTGACTTTGACTTTGATTTTTATTTTATAGTCTCTTTTTTTAAAGTCTCTTTGTTTTCCTTCATCATCTCAACATGAAATTGCATACTTTCTGCAATTGCATAAGTTTTCAGTCATTCTTTTTTTTCCTTCAGCCCTTATATTCATTTCTTGCTCTCCTCTTTCATCGCTAAAATAATTTGAAGTCAATTGTTTTCTCAACTCATCTCTACAGGTAAGTCATTTTTTCATTTTTACTTATATATTTACTAATGAGATTTATTTTTGTATCTAAATTTTTTTAGTAAGTGTTTTTTGATTTTAAAGGTAAAATTAATCTTTTTCCTTCTCTCCCTCTTTTCTTTCTTTTTTTAGCTCCATCATCATACTCTTCATCCCTACTTGTCTTGGTCATTTTTCCCCCTTTCTCCTACTTCAATTTTTTTTGGTTACATGTCATTTAAACACATACATTGCACATTCTTTAAGCGTTTAACTTGCTCCATACTTAATTTTCCCCAAATTACAACTTCACTCTTTCTCACTCTATTTTTCCTACCTTTCAATCCAGGTAAGTTTCAACTCCTTTTTTTCATGTCTATATAATATCTCATTCTTTCTACATGACTTTCATACTTAAATATATGTAGGACTCATATCTGGATAACAGTGGACTTATTCAACTCCTCATGTTGTAATTTTTATTATCACTTTTCAAGTTTTGTGAAATTTTAAAAAGAAGACTTGGAAATAGGGCTAGGTTTATTCAAATCTAATGTATTTTTAATTGAAGATTCTCCTGAAGGCTATATATTATTTCCTACATAAATATTTGAATTTGGTTCAGTAGTTGCCAAGATATTGACTTTAAAGTTGAGCCTTTTTTTCCCAATTTGACTTTTTTCTTTCATTTTTTATATAACAAATTAGGGTTTGTTTTTTTAAATAACATTTCCTCTAACTGAATATTCTCCTGAAGCCTATCTTTCATTTCCCACAAACATGTTTGAATTAGGTTCAGTGGTTTCTGAGATTTTCACCTTTTCAGTTGAGCCTTTTTTCAAAATTTTGATTATCTGATTTCACATTTTCCTATTGCATAATTAAAGAATCAGGATTCTTAAACTCTTATATGATGATTATCTAGGCCTTTATCTCCCTCTTTTTAAAATTTATTCATCATCAATTTTAAAATTTTTGTGAAATTTTGATAAAAAGAGTCAGAATTAGGGCTAGGTTTATTTGAATCAACTGTCCTTTTAGCTGAAGATACTTCTGAAGCCTATCTTTAATGTCCAGCAAAACAATTTGAATTTGGTTTAGTGGTTTCTGAGATATTGAGCTTTAAAGTTGAGCCTTTTTTTAAAATTTCACATTTATTTATTTCATGATGCATATCATAACGTTTACACAATGCATTTATCCTTCAAGATCCCTATGATTATCTAGGCTTTTATCTCCCTCTTGTTGGAATTTTCATCATCAGTTTTATAGTTTCTGCGAAATTTTGAAAATAAGAGTCAGTATTAGGGTTAGTTTTATTCAAATCTACTTTCCTGTCACCTGAAGATACTTTGGAAGCCTATCTTTCATTTCCAGAAAAGCAACTAGAATTTGGTTCAGCGGTTGCTGAGATATTGATCTTTAAAGTTGAGCCTTTTTTTCCCAATTTCAAATTTATTTATTTCATAATGCATAAAATAACATTTACTTCATGAATTTATCCTTCCAGATTCCTCAAACTACCTTTTTGTTTACTTATTATTCCACCCTTACATCAAGGTGTGATTTTCTTCTTTTTCTCACCATTTTCATATGTCTAACCCTTCATTAATTTTTGCTTCTCTTATCATATCAGTCAAAATTTATTCCAATAAATTAACAAGGTAAGAAAAGAAGGCAAATTTAATAAATTTAAAAACCTTTAGGTAGATAAAAAAAGTTTGGGGATTTTTAAAGTCATTGAATATTTTTTATTCTTCCATAAATTTTAAGTAAATAAATCTGATATCTCAATTTAATAAAATAAAGTAATGAGCCAATGACTTTGTGTTGTATAAGAGGTAGTCATGATAACATTAAATTGTTCCATGGGGTTCATCTTTCCTATACCTGTGGAAAGTCCCAAATTTAGTTTCTACACTTGGTCTGCATTTTGGCTTGAGGAATTGTCATTACTTCAAAACTAGTGAATTTGACTTATCATAAATATTAATTTATAGAATTGTTCTATAATTTGGTGATTTTCACCCCTTGATTCAATAAAACTCAGGGCAGGGTATCGCCAAATTTTCAAATCTGACATGGAAAATTGATGAATTAGAATAATTTTGTGATACCCGCCTCTTGCTTCAATAAAATGCAGGGGAGTGAATTGCCAAATTTTTTAACTAGATATATAATTTGGTTGACTTAGCTTTATTCAGAAATTCAAATTGGTGATGAGGTGATAAAATTATTCTGGTGATGATTTTTTTTCACAGGTGTCAGTATTATTATACCATCTAAAATTCCAAAAGTGCAATATCTTAGAGTCCAGTAAGAAAAATGGTGTAATCAGAATCTCATGATATAACTATTTTTGATAATAATAAAAGTAACTATTAAATCAGGAACCAAAATGAATATCCATATCCTCATAGATAAGATACATGACATTGAGCTTTATGGAAACAGTAGTAATTCCATTCTTCAAATCATAATCATCAATACCAAAGCCAGTGGAAGTGGAAACAAAATGAGGCTTTTTATATTTTGATTGATATCTTTTGAACCTCTCCTTCATTTACTTAGGATTGATGTTGATTCTCCCTTTTGTTTTCTTTTTTACTTCATTTCCCATCAATAAAAGGAAATTGACCTTTGATGAAGGTGGAAATCTGATTTGGAGAGCTTGAAAACCTAAAAAAAGAAAGAAAAAAATGACTGGTAAAAATTTCAGAATAAAATTTTTCAAATCTCAGTGAGGGATGTGTGCCAAAGATTGATGAGAGGATTGAGGTCTGAATCTCAAAGGTAACAGGGATCACCATACAATATGGGGGGCAGACTTGCTAGCAAGTCTCAAACCTTGGACCCAAACTCACCACAGATTGAACAAACATTGAGCTGTTGATAAAGGAACCATACAGTCAGGGATGAACACCACTCAGAAGAACAGTTTTAGGTGGGTTTTCAAGTAGAGTTCTGTCAGCCTGGATATTCCCAGGACTGAGTAAAAAGTACTTATAAGTTATGTTAAACACATGGACTATACATGGGAGCAATAAATTAGAGTACACAAATAGTATACATAAGTAAAATTATGATAATATACAAAATATGCCATTATAAAACCTTATATACACATATATATCCACCTTTTATAAGTCTTATGAACTTAATATTAAGTTGGAATATGATAGGATAATCTTAAGAACCTTAAATATAAGGCTACATAATTTTTAAGTACACTTAAAGCTGTTATTTTCATTGTTTTATGTAAAAAACAAGAAATGCACTTTAAATCACTTAAAAGTTAATTATATGCGCTATAAATTTAATAATATTAAAATTGCGCTTTGACAGATCAATTTTTCTTAATTAGGACTATTGATTTCGCTACTCAAATGCATAAAAATAACACTTTTCAAATTAGGTGTTTTTTATGCCAGAAATGGCTTCTGTGTACTGGCCACATACTGCCTGCATTTTTCCCATGTGAATAGCTTCATTTTTAGCAAATTTAGCTTTTTCACAATATAATCACCCCACATTCTATGCCCACTGTGGGGAAACACACTCAAATAGGCAACAGGCGCTTATTTAGTGTCCTAACTTAATTATAAATGCATTGGCCCTCTTTACATGCACTAATTTAATTAATAACCTCATTCTTGGCGCTTTAATTCACTACCAAGCTTACATTTGCCTAAATTAGTCAAGGATTTACTCGTGCAAGCGACTGCCAAGGACTGCATGTAGTTACCCCACATCTCACACCCTTTTTTGGGTTTTTTGGTGGTTTCTCAGTCAATTTTGGTTATTTTTGAATGGGGATTTCACATAGTATAATGTCATGATTAGCCCCAAAATCTCTACAGTTAATCCCCCTTATTGTTAAGTATTAATTAGTTTTAATTTTCCCTTTTTGGCCTTTTATATTGATGTATAATATGAATATACTCTCTTTTTTGCTTATTCTTTAATTTTGATGGATTATCCCTATTACTACAGGATTTTGGCAGGTGATATCATTCTAATTTTGTTACTAGTCACTCTTTTAGGCTCTGAACATGTCTATTGGCTAGAATGAGGCGTCATTAACTGTGTATTGAGCTGGTAAATCATAGGGGTCATTGGGTAAGTAAATGTGTATAAAAGGAGGAGGTTTTTGGTCTTATTTTCTTCATTCTTTATCATTACAATTAAAAATATAACCAATACAATTACAATAAATATCAATAGTACTTATAACTTCTTTGAATAGTATCTGAATTTATTAAATCTATTTTTCTACCAACTATAAGATTGTAAGCCATATATAATTAGTGAGATTAAAATCACTGAGACCCTTAAATTGAGTTATATTTTAATAATTATTGGATTTGCACCACAGTATTCATATAGGACCATTAAAATCTTCTAGAAAACTGAAAATTCAAGCTAGTTCACGTCTCTGTACTGGACCTCCGGCTGACAAGTTTAGTATGGGTTCAGTATGAGTTCAGTCTGAGTTCCAACTGAGTTCCATCTAAGTTCAGGTTGAGGACTTGCTAGCAATTCCACCCCCTATATTGCATAGTGGATAGGGAGGGTAAGGAACCAATTATGTGGCCAACATATGGGTGTGAAAAAAATTGGGAAAAAAGTGCTGATTTGAGGTCATAACTGAAACCCATTTTTGAAATAAGTGAATTTTTTGATAAATTTATGTGCTGATTTGGTTTGAAATCTGCACTTAAGTTAAGTGCAGATTTTCCAGAACTGATATGTACTATAGTATATTCAGTAACAGAAGAATGCTTCTTGACTCCTTTCATTTCTTATAATATTTTGCACTAATGAATATGAATTTTGTACAAAATTATATATCTTAGCTTTGATGGAACTTAGATTGAACTTCTAATTGCATCCTGTCCTGACTGTAGCTCAAGATGACTTAATCCATGATAATTTATTTTATTTTTTTTAAATTTTAATATTTGATTTTTCAATACATGTACAGTTTTATTCTTTTTTAACAGATTTATGACAAGTAATACAAGATTCTGAAAATAAATGAATTTTGAGGATTTTTTCAGATTAATTTTAAATAAAAATATCTTCAATTTTATTTTATCATATTTGTATGTTCATTTTTCACATATGGTGCAGAACCAACTGTTCTAAACTAATTTTTTTAACCTAATACATACAAAAAAAGACATGCAACTTTCTTGTTATACTTAAAATACTCTTAAAGAAGAATTTTTTGTTTTTAATAAAAATTATCTAGCATCTTCAAAGTATCACATTCTTTTTTATATATATTTTAAATTCCAATTTTATACAAAGCCTCAACTGCCTAATTTGGATAATTTAAAAATATAAAAAAAATGGCAATTCAAATTTTAATAGAATTCAAACTTACAAACTTAATATTTCTTTTTAATATTTTCTGTGAGGTTATAATGTAGTCTTTTGAATTGAAATATAAAGAAAATAAATTCATTAAAGTATAGATTATCTTCAAGGGAACTAAAAAGATCTACTTATCCTTATTTTTTCACATAATAAAAATGAATTCACTGTTGTAGGTTTAATAATTTAATGAAACATTATATATATATAATTTGCAATTGAAATGAGAATTATAATGATAATATGGAATTGATAAATCATTAATATGTGTTTTTCCACTTGAGAATATTGTGTGCACCATGAGTTTCTAATCAAATTGGTCAACATAATTGTTCTGGAAAAACAGATTCTGCACCTGCACTATTTTATGTAATTTACTTCTCAAGACTAAGAAATTGAAATATTTTTTCTTTCTATTTATTATATTTTTGTAATTTAAGATTAATTAAAAGTTGATTGTTACAATATTAGCTTGTTTAATGGATATAATTAAAAATATCCATTAGGGGGTGTCAAACATTACCATGTATGCCATTCAAGCAAGCCTCAAAAAAGGTACCAAGTAAGTCATTTTAATTTGAATCAAATGCCCCATTTACTATTATAATTAAACAGCATGAATTCCCTACACATACCATCTGTTGGGTACATCCAAGCCCCCCAAACACTTCCCCCCTTAACTTGATTAGTCAGCATTAGGTACACACACACCCATACCTTAAAATTTTTCTTCACCTAATCCTTATGAGCTTATTTATACACACACAGTACACTGTGCATAAAGTCTAAGGCACCCACTAACATCATACTCCAAGCCTTACTTCCTCCCACCCTTGATCACTCTCACTCTTATTTTTTCCCTCCAAACACTAATATGACTCCTTCACTTTGTCAACAGCTTCAAAAAACTACTGATGCTTTATCCCTTAATATTTTGGCTGATTCTAATCCAGCTTCTTATGCTGAGTTTAGCTTTAAATTTATTAGTTTCCCATTATTGAACCAATACCTTACTTCCCAAACCCCATCCATTCGCCATAAACCATAATATACCCTTCACATACTTTCTGAAATACCTGAACCCAGTTTTCAGAAAATTTTCAAACTAATTATCATGTTTTTAAAGAACAACATGATTTGATTAATGATCATTCTATTTATCAAAACAATTCTTATTTTCCACTTAGGAACCCTGCAATACAAAGCTCTGTGGCACTTTTCCAATTTGGTTCAAATGGGAACGGTGCTGCCATAACTTGTCTCAAGAACCTCTTCAGTATAATTCATGGAACAGTATATTTATACACCAAGAGAACAATCAAAGCCATCAGTTCACTTCAAAAACAATTTGTCAAGTGGCCTACTAAGGAGTTTAGACTGGAAAACTCACAGGTCATGCAAAATGAAGGATTCCCTGGATGTATTGGTTTTGTTGATTTCACAACCATCCCTTTGAGTCAAAAGCCTGAAAAGGATTGAAACAATTATTTTTATTGGAAAAATAGGTCAGTGATTAAATATTTCTTTAAATATTCTTACATATAGTACTAATCATCTCTTACTTTTTCTTTTTTCAGGTATTCTATTGCTCTCCAATTATTTTGCAATATAAATAAGAAATTTATTGAAATTAATGCCAGCTTTCCTGGCACTCACCATGACTCTTTTGCTCTTCAACACTTGATGATTTCTAAAAAGCCTGAGAATTACTTTGATTAACATCAATATTTTATTTCCAACTCTTATTACACCTGTGGTACAAAGATGATCCCAGCATTTCATGGATCTGGAAATGAAAATAGTGAAAAATAACAATTAGACACTAATATTTCCAAATCTTGAGTAAGGATTGAATGTATAATTGGAGTTTTGAAAGGTTGATTTGCTTCACTAAGGGAAATGAGGAGTCCTCTTTGTAATCAGAAAGTAATGAAGGTTATGATCAATTGGATCACTTCATGCTTGATACTACATAATCTCCTTGCATACTTAAAGGATGAATGGAACAATCTTTATGAAGACAAAATTATTGAACCACCCCTAACTATTGAATTTTCCTCCAGATCTTCATCTCAACCTGGTGGAATGTGTGCTAAAATTTTCCTCATCACTCTTCCTCACTTTGAAAATACAGATTGATTATCTACTAGTACTAAAGTTCTTTCTTTATTTCTTCTTTCATATCATTATGAAAGTCTTTTAAAATATCTTGTATATTTTTTTTAAATCATGAAACCTTTTTATTTGTTTTTCACTTACTAACCTACTAGTTTCTAATAAATATCTGCATAATTCATATTTTAATCCTTCAACCTTTTACAAAGTACCTTCATGATAGCTTCTTCTTTCTTAGTATACTCATATTACAATCTCTGATTCCAAGTACTATCTTCATCTTCTGAATCTTTACTATGAGTTAGAGACTATTTTTTTACACAATTAAGTTTTATTCATTAGATATATTTTTTATATTTCAAAATAATACCTCAAACTCACTTGGAATATTTATCTTTATCCTTTTTCTTTGACTATGTTCTTCTGTTGAGTATTCATCATCATCAATAACTACTTTTTTAGTATGAGTATTTTTATCTAATGGCTTAGAAAAACTCATACATATCAATCCAAAAGATATCAATAATAGATAATATTAGAATTTATCTTACAGTATCTTTCTTTCTGCCTCATGAGACCAGTACTTAAAAGACATAAACTGGCCTTGAGTATCTGGATTGAGCTTAAGGAAATCACATTTTAAATGTTGCCATCAAAAATATTCACAAGTCGAAATGAATCTCTTTACCCCAGTGTTTTTAACACAATAGAAATTGGACCTTTGACAATGAGTGCAAGGAATTCAGTATCTCTTTTTAAGCTTATAGTCTTTTGTACTATGTTCATTTGAAGTATATGATGATGATGGTAGAGATGACATATTGAGAAGCTATAAAGGACTAGGTAAGATTTTTGAATGATGCTAGAAAGAACAAGATGAAATATTTGAATTTCTCTATAAAGCTACTATGATTTTTTTGGGGAAGGAACTATCTTTTATATATTCCACAATCATATTTCTGTTAATCTTTTATTTTGAATTTTTTTTTGTTTTTATCATCTTGAGGATATAGACCTACTTATTTGGATTTTTTTGGACTACAAATTTCTCCTTAACATGCAAGTAAATGCAGATTTCCTGCATTTTTAATCTTCAAAGGGAGATTTTTTGTCTTTTAATTGTGTATATACATTTAAAAAAAATCCAAATCACAAAAAGAAAAAAAAATGGCAATTCCCTCCCCTGAAACTTACTCTGGGAGTGGTTCAGGATTGCCAAATTTTCATTTTCATTTCATAAATGAGTAAATAAATTGTTCAAAAAAGATAGTAAAAGTAATGGCATTCAGAATACTACCAGCCAATGAGTTCAGATGTGACCAAAGCCAAAGAATACATTGACATGGAATTGTATTGTGAACTCATTCAATCAATTAATTTTTTGTATTACTATCTTTATACAGCATCTAGGCACAATAGCCCATTACTTAAAGTTGATGATTATCTTTAATGAATGATTAATGATAAATTTAAGAAATAAAAATGAATTTTTAGAAACCCTTTATTTACCATACTTAGCCTCTCTCCCTACAGCTTTATTTTTCATCAAATCTCCTTGCCAAAATTAAATTACACACTTTCTCAAATTTTTGTTGATCTGAAATGAGCAAATAAAATGAGTAAACTTTTTACAAACTTCTAACCCAGGAGGAACTAGAGTTGTTTGATGGTACTCTTGTGAAGAGTTAAAAATTGCTTCCACCAGACCATTCCCTAATCCAAATTCAATAATATATTTTTGATTGGTAAATTATAATCTATGAACTTTGAGTTGAGAAGATGAAGGAATTAGGAGTCCAGTAATAGAATCAATATAAGTGAAAATCCTAAATGTAAGAAAATTAGAATCATTTTTGTCCATATTAATCTTGTTGTGAAACCCTCCATATGTAACAATAACTTTAGATGAAAAGATAAAATCATCTTCAAGATTTACCCATTCCATATCTTTAAAATTTGGTGTTCTTGCTTTAATGGCTAGTTCATGATTAGACTTAAAAGCACAAACGCATAATTTTTTTAATCAATTTGTAAAAAATGAATTGAAGCATCCTAAACTTTTCCATCTTTCTAAATCTTCATCCAATTGAATGGAGCTTATACTTTTTAATAAGGAAGAAATACCTAGTGTGTGTATTAGAAAAATAATTTCAAGAATTTATATCATGATAAAATCTTACCAAGAGATTTTCCTTTTCAAAAAAAGGTCTCCATCATATTCCAATCATAATTTCTCCTAATAGATTTTTATTCTTTAAAAGTTGTCAAATTAAAGCTGTCTGATAAAAAGTTGAAACTAGAACTGAATTTTTTTTGAAGACATCATGTAAAACTCCATTGAATGAATGAACTTCTAAAATGAATTGAGGCTTATATCTATTACTTAAAGCTGCAAAAAAAATAACCTTTACACAAGTAGTTAAGTACTTGAGGTTTTCAGGTAAAGATTTCAGATAATGCTTCTTCTTAAAAATTGTAGTTTTGCAAAAATTCAGATTTTTTAAGTTTCCAAAGTAAGCTTCTTATCATTGCTTAGTTTGAATCAATTTACATTTTTGATATGAAGCTTTCTTCTCATTAGAAATGGATGATTTCCTATTAGATATGATGTTTGAATCTTCAAAGATGTCATAGAAGTCATTGAAGAAAGTGATGATATGGACATATGTTGTGATGAATTGATGGATGGTATTGAAGAAAGAGATGAGGAGGACATATTATCTGAAAACTTGATCAATTAAATTGAAGAAAGAGATGAGAAAGAGATTAATTAAAGTGAAGAAAAAGATGAGGAGGACATATATATTTTCTATTTTTGAAAAAAATATAGTAAAAATGGTTGGAAATGTGTTGGGAATGCTTCCAGCACGTTCCTGAGGCAAAAAAACCTTACCAAAAATATTTGTAAACAGTGTAGAGTTATTCTAGGACTGTTTCCAAAGTGATTTGGAATATAAAAAAACAAAAATTTATTTTTAGTAAAACACACAGAAATGTGCTGGGCATACTGCCAGCACACTTCCAAGGCAAAAAAGAAAAAAAAACATACCAAAGATTCTTAGAAACAGTCTAGAATTGTTCTGAAACTGTTTCCAAAGTGATTTGAAAAAAAAAAAAAAAATTAAGTAAAAAACTTGGAAATGTGCTGGGCATGCTTCCAACACGTTTCTGAGGCAAAAAACTTACCAAAAATTCTTGGAAACAGTCTAGAGCTCTTTTGGGAATGTTTCAGAAGTGATTTGGAATAAAAAAATTGCTAGTAAAACACTTGGAAATGTGTGGGACATGCTGCCAACATGTTTATGAGGCAAAAAAAACTTACCAAAAATGCTCCAAAACAGTCTAGAGCACTTCTGGGACTGTTTCCAAAGTGATTTGGAATAAAAAATAAATAAAAAAACAAAAACAAAAACAAACAAAATAAATTGTTAGTAAAACACTTGAAAATTTTCAGGGAATGCTTTCAGCACGTTTCTGAGACAAAAAAAGAAAAGAAAAATTACCAAAAACACTCAGAAACAGTCTATAATTGCTCTGGGAATGTTTCCAAAGTGATTTGGCCAAAAAAACCAAAAAAAAGTAAAAAAAAGAAAAAAAAGTCAGTAAAAATAAAAGCAAGATCAGGTAGCACTCACCTTAGGTAAGTGTTAGAAGGGGCTTGAAGATAAAAATGAGAAACATGTGAAGCTGTGAGGAAAAAGAAAAAACATACCTTGATTAAAGGGCAGAGAAAGATATAAATAGTAATAGAGTTGGGGGGATCTGGAAGGAGAATTGGATGATGGTAAGGATATGCATTATGAAATGTGTTCAGAAATGCATTTTGAAATGTGTTCTGAAATGAATGATGAAATGGGATATGGAAGAGTTTCATGGGAATTAGTTGAAAGCCTTTTCCCACTGAGAAAGTTGAATAAATATAAATTGCATGTCCACCATGAAAGAAAAAATAAGTTACATGATAATTATGTAATTAAAAACCTTTTTCAAGAAAGATTCTAAGAGATTTTCAAAATTTGACCAAAAAATAAAATTCTAAAATCAAGACCTTTGTAAAGTCAGAAAATAAAAATTAAATTAATCAAGTAAATCTAGAAACTGTTCCATTTTATCTGTTGATTTTCCTGCACTCAGACATGCTAAAACAAAGTTTTGACTGATGGTTTTTTCTTCACTTTTTTTTGATTTAATTCATCATGTTGGAACTGTAAATTTTCCCTTTCAGACTGGAGCTTTTGATTTCTGAGTGTAAGATTTTTTTTCCCTTTCAAGCATTGAGCTCTCTATCTCCATCTTTAAATGATCTTTCTAAATTTCTAAAGAATTTTCATCCTTTTTGAGCAGTTGAAAGAATTTTTTTCCAGGTCAAATCTTTGCCTTGCAGACTCTCTTGAGACTCCATTTTCAAAATATCTGTCTGGGGCTTTTGTCTTGATGCAACAAGTTTTACTTAGAAATTAAATAAAATTCAAAAACAAAAATTATATAGAAATGAAAAAAATCAAATAAGCCTTACCTTCTTTATATTTGTCCATAATTTATCCCTAAGTTGATAAGACTAATTTTGAACTTGAATGATTATTTGTGAAAGATGTTGAAGCTCTTCCTTTAAGTATGTTTGGGGTTTGATCGGCTCATCTTCTACACTTCTCTCAACATCCAAATCTTCATGAAAAGTATCTTGATTCACTACAGCTGGGGTCTGGTTCATGATTAGTATAGATGTTATTAGGTCAAAAAAGAAGAAAAAATTATAGTAACAGTTGGAGGGAGGTTTTGGATAAAAGCCATTTAAACTCACAGAAACTGCATTATCTTGCTAATGGTCAGAATATTTATGAGCATCCTCTAAATCTTGTGTATTGAGTATTGGATCAACTGACATTTCTAAATTTTAGTTAATTTCAGAAGCTAGTAATTGAGAATCCTCAGTGTGCAGAGGATTTAAATCAGCTCTTTTCCCAAAGAGATCATCCATCTGTTGATAGAGTGGGCACATTGAATTGATTTTTTCAGTGATTGAGGTGATTCCAATTTTTCAATCATCTTCTGATACTCCAAATCCAGTAGAAGAAGAAGACATTTTTTGTTTCTTGTATTTTAAATGATAATTTTTGAACTTCTATCTCATTTTCTTTGTTGTTAAGTCTATTTTACCCTTTTATTTATTTTTTAGTTCAGTTGAATTTTTCTGATACCCACTCATTTTTTGAGGCAGGTGGACCTCCCACACATGTTGAACTGTCATAGCCAAAGCAAACATCAAAAGTTGATTTTGTTTCAACCAATTGATCACAATCTGAATGTCACTCTTGGTTATTTGAGTATACTTTTGAGGAATGGTTTTTTGGTGAGGCGTTGTGGAATTAAAAATATGTAGAGGAAAAAACTATTAGTGCATGGTAAACTCTTATGGATAAGAAAGTGAAATCCTAAAAAATATTTAGTGATATAAGACAAAATGAAATAGACAAAGGAATAAAAACATGACCTTGATAAGGTGATGATAAATGATAAGAAACTAAAAACTTACAGTGATGATGAATATATAAATTTGAGCAGTATTCCAGGATGATGTGGGGTTGAGGCAAAAGGGGTCTGATGTACAGTGGATTGCGCGAATGTGTGCAGTGGCGGGCTGAATTGTGGTTGGGGCTATGGTGCAAGAATAGAAAGTATTTGATAAATTATTTGACTAAATTTTTGACATTTCTAACACCAAGTTGGCCATTTATTATGGCGTCTTGGAGTGGAGTTTTGAGACTGAAGTCTTCGAGGCATATATGTTAATGTTTGACACCCCCTATTATATCTTACTTCACAATATTATCCCTCACATAAAAGTATCTATGAACATGATAATAGGATGATAGATAAAAGTCTACATTAATCTATCATTAAATTCCCTCAAAAATAACAAAAAACAAACTTCAAAGGATAAAAATAAGAATAAGAATTTGTATAATTTGTAGGGTACCCTCAGGTAAACACTTTTGCTATCCTTAATAATTTGATTCATGTAAAATAAAGCATTCAGTTTAAATTTTTAAAGAATATTTTGTACTTTATATTATTTTTACTTTTGAAATTGCCAATTTTTTTCAATCATTTTTATTTCAAAGCAAAAATCCACTGAGTAGAAGTGAGTTTTTATGACTTTTTTAAATCGCTGAACCATATTGAAATTGGCTTACTGAATACTGGCTTATCGAATGAAAAGTGCTTTAGAATTTCAAGTAACTATTTTACTTCTAAAATATATATGATACAATGATTATGTATTTGAGTACTTATTTAAATCTCAAAAATATAGATCTTAATTTTGTCACTTCTTGTATCATTTTTATGCATTTATAACATTTTTAAGGAAGATTGGTCCCTGATACAAGAAGGCCTACCCTTTATTTAAGATACAAAATCAAATTATGTTAATTTTTTATTTATTTTAGAAAAGAAGAAGTGAAAGTGCCCCATTGAGTTGATTTTTTTGATAAAAAAAACATTGCTATGTTTTCTTTTTATGGTTTTGTGTATTTAATACAGTATTCTAAAGTATAATAATTGAGAGGAAGTATCTAAACTTTTTTAGAAATATAATTCATTTAAATAGAAAATGAATTCATGCATCAGCTGAAAATTCCGGTAATAAATCTAAGAAAACTTCATTTTGTATAGTATCATCAATAAGATTGAAGATTTGGATTCTGAAAAATGAATTATTAATCAAGAATACACTGGTTTTTTTTAATGTTCTCAGTAATATTTACTGAATTTATTACAAATTTTAAAAGTTATTCTCATGAAAGATATAAAGTAATTTTATGTCTTATTATTCTTCAACTTTAATTCAAAAATATGATCTAAATAAATCTCATCAAAAAGATATTGTTTATTTAGAATATTTTCAGTATTTCCTTATTTTGATTTAAATTGAGCATTTAATACACTTTCATAATGCTTTCAATAAAGATTCATCCATCCTTGGTTAAGATTTCATGATGAGTTCAAAGTAAAGCTCAGTCTGAGTTCAGTCTGAGTTCCATCTGACTTCAAGTTGAGGACTTTCTAGCAAGTCCCCCCCAAACATTGCGTGGTGTGTGGACTTGCTAGCAAGTCTTCCCCCCATATTGTGTGGTGATATATAACTATAATTATGTTATAAATTTCAGCTTTCATGGTAATTGTAGCAATTTTTTGGGCTAGACATGGTTTCAATAATCACCTTAGATTTAAATCAAATCTGAAATTCTAAATTGAAATAATTGAGAAAACTTACTGATAGAGCCTTATGTATAACTTCTGAAATAAAATTTTTAAAAATATGCTTTTAATAATTTATATTAATTTATCCTTATTAAAATTCAAATATAATAAGCAGAATACATCAAAATTGAATATCATTTAGGTTACTTTATGTAGGCAATTTTATCATTAAGGAATTTTTTCCCAATAATATTAGCAATTCAAATAATTCTTTTGCTTCATTTATTAAATTTGAGTAAAATAATTATTTGAAAGTACTTCAGAGGTTTAGTAAAGCTAAAAGTTTTGGTTAGTGAAAAGCTTTTGTCATTCACACATATTTGCTAATGATGTTTTTTTCTACTCTGATTTCTCAGATTATACAAAATACCAATGCAAATGATACCTGTACAGGACTAAAAGAAGTACTATAGGGTTTCTTATATATTATTTCATGGGTTACTCTAAGATTGCTCAAAAACAACTTGCCTACCAGTTGTATTTTTTTACCTTGTGTTTTCTTCTTTTGCAGTCACTTGGGGAGACGCCATGAAATGGTGAATCTATATTTTAAAAACATCTTTATTGTAGGGGGTCTTAAAAATTGACATATACATCATTCAAACCTTTAACAAGTTCTGTCTGTTTTATTTTTATTTTTTTCATAATTGCATACAATCTCACCCAATGAGGTGTATGAAGGATAGATTAAGCCAGTAAGATTATGTACCAGGTTGTTGTAGACAATTAATATGACTAGTAAATGTGAACTGAAATAAGTTTTAATATGGTAATTACTGAGTAAGGGCAAGGTTATTAGGATATCTTTGAGTGTTTCTTTATAAAAAAGCTACTTGTGAGACTATTAGGGAGGAGGAAAGTAAAGCAGATTTGGTAAATGAAAGTATGTCCTCCCTGACAGCCTTTAAAAGAGCTTTACACAACTCCAAGTGAGCAAGGAAAAAATGATACATGCTCAGGAGTGTCATAAACATTTAGGGAGCACATAGAGCACAATAAAGATCCAATGGATTTAAATTTGAAAAGGTATTTTTCAAGGAGAGGGTTTCCTGAGCATTGTGGTACACATCTTGCAGCAATGAAGAAAAAAATGTCTCAGTTCACAGAAAGTGCAACAATGAGTTTGCTATGAAGGATGGTTACTGAAGCTCAAAAAAGGGGTTTTCAAAAGCACAGAAAAGTTAGACTGTCCATGCACAGTTCTTTAGTGTAGTATGGATATACAAGCTGCAGTAAGTAAATTTTAGAGGAAGGTGCTTACTAAGATATAAGGCAAAAGGAATGGCATATAATTGAGTAAGCCATGGCTAGTGCTAGAGAAAAAGTATGGATTTAGTAAAATACCTCAAGAAAGAGTATGAGTTTCACACTTAGATAGATGTGACAGCTCTTCAAAGTTAGCCACATGCAACCATTGCTGATAGAAACCTGTTGGAGAAAAAAGTTTGAGCTAGAAGAAAAAACAAGAAGAAAGCAGTATGGAAGTCTAAAGTTTAGTAGGGAACTGAATTTTATTATTAAATTATTTAGGGAGATGGTTATTGAGATTCTAAAAAGCCAATCTAATTTTAAAATGGTTATACTAAACAAATTGAGTATTAAAAGTGGTTTAAAAAGGGTCAATTTTACAAGTCAAGATTTACAAATTATTACTGGACAGGAAATTCAAGTATAGGTTTAAAAGTGCATGGAAATTAAATTTTAGGAGTATCAAGAAACTTTGAGATTTTTTTAGAATTTTTTCCATTTTTCTACCATTTTTAATAATTTTAAAAAGTATTCTTGGTTTTTTGTGATCTTTCATAATTTACTTAAATTTGATAATTTTTTACTAGTTTAATAGGGCTGCACAGAATACTAAAATTAGAATTTATTATAAAGGAGAAGTAGCTCTATCATCTATAATTTTTCAAGATTTTTTATTAGTATTTCAGAGGTTTTAATTGGGTCCGGAAGTCCGTACAAGAACTGGAATGCTCTAGTTAGGAAAAGTAAGGCATGTGACATACTATGCATATAAATCCTGTAAACTAAAAATTAGAAAGCATACAGATACATAAACATACACACATAGAATAACCACAACAATTCATATTATAAAATTTGTTATTATTTTACATAACAAATTATAAAATTGTAATACTCTTAGAAATATAACACTTTAACATAACATTTTATTATATTTACTTATCTTGATATATATTAACTTATAGGGTACCATTATAAAGGTCTCATCATCAGGGATCTGATTTTGACAGCTAAGTCATAAAAAAATAAAAGCTTCATAAAAACATATTATTCAATCATTTATATAACTTTTCTAAATACAGCTTCATTGTTGTGTTTCTCATCCACATTATAAAAATCACTGATTCAGCATCTCAAAACCATTAATAGAAAATAGTTCATTATTCATTTCATGTAAAGTAGAGGCTATAGCTTAGTTAATTGTGAGCTCTTTTTTTTACCTAAAGGGAAAGGGTTTTATTCAGTTTATCCAGCTCCCTTGGATTCTGCTTACAGCAAGGCAACTGTAAGAGTCTTTCTAAAATGGTGGAGCCCAACATGGGATTCAAATTCTCTAGATTTTCATAAATATTAATTAGTATTTTAACTATCTTAGCCTACAAAAGGCTTATATAACAAACACTTATATACTTTTTAATGTTTTAATATTATACTTTTGGGATGTCTTCTGCTGCTGGATCTGGTGTTTCTCTTCCTGTTGGAGCTTCAGTCAGGATTGTTTCTCAGGATGAGCCCAAGTTTGATGGGGAAGAAGTTAAATGCTTTTTTAATCACTATTAAGCTGATGCTGCTGTTGATGGGGCTTCACAATCAGACATGGTGAATCAAATTAGGTTCCTTATTGTGGATGGAGAGGTGAAAAAGAAGTTCATTGCTATGGATGGTTATAAAAGATGGGACTGGTTGAAATTTTCAAAGGAGATGGTTCATAGATGGGGAGTCAGGTATACTATGGTGGACCTTAGAAAGATTGTCAGTGACTGGAAAGAAAAGGGTGGAGTTTCAACTATGGTGGACTTCAAAAAGTTATGTAGGCAGTTTAATGAAGTGGTTGAATATTTGAATCTGGTGGAAGAAATAGGCCATGTAAATCAGGCTAAGGATTAATTTTGGTCATCATTCAGCACAAACATCAGAATGGATCTGTTGAAGGAGCTGTTAAGAAAAAACTTGATGAAGGACTTACCAAATGAAGAACAGAAACTGCCTTCTCTAGAGGTCATCAAAGAAAGAATTCAGGTGTATTTAAAATTAATGGCGTTGGAAAAATATTAGGAGTCCTGAACTGAATATGTTAGCAAGGTTAGTGAAATTTTGGCTAAAAAATGATATTATGGTCAAGGCTCAAGAGGCAAGAAAGGCTCTGTTGCGTCAGCCTGTTCCTAAGGTTGAAGGAGATTTTGATAATAAAATGGAGGATCATTTAGCGGATTTAACAAATCATCTTAAGATATTTGTTTAAGAAGCTCAGAATGCCAACAGAGTGCCTGTGGCTTCAACTTCAACATCTTCTTCTTATCAATCTAGGCATTATGAGAGGAGGAACTCTGGCTTTAATGGAAATGGAAACCAGTTTAATAAGAATGGAAATGGAAATGGTGGTAGTAATAGTAATGATAATGGTGGAAACAGTTAAAGAGGAGGTTATGGTAAACCTAAGGTGTGCTCCTATTGTAATAGGAGGGGGCACAAAGTAGCAGACAGCTATTTTTTGGAAAGAGACTTGCAGGCTGGTGGAGTAAAATTTGATGGAAAGGTTTACAAATTCCCTGATGAATCTTTCATCAAACCCAGTGACAAGAAAGCACCTTCAAATTTAGTTAGGAGGGATTTGATAGCTAAAAGTAAAGCCATATTTGAAGAATTAACTGGTAATGATGATGAAAATACTAAAGGTAGTAAAAAGAATGGTGGTACTGATGGTGAAAAATTATATAAGAGTAAAGAAAAGAAGTTCAGGAAGGCCACTTTTACAACTTCATTTGGTGGATTAGATTTGGGAATGGTTTCTAGGGTGGATGGAAACTTCATGATTTGTGAATACAACGTTGATGCTGCTAGAAGAGCAGCTGCTACTAAAGCTAAAAGTAGCATTCAGAGCCAACTTAGGGCTAAAATGGTGTAGAAAATCCTATAGTAGTAGCTATAGGCACTGACCAAGGGGGTTGGAGTAAAACTGGAGAGAAAAAACCCTGTCCCTTTGAGAAAAACCAGGTGAGAATAATTTGCTACATCAAATTAGAGACTGGTACGATTCCCCCTTCCAAAAAAAATTCTTGACTACTTTACAAGTCAAGACAGTAGCCCATAGCAGACCACTGAGAACCAAAGAAGCAGAAAACCAGAAATGCAGAGAAATCCACACCAGAAACCAAAGACACAGTGCACTTGTTATGCAAGCACAGCAAAAATACTTGATGTAGGTTGCAAAGATACAACAGATAAATCATTTTTAAAAATTAAGTTAATTTAAGAGCTAAAATTGCAACAAAACAGCCAATTGTGGCTAAAAAACAGTTAAAACTGAGTGAGAAACAATGATATAACTACCAGATGGTTGTATGATAATTAAATTTTCCCCAAACTGTCTTATCAAGTATGTACACACAGACTACCTATCTAAAATTCATGCACAGCAACTAATTTGGCACCTTTGACAGCCAAATTAAATGAAAACCCCTCTAGAAACGCTCCCCAGCCTTCTATAATGGAGGTGGGCGGACCTCCCTGAAGCCAAAAAACCACCAATAAACATCTAATAAAGCCCAAAATACTTCCAAAACTACTAAAACCCTTAAAACACAAAATTCAGCTATGGAAACATTGGGACATAAAATATAGAGCCAAATTAGCTCTACTTAATGGTACTAAGCACTTAACCATAAGACTTAAGGTTAGATCATAATACATGAAAAACAAAATTAAACAGCATTTTTTTAGAAATGAAAAATGAGGAAATGACCCCTTAAAACTTGGAATATGAAAAATTTCAACAAGACATAAAATATAGATAAAACCAGGGCTATCCAATGGTAGTACCCATATACCCATAGTCCCATAATTCACTGAACAAAATCAAAACAACACCCAATTCTTCAACAAATTTCAATTAAGACATACACAAACGGCACCAAACAGCCCAAAAAAGGCCTCTTCCAATTTTGGAAGACCACATCCTCCCTCCAATTGAGAATTTCAACATTCTTCTTCATCAGATACAACATCTTCATCTTTCTTTCAAAATCTGCCTATGACATGGGCCCTTGCAAATACTGTGTTGACAATAATCTGATCTGCACCATCACACCACCAGCTCATCCATACAGAACCTCCTGTTATGTCTTCCAATCCAGAAAGAAAACTTGCTACAGACCTGGTCCATTATCATCTGAAACAGCTTAACCTCCACCTCAACCTGGTTCATATTCGACTGGAACCAAAAGATCCAGGCCATCCATCCTGATACACAGATTAGTCAACAAAATACACCCTTCAAAGAAGAGTTCCAACACCACTACAGCAACCAATTCCACCATTTTTGGTCCATCTGATGGTAAAAACTTATATTCCTTCCTTCTACTTTTAAAAATGATGACTTCTCAGTTCCTCCATCTTCTGACAGTGATGATGACAATGTAAGATCCATTGAACCACCAACACCAAACCACTTTCCCACCATTAAGGCCAAGTTCCAAAAACACTCCTCTGAAAAAAAACACCTTCTATTAAGCTACTTCCAATCCACTCCTGCTAGAAATGCACAGGACCTTCAGAAAAGGAAACACCTCATACACCAGTTCAAAGCTAATGCTGAAAACTTTCTTTTGTCTCTTGATTCTATTCTTCCACTTGACTCTTTATTGAACTTTTGACTTAGACATGAAAATTCTTGACCATTCTCCAGACTTCCTGAATGCAGCCAATCATAAGAAATTCCTCAGTTTACAGTCTTGGATGACTCATCCTCAGATTTAAGTCTTGGGGGACTAAAAGCCCACATTTTAAAGTTTTGGGGGACTCAAAAACCCTCAGCTTATAGTCTTGGGGGACTCAAAACCTAAATAATAAAGACAGAAAGAGAGATCAAACCATTAAAGTCCAAAGAAATAAACTGACATTCTGGGGTAACTGTTCTACAGAGCAGCCATCTCATCAGTTACCCCCACACTTTCCTTAACTAAATTCAGAGACTCCCTCCCCCTTAAGATGCTCTCTGCCAGAATCACACCAATACCACATTATCAGTATATAGTCCTGAAGGAATCAACAATAAAACCATCCTCAGTATATAGTCTTGGGGGACTATACCCTTCTTCAGTTTAAAGTCTTGATGGACTTACCATAGTGCTCAGTTTAATTCTTGATGCACTTCCCACACTTTTCATAAAAAAGACATAACCAATTCCATGCACAATACCCCACAACCAACCTACTGAACATCCACTTTCTCTTAATCATCTACCCATCACTGATAAAAATTTTCTTCTTATCTCTTTTCTCTTCATTTTTGTCTCATCACAGATCATGGCTTGATCCCCTGATTTTGACCCAGATCATCCTTGCTTCACTTCTACAAAGGACTATGCTTGCAAACAGTGCATCCACATGAGCAGACCTTGCACTTTCACTCTTCCAACCCCTGAGGCCAATCTCTACAACAGAGCCTGTGATTCTTGAAACTCCAAAAAGAAGAAATGTAAAAGAGACCCCAATTATCCTATAACACCACCTTCACTTTTACATAAATACATATCCAGATCCCCTACTAGATCCCCAGAGCTTGGTCCTGCTTCTTCCTAGTTATCTTCAGCTCTATCCAGAATAACCCAGAGATCAGTTCCCAGAACACTCTCCAAAAGACCAGCTTTATCCTTTCAAGAAAAAGATTTATCTCTGAAAATCCAGCACAAACAGCTTCAAAATCATCATCCAGGCTTCTAGACCGCTTCCAGGCGGCCCACCCGCCTCACTAGGAAAAAAAAAACCAGGCTCAAAACCTTCAAATTCAGACAGGAAACAGCCAAATTTTTCCAACATACACTAATAACTCCACAAAAAAACCTCTTAGTGCTCCCAGAGAAATGTGCTCAAAATTTTTTACATTTAAAAATGACAAAAAATCCAAAACTTCTAGAAGACCTGCCAGAGGGCCCCAAGAAGACACCAGAGCACCAAACACTGCTCCAAGGCAAAAATCTCCCTCTTGATCAAGATGAAGCAACAAAACATTTCCTCTGCCAGCCAATTATTCATCTGAAAGTTCAATTTCTTCCAGAACTTCATCTAGAAGAGACCAATAAGCTTCCAGGTCACCTTCTCCTGCTCCATCCTACAACAACCCTGGTAATCCATCACCAGCACCAAATCAAACTGGACCAAGAGAAAATATCAACAATAAAAACAAAAGCCCTACTGCTCCAACTAGGCCACAGGAACGTCCTCATCCTAGTTCATATTCTCAACACCATTTAGAGGATGACCAAGAAAAATCCATACCTCCACCTGGTTGATCCTCCTACTACCTCCATTCAAAACCCTTCAGCAGTCCAAATTATGGCCGCTTACAAATTTGATGAGCTTCGAATCTGTAAGTTTCAAATTAATTAATTCAATTTCTTCAACAGAAAACAATTTCTGATCCAATTTTTTTGTTTAGTTGGCATCCCTCCTCCTGAAACTACTATTGGGATTGGCCAACCTCTGGAAACCATGTTGATACTGGACTATGCAGATATGAAGCAAAACCTAATTATGATATGTTCCAAAATGCTTAAGGCCTTTTCTCTTCATGGGCCACTGAATGAATTTGAGAAAAACCTGAGAAAAAAACTTCTTGATGACCACTGGAAGATGTACAGGATAATTAAGCACACCTTCCAACACTTCATCCTGGCCTCTTCTGCTTCCAACCTAAATTTACTTTCAAATCTAGTTCCTGACCATTACAATCCCTACAATCTCTCCAGCAGATTTCACCACAAGGAACACAGTGCTTCCTCGAATCCCAGCAAGAAACAAAAACACCAACAAAATCTGGACCAATTGTCAGAAGCTTCTTCTTCCAGAAATTAATTATAGAAAAAAGAAAATAATATAAATTTGCAAATAGAGAAATAATAATAAATAGCAAATATATAAAAAAATTATTTATTATTATTATTATTTTTATTTATGTTTATTTTATATTATTTTATATTATTTTATTTGTGTTTTATTTATTTTTATTTTATTTCTATTATTTATTTATTATTATTATTATTTACACAGATTACTACTTAAAACTACTAAAATACTAAAAAAACTCAAAAAGAATTAAACAAAATTTCCCCAAAAAATATGAAAGCTGAGAGAATAAAATAAAATAAATAATAATTACAAATTGTATCCCTAAGCCAATTGATGAGATTATCCTCTGATACCTTACTCACATCAAAGTGCACCTTGATGCAGATACATCTTTATATAATTTTAAATGATTTGAGATAAAAATAAATTAAGAATAATAAATTAAAGATAAAATGGAATGGATAGAAATTAAAGTAATTAATAAAAGTGAAATAAAGAAAAAAAGAAAATAGAATTGCTGTGCTAATTGATAAGCCTTTCCCCACCAATACTTGCCCACATCCAGGTGACCCTGGTGTGGTGACACCATACAATTTTGATTTTGTGATTTTTCCACCTCTTTATATCCTACTAACCCTCATAAAAAATTAAAAAAAAAGAGAAAAAAAGAAAATAATCTATAACTTCTATCTAACACAACCATAGCCATAAAATTCAAAGAAGAAAAAAGAAAAAAATCCAGCTCCATAGAAGGTCCAGTACAAGGAAATGATCACTGGGTGGGCTCCCTCCAATAAGTAAAAATGATGGGAGACCACCAGTGATCCACCACCTATCCAAATAGAACAAAGATAAAGAAGCCAGTCCCAAGCCAGTTTAAAGTCATTGTGGACTTGAAACCTGAATAACAAAAAACAGAACTAGGAATCAACTAGGAAAAAAAATATTTGAAACCAACATTATGAGGTAGAAGTTCCACAGAGAAGCCAGCTCATCATTTACCCCCACACTTGCCAAATTAAAATCTAGAAGCCCCCCTGGGTACCTTCTAACAAAAAACACAACATCCAACACAAAAAACTAAAACCAATAAGTGTGAAGAGTCCAGTACTTGAAGACCAAACAAATTTCCAGTTTAAATTCATAGAGAACTAAAACCTATGAAGAGAAACTAATACTAGGGTTCAAACAAATTAAGAGAAGGGGCTGGAAACAGAAAATCTGGGGTAACTGCTGATAGAGCAGCTAGCCCATCAGTTACCCCTACACTTTCCAAGATCAAATCCAGAAGCCCCACCCATGGTTACCTTCTAAAAAACAAGTTTCCAACAAAACAGATGCACAGTATCACCAAAATTCAAAATTTAAAGATTGGCCCATAGTTTATCCTCATTGTGGAGTCAATCTTCTTCACTTCTAGTGCCTCTTGGGTAAAATCTCTTCACTTGGTCAGCAGCCACTCTCTTCTTTAAGACTGCACCATCAAGCTCCTCCAAAACATAAGAACCTCCAGACATCTGAGATCTGACTCTTTAAGGCCCATTCCATCTTTCAGCAAACATTTCTCCCCACTGACTCTCTGAAATTATATTATACACCAAAACTAAACAACAAGGTTTCAAGGGATTCCTGAGTCTATGAGCCAGCTTCTTGTCCAAGTATCTGACTAATTTATTTCTTATCTTCATCATTATAGAGTATTCCTTCCCTTGAAATTCCTCTCTACATTCCAACTTTTGAATTCTGGCACAGAGAAAATCTTCTGTTGAGCAAAAATCATCCCAATCAATTCCAAGATAAGAGACAGCTTCACATTTGTTGAAGCACAGTTGATCATAAGCAAAAAAAATCTTGATTCTTGACTTACTAGAATTTTTGTAGGAATATTGAAGTAAGTGAACCCCACTACCAAAAAAAAGTGGGCACATCCATATGATTTTGAAAAATCTTGTTTTTTGTTTTTTCTTTAAAAATAGAAAAATTGCTATATAAATTGAACTAAATCCTTTTTTCATGCTTTTAAAAGATTTTTTGCTAATAAATTTCAAAAGGAATCTCCCAATACTATAAAAAGTAATCCAAGAACAAAAATTATCAAAATGATACTTTTCATCAAATTTTATTAGTAAAGATTTCCTAAAGTATATATATACTCTCATTGTAAAAGTATATATTCTTAAGTATTTCTCAATATTTAAAGTATTATTAGAAGCTACATAAAGTTCAAAATTGATGGTAAAAATAATTTAGTTAATTGTACAATCCAAAAAATTAATATTTATACAAAAGTTTTATTAAAAATATTTTATTTTCACTATTTTTTCAAATAAATAATTTACCATTACCTTATTTATAGAAAAAAATAAGTGTACAATATCAACAAGAATAAAATATATGGCTGAAAAGTTTTGCACAATAGTTATAAGTTTTTTTGTTTTGGGCCATTTTATTTTCAATTCTCTATAATTTATTATATATGTATATTATTTATTCTCTTTAAAGACTATTCTTCATAATACTTCCCTCCCCTCTTTTGTGCTTCAAATTTTGTTCCCCTCACAAATTCTCTCACTCTCTTAAATTTAGTGCTACTCTCCCCATTCTTCTCCCCTCACCACACCTTGTATCCCCCTTCTCCAACCCTCACCCTACCACCTCACCTCACATAAATTGATTTTTTACACATATCACAGCTTTTGATCCCCTATCCACACTTATATATCTCATATCACTATGAATAACTTTAACTGATCTCCTTCTCACCCCTCTTCCTCTATATGGAAAAAAGGGGTGAATTGAAAAGTCAAAGAGGTTAAGTGAGCTGAGAAAGGATCAAGATTATTTCAAGGTTAAATCGTTGGGATGGAGAACAAGTAGGTTGGATTTGGAAGCAAGAGGCTTAGGATATCTTAAAAAGGTCTTGGTGGGTTAAAGTGTGGAAAGGAAAGATTGATGTGGGAGGTGAAAGAGGTGGGGCAGGGTAGGGAAGAGTGAGAAAGGGGTGAGTACAGATGAGGAGGGAAAGAAAAGTAGTGGGGTGGGATGAAAAGTAAAAGGGGAGGGGAGGAGAGGGGTGAGGAGTATGGATATTTAATAATAAATTTTTGATACTAAAGTAACTGCCTTGGGATGTTTATCAAAAGAAAAGATATGAGAATGAAGTCAGAAGGAATACAAAGGCAGAGAAAGGCATGTATAGAGCTCAAAAGGATGTGAAACAAGGTGAAAAAGAACTGAAGGTGGACTCTATATTTGGGCCAAAGAACAAAGTTTACCCTGTCCAATTTCAGCACTCATTTTCCACAAAGAAAAACAACATGTAAAAATGGTTTATTTCTATTTGTACCCCTCAAAACATACAAGCTATTGGTTTATTCAATGTTTGTAATAAGTACAAAACATTCAGACTGAAGATCTACAGTAGTGTAAAAACTAGCTCTTAAGTATTATTTTGATTTTTTACAAATTCTTTTATAGAATGTTTATAAATAATATACATAAGATAGAAAACCAATAAATTGGGAAAATTTTGAAAAAAGTTGGGAAAAGTTAAAAAGCCTATATTGAATTTTTGAGCTAATGCACATTTTTTCTTTTATTATATCAGTGTATAGAGCTTTTAACTTAGCTCAGAAAAATTTTAGTGAGATGTATAATATTTTTATATTCAAAAATAAAATTTAAATAAATATTTAAAATGAAACACATTGATATATAGAGTAAACCTTTTGCTTTATTTTATGTTCTATGATCACTGTACATCAAATAATAATTAGTCATGATAACCAAAAATTTAATAAAATGAGTATGTTAGCTACCTGAATATCTTTTCTATAATCTATTAAATAAAAGAAAAAACTTTTTGAGTCATTTTTATACCAAAGTTTTTTCATTTCAATGAATATATACATTTTCCAAAAATAATATATTTTAATTTTGGTAGAACTTAGATTGGACTCACGATGAGATCCTGTTTTGAACTGTGGTTCAAGCTAAGTTAAACTGTGAGAAAATTTAAAATTTTTTAAATTTTTTATCAAATATTTTTAAATTTAAAAATATGTATATTCTTATATCAAAATAATTTATATTAAATACTTTAAATTTCTGGAAACAAATACAAATGATGAATCATTTTAAAAAAAATATTTTATTAAAAATAATTGATTTTGATTTTCAAATATTATGAAATTAATCTTTTTTCTTCATTAAAAATTAAGAAGATAACTAAAAATTATTTTAATACAACTATAACATATAAAAAAGGTATCAGATCTTCTTTTTAGATTTATATTAACTCAAAAAAACAATTTGTTCAGTTTAAGTAAAAATTATATAGATCTTTCAAAGCCTCACATTTTTTTCTTTATTTTCATGTGTAAATTAAAGGGAAAGCCTCTAGGATAAAAATGGTATCTTTTTAAAAATTTAAATAAATATATTTCAAATAAATATATATTTTTTAAAAAACTCAAAGTTTAACCTTAAGTTTCTGTTTTAAAAATTTGTACTGATGAGTTGAAATATTCTCTATCCAAATTGATTTTTTTTAAATATATTCATTCTGGTATTTCTTACTTATAAGGCCAATTACAAGAAGATTTATATAATCCTCTGTTTATATATAATATCAAAGGGATTTTACTTTAAAGAATTAGAGATTTAATGGCTGAAAAATATGACTTTTACCTATCAGTGTGAATATCATTTTTCTAATAAATGATTTCTAAATTGTTAAATCATACATTCTATTTAAGAAGTATGTGTAAATGTTCAGTTGTGAATTAATCCTGTCAAAAACTATTTCCAAATACTACAAAAGCAAACCTGAAACTTTTTACTTAATTATTTCATCAACAACATAGAATTGAAATATTCTGTCTATTCATTTCAAATATGCATCATTATTTATTTTAATTAAAATATAATCTCTTTAAAAATAGCTTTTTTATATGATTATAACTCAAAATACCTATTGTGAATTTTTTACAAGATAATTATGATATGGTAGCTTTTCAATGAGCAACTAATATAATGGTGAAAAATTACCACTTCTACCTATTAAGTTCAGTTCCTGCACAATATTTTACTCTGAAGTTTGACCTGAACCACATTTTTTAACATGAGAACACCTTTGAAAATCTATGGTGCGTCTTCCCAGGTGGACATAGCAATTATCCCACCATATAGCATGGAATCACACTTAAGCATTAAAAATAAATTTAAAGAATATTATGCTTTTTTGTTGTGTTTTATTTTTAAAATTTTACTTCTAGTTTGAATTTTAGTTTTTCATATGGAAAATTCATTGAGTAGTGATTAATTATTTTAACTCATGAGATCACTCACCAAATGATAATATTCTCATAGAATTTTAATGAACTAAATCATGAAAAGTTTTGGAATCTCATATAATAATTATGTTAACTAAATGCTGATTACAAAACTACTTAGTTTTGGAGGAATAAACAGAAAAAATAAAAGTTCAAAAATGAATTTACTTTTGATTTTAATCATTGAATTGCATTTAAAAATTTCAAAACCTGGATTAAAATCTACTATTATAAGAGATATACTTTTTTACAGACATATAATCAAATAATTTCTCAAATATTAGTGTAGAGTATAAGGAATTTATAAGAGTACTTCATTTATTCAGAGATTGAGAAAACACTCTGATCATTTTCTTTGTTTAGTTATATGTGGTTTAATGGTATTCTAAAAGTAAAAATATAAGAGATTTGATGATTCAATATTTTTTTTGGATAATACACCTGAATTGAAAATAATTATATTGAATGAACAAAAAATTTAAAAATACATGAAATAAAGAATCAGGTCATAATGGTTAAAATTTAAAATCAAAGCTTCAAATTCTGGGTTAAAAGGAGTTTTCAACAAAAACAGCCTTATATATAATTTTATATTTTTTCTAAAAAAATTAATTAACTCATTAGAAAGCTTAGAAGTAATAATTTTGAAATAAGTACTATGATTTTCAGTCTATTACTGATAAAGTGAGACTCAAAATTAGCATTAAATTGTGCTTTATTTAAAAATACTGTGGATTTATCAGATTCTTAAGCTCCCAAACTTTGTATTTCTATTAATTTTTCATTAATCTCTCAATATTATTTCAGCACAGTATCATTCATCCTTGGTTAAGAGCACAATATGAGTTAAAATTAAAGCTCATTTTCATTTCATTATAGTTACAGTCTGAGTTCCTTCTGTGTTCCATCTAAGTTCAAGTTGAGGACTTACTAGAAAGTCCCCCCCAAATATTGTGTGGTGCTTGTTCAATGTAGTTGCAATGGTTTTAGCATACCTTTTTTCAGAATCTTTGTTAAGATCATCAATCCTCTTTGTCTTTCAGAAGGTAGTTAAAGTCTTCCTAAATTTTTTTGGAAATATATTTCTTCTTGATTAGTTTCTGAGAATTTTGGTAATTCTGTCAATAAAACAGGTTCTGAGTGAAGTCTTACTTGTATTCCATATGTCATGAAAAAAGGTGAAGTTTTTAAAGATTTTGAAGGAGCACTTTGATAAGAAAAAAGGGCCTTGTCTAGATAGTGGTCCCAATTGTCCTAATTTTTTTGGTGAGACATATTTGCAAATGGAATTTTCTAATTTGCCATGAAACCTTTAAATTATTAGGTTTGATTCAGGGTGATGAGGAGTTGTTTTTGAGTGTTTTATTTTTGCATTTCTGATTAAGATATCAAGCTGATAGGAATCAAATTTGGATCCATTGTCAGTTATTATCTTAACAGGAATTCTGTTGTAGAAAGACTCTTACAATTGCCTTGCTGTAAGAGGAATCCAAGGGAGTTGGATAAACTGAATAAAACCCTGTCTCTTTAATTATATAAAGAGTTCAAAATTAACTAAGCTATTACCTCTACTTCATAAGAAATAACCAATAAACTATTTTTATTAACAGCTTTGAGATGTGGAATCTGTGTTCTTTATATTGAGGTTGAAAAACACAACAGTGAAGCTGTATTTAGAAAATTTATTTAAATAATTGAATAATATATTTTTATAAAGCTTTTATTTTCATAAGATTTATTTGTAAAATAAGATTGCTGATGATGAGACCTTTAAAATGGTACCGTATAAGTTAATACTGATGATGATGAGTGAAATTAATAAATTGTTATTTAAAATTGTTAAATTTGTAAGGGTATTACAATGTTATAATTTGTTATGAAAAATAATTAATTATTGCTATATATGCATTGTTTGTTGTTGGATGTGTGATGTTATTCTCCTATGATATAATTTTTAAGATAAAAGCTGTTAGATGCTTCTAAATTTGAATCTACCGGATTTATATGCATATTAAGTCACATGCCCTACTTTCCCTAACCAGAGCATTCCGGAGCTTGTCCAGAGTTTATACAGAGCTTTTCCAGAAAATTCCAGAGCTTGTATGGACTTACAGACTCAATTAGAACGTTTAAATTACTAATATAAAATCTAGAAAATTATAGATGATAGAGCTACTTCTCCTTTAAAGTTCATTCTAATTTTTGTAGTCTTCCAAGCCCTATTCAACTATTAAAAATTATCAAAGTTAAGAAAATTATGAAAAATAAAAAATAATCAAAAATATTTTATAAAATTATTAAAAATAGTAGAAAAAAAGTAAAAATTCCAGAATGATTCTAAAAAATTCTTGAAACTCCTGAATTTAATTTACATTCAATTTTAAACCTATACTTGCTTTTCCTGTCTGGTAATTATTTTTTATATCTTGACTTGTAAAATCAACCCTTTTAACCACCTATAATAATTAATTTATTTAATCTAACCATTTTAAAATTAGATTTGCCTTAACAATCTCAATAATCATTACCCAAAAGTCCATTTTAAATAAGCTTAAGTGCCATACTAAAAGTTTAGACTACCACACCATTCTTTAAATTAATTAATCCTACCATGTCTACTGCATCCTGAGTTCAAGTTTGAATGAGAGAAGTGGCATATGCCAATCCAGTCACATAGTCTATAGCAGTTATTATGTATTTATTATTTTTCTTTGTTTTTGGTAATGGCCCACACCCATCTAGGAACTGTCTTCATCAACAAGATTTTGGTCAATCACTTGAGATATAGTGGTTATTGAGGATATATGGTACATTCCCATTGAGGATATTTCAGTGTTTGGGGAAGAGAATAAATTAATGAGTGAAGTAAAACAGTAGGAAATCTCAGAAAGGATTTCAAACATTAAGTTTGAAAAATTCTGGAGAGAAGAGGAGGAGTAGGTTGATGAATTAAATGAGGAGAGGGTCAAGCTGGTAGATGAGAAGGCTCCTATTCAGAAACATCCACAAAGGGTTGTCATTGACAGCAAGGATGATTAAAAGGACGTGGAGGAGGTTGGGCCAAGTAACATAACCTTATTTCTTGAGAAAGACTCCAAGTAGGAAGTAAGCTTTTAAATTAAGGTTATTTGTTTTAATAGGCTACTAATCAATTCTACCCAGTGTTAGAATAAAGGGATAGTTGAGGAACCTCCTGTCAAAGTAAAAAAAAATTCCATTTTCAAACTTTGAATTGAGGAAAAATGACCTATAAAGGCTTTTACTTCAAGGGCTACCAATGCTGAACCTTCTTCTACCTTCATAACAGATGAAGAAGACCTGGACCAATTTTAGTATAAAAGACCCAGTCAAAATTTTCAAGATACCTTTTTTGAGAATTGATGTGAGGAGGTTAACAAAATCTTAGATGCAGCTTTGTACAATGTAGCCAAAGAATTACTGGAAATTTGAGAAGTTGTTCAAGTTGGGGAGGAAGAAGATTTTTAGAAAGGTTTAAAAAAATTTGTTTAATGATGGATAATATGAGAGATTTGATTCAAAGGAAAGTAGAAGAAAAAATTTAGAAGAGAGAAAGGAAAAAAGATAAAAGAATTAAAAGTAAAAAGTAAAAAATTTGTATATATTTTATCTTGTATATCTAGTTTTAATTTGTGTAATTTTTTTTATTTTGTTTTGAATTATTTGTAAAATAAATGGGAAGATTTTTTTATTAAAATAAAATTTATTTTAAAGAAAGAAAAAATTGAGATAAGCTTGAAAAAAAAGATTTGAAAAGAGAAAAGAAAATATTCTCTAGATTGATTTAATTTTTATTTATTTTATTTTATTTTATATTTATTTAATTTAACCTGTTTAAGGGAAAAGGAGAAAAAATGTGTAAAAGAATTTGAAAGAAAGAAATTTTTTTCAAAGATAATTTGAAGTTACCAAATAATTTGGATTGGGTTGTTTTGTAAAATTTTAGATGTTTTGAGAGCTTCAAAATAAAAATAAAAAATAAAAGAATTAAAGAAAATTAAGAAAAGAAATTTTGAAGATTTAGAATTAAGTCAATTTATGTTTAGAAATTTACTTTAATGAAAGAAGAGAAGAAATGAAAGGAAACATAAATTGATTTTAAAATATTTAAGAAAAATAATTTTAAACATAATTATTTTGTTTTAAATTATATTTTAATTTTAGTTTTATTTAAAATTTGATTTGATTTATTTTACTTTTAATTTAATATAGGTTTAATGATGGAAAGAAATAAGAAGTAAGAAAAGAGAAGAAATTAAATAAAAAAAATTATGTTTAGAAAAGAAATTTTAAATTTAAGAAAAGATTTTTTTTTACATGTTTAGGTTTAGAATGATATTTTAAAGAAATTATTTTAAATTTCAGGAGCATTAGAAAAAACAACAGCTGGTTCCAAGGATGTTTAATTTTAGTCATAGAGGTAGCCTTTTTGTATTAAAAGATATTGAAATTTCCCCTTGCACCTTCTTGAATCAAGAGTCTTACATACTTCCCACTCTAGATGATCTGCTACTTTGACTGGTTTGGGAGAGGGTTGTCTTTTAACTAGGTTTTTTTCTTGAGCTCGTTCCAAGAGAGATACTTGAAAAAAAGGTTGAATAGATTGCTATATTGAGGGTAACTTGAGTCAAAATACATTCTTAGAGACTCCAGAGTCAATTTTTAATGGTCCCAAGCACTTCTCAGATATTTTCTTTGTTGGTCAAGTTGTTTGAATATTTTTAGAGTCAAGCCATACTTTGTTTCCTGGTTTAAAAACTTGAACAGATTTTCAATGTTTCTTGTTCAGTTTTCGGCCACAAGGTTGGATTAAATTTTGCTTTGAAGTTGTCAGATTGTTTGAAGATAATTTTCACCTGGATGATTTGCTCCTACATGAGTCAGATTGAATCAAGGATTTTGTCCATTGATTTTTTTAAAGGGATATTTCTTTTTCAAAGAATGTGTCAAGTTGTTGTAAGAAAATTTGGGCAATGGTAACTGTCAGGCTAAGATCAACTAAAAGGACCTGAACTAGCTTAAAAAGTCTTTGTCTAGAAGATTTAAATGGTCCTATATGAATACTGTAGTATAAATCCAACAAATAGTAAAATATAATTCAGAATAAAGGTTTCAGTAATATAATTCTCACTATTCTTATATGTGGCTTACAATCTTTTTAGTGGGTAGAGAAATAGATTCTATAACTTCAGATACTATTCAAAAGTCTTATAAAAGTACTAATTGATTTGTATTGTAATTTTTTTGGTTATATTGGATAAATTGAAGTGATAAAGAATGAAGAAAACAAGACCCAAAAACCTCCTCCTTTTATACACACTGAGTTCCCCAATAAATCCCTTGATATACCATCCAATACACAGTTAATGACGCCTCAAATCCACTAATAGACCTGCCCATCAACATCTTTAGTGATCCACGACATAATTAGACAAGTAACAACCGCAAAAATCCTGTAATAATAAGGGAAATCCATCAAAATTAAAGAAAAAGACAAAAAGAGAGTATATGCGTATAAAACAATAATATAAAAGACTAAAGGAGACTTTTTAAGGTTAATAATAGCTTAAGAATAAGGTGGATTTACTGTAGAAATGGAGGGGCTAATCCTGACATTATACTACATGAAATTCCCATCCAAAAATAACCAAAATTGACTGAGAAACCACCAAAAAACTTAAAACAGAGCATGAGATGTGGGGTAACTACATGCAGTCCTTGGCAGGCTCTTGCACAGGTAAATCCTTGACTAAAATTAGGCGAATTTAAGCGTTGTGATGAAATAAGATGCCAAGAATGAGGTTATTAATGAAATTAGTGCATATAAACAAGGTCAATGCACTATTAATTAAGCTAGGACACTAAATAAGCGCCTGTTGCCTATTTTAGTGTGTTTCCCCACAGTGGGCGTAGAATGTGGGGTAATTATAGTGTGAAAAATCTAACTTTGCTAAAAATGAAGCTATTCACACGGGAAAAAAGCTGGCAGTATGTGGCCAGTACACAGAAGCCATTTCTGGCATAAAAAACACCAAATTTGAAAAGTGTTATTTTTATGAATTTAAATAGCCAAATCAATAGTCCTAAATGAGCTCAATTGACCTGTCAAAGCGCATTTTTGATATTCTCAATTTTATAGTGCATATAGTCAACTTTTAAGTGAAATAAAGCGCATTTCTTGTTTTTTGCATAAAACAATGAATATAACAGCTTTAAGTGTACTTAAAAATTATGTAGCCTTATACTTAAGGTTTTTAAGATTACCCTAACATATTCCAACTTAATATTAAGTACATAAGACCTATAAAAGGTGGATATATGCGTGTATATAAGGTGTTATAATGGCATTTTTTGTGTATTATCATAATTTTACTTATGTATACTGTTTGTGTACTCTCATTTATTGTTCCCATGTATAGTTCATGTGTTTAAAATAGCTTATAAGTACTTTTTACTCAGTCCTGGGGATATACAGGCTGACAGTAACCATGTTGTCCAATTGACTTGTTGATAATTGAAATATATTTGGAGATATTTTTTGAGGAGTTTATTGAACCTTTCAGTTTTTCATCTGTTTCAGGATGATAGGTGGTAGAAAGACTTCTTGTAATATTTAGTTTTTGACAAAGTTGAGTCCAGAAAGTAAAAAAAAAGTGAACCCCTAGTAAGAAATAATATCAGATGGTAATAAATGTTTAGAAAATCAAAATTTCTAGATATAATTTAGCTAACTCATCTACAGTAACAGTAGTATTAGTTTAAATAAATAGACATTATAGAGAATCTATCAAAATTGTCTAATATTGAATTGAAGCTATCTGATGAAGGCTATTAAGATTTCAAATTCATCCAAATTGAGTCTTAAGGCTTTGAGGGAGTTGGAAGTGGTTGAAGAAAACCACTCTTTCTGTGTCAAGGTACCTTCTTTCTATTACATTCATAACAGGCTTTAATATAGGCCTTTATTTCTCTGGTCATACTTGGCCAGAAGAAAAAACTTGCAATTATCTGGTAGGCTTTATCAACCCCCAAATCACCAGCTATTGTTTAAGCATGTCAACTGTTGAAAATTCAAAATTTTATATCCTTATTATTGGGTATGACTACTTTAACTTTGAAGACTAAATGACCTGATTCTATACTAAATCTTCTGGCCCCTATCTTTGAGAGTATTTGGACCTTTAATCCAAAGCAATAATTGTCCTTCAGTTTATCTTCTATAATTTTGAGTAGTGGAATATGAATTGATTGAGTTGTCATCACAATAAGTTTATGACTTGCTAAAATTGATTTTACATTTGTTAGACTTTTGACTGCAAATACCTCCCCCAATATGAGTAAACATTGTCCCAATGTGTCAGAATATCAGGAACAACGCAGCTTTTAACTGGGAGGTAGATGCCAGTAAAAATTAAATCACTTTAGAACTGAGCCCACCTATCCTGATTTATAGTTAATATTTTAGAAGAAATGAAGCATTTCAAAGAATTTTTATCAGTTTGTATTTGGAAAGAGTTACTAAGACTGAGAAGAAAATAATGCTATTTTTTAAGACAATGAAAAATCGCTTATTATTCCTTATTATTAATATTATAGTTTAATCCTGCTGCAATGAGTTTTATGACTCAGATGCAACAGGATGAATAAATTTTGTTTCAGGATTGAGTTGAGATATCACACCCACTATAGCATGATTTCTAGAATCTGTCTCTACCAATTTAAAAGAGGCAGGATCAAAATTTGGAAGAATTGGAGCCTTGGTGAACATAGTTTTCAATTATTTGAATTCATTTTGTTCTATATTGGTAAAAACAAAAGGGATATATTCTCTAAGAGTAGAAGTGAGATATGTAATAGTTTGAGAGTATTTTTTGATAAATATTCTATAGAAATTTTAAAAAAAACAAGTGACTATGGTAGTGATTTTAAGATTTTTGGCTCAGGCCATTCCAAACCTTTTTGAGATTTTAATCATGCATAACTATAAAATCATTTGAAAAATTTAAAACCTAAGAAGTTGATAGAATTTAGGTGGAGTTAAAATTTAGTGTGCTTGGTGTAGAGACCATGTTATCAAAGGCAATTCAGAACCTGTCATACATTTTGAGTGTGATCTTTGAGGATCTTCAAGAAAATAAAAATTTCATCTTAATAGAAAAAAAAAAGTTTTCATAAAAATCGTGAAAGATAATATTGTAGAATGTTTGAAAATTCAATGGTACATTAAAAAATCCAAAGGGCATAACCAAATATTCAAAAGTACCAAATCTGGTGCACATTGAATTTAATGTTTAACAGCCTTCTGCAATACATATGAGATTATAAAAGCCTCTGAGATCAATTTTAGAAAAGAAACTAGCACCATTGAATAAAGTAAGAAGTAATGACACAGGAGGAACTGGATGAGTGCTCTTCTTAGTCACTGTATTGAATCTTCTAGAAATAACATGCAACCTAAGAACTCCATCCTTTTTATTAAAAAAAAGAATTGGAGAGCTGGTTGTAAATTTACTGGCTCAATGAAACCATTTGCTACATTCTCTGAAATATAGTCTTGAAGAACTCTAGATTTGTCCTTTTACAAAAAATAGACCGGATCTGCTAAACATTCTGGGCCAATTAACTCTATCTGAAGATTGTAGGGTCAATGAGGTGGTAATTTCTTGGCCTTACAGATTAAGAAAATATTGAGGAAATCATGGTAGATCTCCTGTATATTCAATTTAATGGCTTCAATATTTTTTTGGTTTTCTTCATCTTCAAATATAACTGTCAAGGGAAGACCTGAATTTAAAGAGAAAATTTTGGATACTTTGAGGCTATTGGAATACTCTTCAAGTGAAGTAATTGAGCTAGAAAAGTTAGCCGAATTCTCATTTAAAGAAAAATCAGATACTTAAAATACATCTGGCAGATAAGTGTATACAAGTAGGACTTAATCAGGCAGGTTGTTTATCTGCCTATTGACCTGCATTGATGAATCAGAAATATACTTAGAATAAGGGGTTATAATTCCCTTTGACCAATCAATAACTTAATGAAAATTCTGTAAAAATTCATGCCCAAGAATGGTATTTTACATCCTTGGGGCCTCAAAAACTGTTGATTGGAACTTTAAGGAGGGAAAATTTAGAAATTTGAAAACGCATAGAACTTTCTTACTAACCCAATGCTTGGGTACCTCTCAATTGAACAGATAAATTGGAACTTGGTTGATATCACAAATGTTAGATCAAGTCTCTCAGAAAAAGATTAACTGATAAATTAAATTGTCTCTCCAGAGTTGATGATATAACTGAAGGGAATATACTCCTTCAAAAGTATAAAACTCAAACAGTTTGGGGCAACTCCAGTCCTAAATACATAGAGTTTCTGGGAACTGGGGGAGATAAAATAGTTTGTTTTGCGCATAAGTAAACTATTCACAAGTTTTTTTGACTTAGAACTAGTTCCTTCTCTATCCTTCAACTTAGCACAATCTTCCAACTTGTACTTCCAACCACAATACATACAAAAAACATTATCTGCTCTTATCTTTCAGCTTCTTTAAATTCCCCTTTTGTGTCAAATAACTTATTTATATGGCCAAGGGTTGAGATTTTGGGTCAAGTTTTATCCTTACACTTTAAACTTGGTATGGATTGAGTTGATGAGGAATGTGTTGGTCAAGGGTGATTTGATAAAGGCCACAATTAAAAATATGAATTGTGAGTGATCAGGGAAGTCCCTTTTTTGAATGATACTGTAAGGCTGAATCATTCCAACCTACTCAAGTTTTTAAAGCTCTAAAATTTGAGATGTATTCACAAGATTTTCCTTTATTTCTCATGAAAAGAAAGTCAAGTTTTATTTCCATTTTTTTGGTTTTATTTGGGTCACCAAACAATGTAAAAATTTGGTCCTCAAACATTTCCCAATTATTTATAAGTATATTGGTTTTGGTTAAAGACAGAATGAGGAGACAAGGTTTGAGCTATCTTGATCATTTTCCAGCTAAAGATGAAGAAGAATAAATAAACTTGGAGAAATAAGTGTTAAAAGTTTGAGGGCTGTTATGGAGCAATAACTTGCAGGTTTTCATGAAATATTTTAATCATTCTGGGTGTTCTCCATCAAATTTATCAGGGAGTTTTATTGAAGGAGTTTTGAATTTAGATCCCTCAGAGGAGGCAGGTTTAAAATTTTTTTCCACAAAAATATTCATGAAGACTTCCAAAGAAGCTGATGGCCCAGGATCTAAAGGTTGGCCTGAAAGGTTGTTAGCAGGGGCTAAAGGTGCCTCATGCATAGTATCCTTGCCTTCTTCTTTACTAGAATCTTACAAATCCTGAGAAATACCCTCAAAATATTGGATTGAGTTTCACCTTTCCCTTATATCAAGAGGTTCAAGGGAGTGGGTTCAGGAAACAGTTCATATAGAAGGGGGTCTACCTCTAGCATGAGCCTTAGTACTTACTCCTGTAAGAGGAGTGCATTGAATGGGTGCCATATAGATTTAGCAACTGAAAAATATGTAGTATTACAAATGAATGAGAACTATGGAGAGTCAAATTATACTTCCAATGGACAGCCTATGCACAAGCTCAAGGGTGTTCCTGAGCAAGTGAAACTGGAAAGGTAAATTTGGAACTTCTTTGAGGCACAGAGGATTATCTTGAAGATGTGATTCAAATATATGTTGAAGGAACCTATCCTGCTTTGAGATATGTTTCACGGAAATATTAATATGGGTTTAAAGGTGACACTAATACTCTATGAAATCTCAAAAATGGTTGGAAACTTAATAATCAAGGAAAATTATTTAAAGAATTTATAATTGATTTAAAATTAACTATTAAAAAAAGGAAAGAAACAATAATAGCCCAATATAAACTACTATTAATTCATCTAATTCTGTGAAGATAGTCAGAAGACATTCACACACATCCAGACCTTCAGCATGAATGTAATTGCTTGTGTGCTACACACATTTCATGATAGCCATGATTATACATCTGTACCTACTTCCTAGATTTATGTCATAATATTGATTAATAAGAATAATTTTACATCTGAACCTTCAGCCCAGATGTATGTCATAATAGTTGTCAGCCAGGCTATTCCAGGAGTCCAGTAAATGATATATAAATTATAAAACCTTAAAGAGTGGGTAAAACTTGTATTTAATGAATATAACTTAATATTTTATTACATAATGAAATTATATAAGAATTTTATTATATACAAATGTTACATTAAATTTATTGGTTATATATATTTTTATATACAATTAAATTGAGCATAATATAATATATTCTACAAATAATGGCGCATTTTTATATATTTAATAATTATAAATTTATATTTAATTAATTAAAAAACATATATTATAATTACAAGTGTAAATTTGATTTATAATATATTTAAATTAATTACTTAAATTTATATATTAACTAATACCTCTCATATGACACTAAACAATTATTAAGGACGCTTCTTTTGACCCTTAATTGTGTTAGAAAAAACAAATAAATTAATTTGAACTAAATTGAGATTAATTGATTGTTTTGTTGCGTCAAATTATTTTTTGTTTCACTTAAAATGTCCTCTAATCAGGATGTACCATCTGTTGGGAATTATATTTCTCATAGTTCCTATGTTTCCACTCTTGTTTAGTTATTTACTATTGTCACTTACTGATTTGGGGATTAATGGCGGGGAAATTGGATTCTTAATTGGGCTTTTAATTAATTGTTTCATGTTTTTCTCTATATTGTTATGTTTCATTTACTCTTTTTGATATATTTGTTTTATTCCTTTCTAATCATTGTATTTACTGATATAGTAGCGCTTCAGAGGACCCATTGCCTATAAAAGGGCCTTGGATAATCCCCTGTAGCCTTATCACTTATTATACACTCAACAATTAAATACAATTTTTATATTACGTTTATATTCTTTTTATTAGTAATAAAATTCTAATTAAAATTTTATATAACAATTTAAAGGTTGCTTTAAGTCTGATAGTAATTATTTTGGTTGCCGCGCAGAACTCTTACTTAAATAATATTAATATTAATAAAACCAAGTTGTTGTCACCTCCCAGCTCACTTATCGTTGTTTTTCTCTCAATAAATTAAATACTTTTATTAAATTTTATTTTTTTTATTACCCATACTCCTTTCCTCCTTCTCCTCCTCTCATTCCTCCTTCTATTTTCTCCTTCTTCTAGACGACCGGCCGACAACTGAGGGCCTTTCCAAACGACGACGACGATCGAAGCCTGGCGACGAACGACAAAACGCACGGACCACCTAGCAAAACGAAACTTTTGCCGCGACTGTGTTTCGAACTTGGGTTCGACATCTTAGGTTTATATAATATTAATTTTTATATTATTTTGAAGTGATTTTTCGATCACTATAGTAAGTTCACCTTTGCGCCTCTCACTCATATTACTATATTTTTATTGCAATAACAGTGATTGTGGCTTAATTGCTGATTCACTGAGTGTAAGTGTTCAATTTTTAAAAAATTTTTTTTCCTAGTTGACCATTATAGAGTGTTAAATCCTCTTAGTCCTAGAAGAATTGACATTATTATTAATACAAATTGAATTATTAATTTAATTTTTTTTTTATTAATTAATTATTGTTAATTTTGGTTGACTTAAGACATTGTGCTTAGTCCCAATATATTGCCATATTTAATATTGGTAATTAATTGGTTGAATTAACTAACTTGTTATTCCCAATTTAAACTTGCAATCCATTTTTTTAAAAAATTAATTTTTTTAATTATTACTTTATATTGAAAGTTATATTTTCTATAATTTAATTAATTAAAAAAATTTTTTATATTATTTGGAGCAATTATTGACTAACTTTGATTATTTTTTTATAAAGTACAAAGTAAAATATTAATCTTCCCACTAGTATGTCCAACAATTTGACAGAAAAAATGGATAACATGCAAGTGGATGAAATAGAAATTGACTATGATGCTGACACTGTAAGTTCTTCTAAAGTTGGTCATAAAAAATCTTATGTTAACACAAAGAATTCTCATACTGCAGGATGTGGAAATGACAGGAAATGCAAACAAACCAAACCCCCTTCCCCCAGTACCACAGAAGGAAGTAAAGCCTCTAGTGCCTCAAGAAGGTCTTCCAAAAGGCTTCAAAATAAAAAAGCTTCCTCTGCCACAACAAATCAGCAACCTCTCCAGTCATATAAAAGAGTTGAAGACAGAAAATATGACGTACAAAGCAAAGGTAGACACATTGTGGGATCAGGTCCAAGAACTCAGGAACCAGATTCAGGCCCAGGCCCCTCCTCAATTGCCTCCCAATCAGCTTCAATTTCAGGCTCAACCTTCACAGCCACCCAGCTCAACCATCCAAAATCCAAATACTATGGAAGTAGAGCAATGGAAATGGGATTATCTAATGAGTCACTACCAACAGAATGTGCAACACCCTCCTCATCATCAGCCTGGCCCATCCAGAACACCCAATTTCCATCCACCTCCTCATCCCTACCAACAAAGCAGGAGAAAGAAGGCCCAAGCACAATCCCAAACCCAGTCCCAGGGGAAGTTTCCTCCTCTGCCATGGTAAGTAATTTGGTTGATAGTCACTTGGGTATATTTTCTAATAAATCTTCTTCTGCAGGTAATATTATTGAGCATGGTGAAAGAACAGTTAAACCTGTTAAAAGACAGCTTCCTGTAACTAGTAGCCCTATTGATGTAATTAGCAAATTGTCATTTGATGAACCTTTACATTTAACTTCTACATCTTTAATTAATCCTTCTCTTGCAATTAAAAATGATTCTGTTCCCCCTGAAATCTATAACTTAATTGAAAAAACTTCTGAGGAAATTTTGAAAGATACCCTTGATTTTAATATTGTGAAAGACAAACATGTGAGAGATGTGTTAATCCATGAAAATGATAGATTAAATAATTTACACTTGCAATGTAGAGTGAGTTCTTCTGTACAAGATACAGCTTATTTAAAAATCAAAGAAACCTTGAATATTGTTCTTAGTCAACAAAAACAAATAAGAAGTGACCATAGAGCTATCTCAGATAGAAATATTAGTCTGAATAAGACATTGAGTGAATTGAAACCCCTTATTGAGGAAAATTATTCATTCAAAAATGAAATAAAATCTCTACAAAATGAGTTGAAGAAACTAAAAAATGACTTCCATGCACTAAGTACCAAACACTCAGTTTCTGAGGACAGAAATGTTCTATCTCTTGCAAAAGTGAATGACCAAATGTCTGAAATTCCAAGAATAAGAAACTATGTGTCTGACCTACAGGAAAAGTTCTCAACCTTAACCATCAATAATGAATTAAATGAGATTTCTGCCAGTAAGCTGCATAAAAATAAAGGGAAAAAACCTGAACAAAGTTCATCCTTTCTTCCTCATATTTCAACCATTAAACAAACTGACAATGAGTCTGTAAAATCTTTTGCTACTAGCAAAAAATCTTGTGATGGTCATGCACCAGCTGTTTCTGTAAATAATGAAATTTCTGAACACCTGGCTAAACTTCAGGAATTATTACTAATGAATAATTCAAACCAAAAAATGGACCATCCCAGTAGTCAGAAAAATTGGCCTAAGTTAGACCAATATCCTACCTTTGATGGTGATTCTTCCTCTGATTGGCAACACTTTATCCAAAGAATTGATAATTTAAAGAGATTTTATAAACTACCTGATGAGGAAATTGTTTCTAAGCTAATTTCTTTATTTTCCAATGTAGCCTTGATGTGGTATGAATCTGTCCTCTTAGATAACAATCATTATACATGGAATGATTGGAAATCCTTGATTGAGAATCAGTTTGGTGGTTCAAAATTCAGGTTAGCTCAGCAAAGACTGTATGAGAATACTAGATATGTATCCTCCTCTGTTGAAAAGCCCATTGTTTTTCGGATGAAAATAACTAAAATCCTTAGAGCAATTGATCCAAAGATGGATTATGATATTTGGAGAGATAAAATCTTGTATAAATTACCAAATTCTCTTAGGGATTTGATTGTTGCTAGAACTGAGCATGTAAGGGAAAATTCTTCTTTCATTAATATCTGTAATGAAGTACTACTCAACCATAGATATGAACCAAAGAATTACCTTAGTAAATCTTATAATGATCAGAATAAACCTTCTATAAAGCTCCCAGAAAAATCTGGTAAACCCTCTGCCCCAGTTGCACCTAAAAAATATGCAACAAATACTTGTTATAAATGTAACAAACCGTGGCAGAAGGGTCATGTTTGTGACAAGAAAATTCATCTTGTTGAACAAAATGAAGACACTGATGAACTTGAACTTGATGTCAATAATTCTTCCAGTGACTGTGAAAGTAATATCTCCTATGACAATGAATCTGTTAAAGATGTTTTAATGTTGGAACATGATGTCCATTATTTAAATAATATATCTGAAGATTGTGTATTGAATTTATCTTCAGTAGAAAATGCTGAGATAATTAAAGATATTACTAACAATTCTATTCCTATATCCCCTTTAAAGGCACCTGTTATCATTAATGGTAAAAATGTTGATGTAGTTCTTGATTCTGGTGCTGGAGGAAGTGTAGTATCTGAAAAAGCTTTGGCTTCAGTGGATAAGGAATATTTGTGTAAATTATTGCCTATAACTTCTGAAAAATGGAGAGGGTATGGTTCTACCTTATTTCCTATTGGCAAATACAAAACCTCTGTATTCTTCAAATATAATGGTGGTTTTGTCAGAGCTATTTGTGAATTTGTTGTCATGAAAAATGATAATTTGAGCAATTGGTTTATTATGGGAAATGATATTTTAACCATGTTTGGTGTGAAACTGGACCCAGCAAATAATTGCTTTACCTTAGGAATGAATGGGAAAAGAAAATTCAAAATTTCTTCTCCTAAACCTTCTGGGCATTTGTTGAAATCTTGTAACTCACTGACCCACTGTAAAGGTAGAACAACAACTGAAATGGATGATTTATTACATGAAATAAATACCGCTTCTTTTGGTGATCATTTGACTAATGAACAAAAGGATTCTATTGTTGCCTCTATTACCTCTTTCCCTATGGCTTTTGCTCATGGTTCTCATGTCTTGGGAATTGTTCAGGAAGAGATGAAAATTACCTTATCCTGTAATTTGAGTGATATTCCTCCTTCCCTTAAGAAAAAACCATATCCTGCTTCTCCATCAAAAAGAAAAGATATTGAAGATAATATTGAAACATTATTGAAAATGAATATCATTGAGAAAGTGGATGTCACCCCCAAATATTGTGTCATCTCCCCAGTCTTAATTTCTTATGAAAAAGATAAAGCTAGATTATGTGGAGATTACAGAGCTTTAAATACTTATACTGTTGATGATATTTATCCTTTACCCAGAATTAATTCAATACATGCTACCTTGCAAGGTGCAAAATTTATTAGTTGTCTGGATGGTAATAAAGGGTATCATCAAGTTCCAGTTGAGAAAAATTCTCAAAATTTTTTGCTTATTGCTACTCATATGGGAATATATAAGTATGTTAGGATGCCATTTGGCCCTAAAAATGCTCCTTCAGTTTTCCAGAAAGTCATGGATAACACTTTCCATCAAGAAATTATTGAAGGTTGGCTCATGGTTTATATTGATGATATTATTGTTTTTTCTAAAACTTTTGATGAACATATGATTCATTTAAATAGAGTTTTCCAAAAAATGGATGAAATCAATATGACCTTATCTTTAAAAAAGTGTAAATTTGGTTTTCAATCTTTGAAAGTCCTTGGCCATGTTGTGTCAGGCTTAAAAATTTGTGTAGACCATAATAAAGTTGCTGCCATTCAAAATGTGAAAGCACCAACTTCTGTAAGAGAAATCCAAAGTTTTTTAGGTATGTGTGGCTATTATAGACAATATATTAAAAATTATCAGGTCATAGCCTTGCCTCTTACAAAACTAACCAGAAAAGATGTTGCTTTTCTCTGGAATGATGACTGTCAAAAAGCTTTTAATACATTGAAAAATTGCTTAATGTCAGCCCCTATATTGGCTCTTCCAGATTTTAACAAGCCATTTGTACTTTATACAGATGCTAGCTTTATTGGTCTGGGTGCTGCCCTTCACCAAAAGCAAATTATTAATGATAAATCCTCAGAGGTTGTAATTTGTTATATTTCAAGAACCTTAAGAAATAGTGAATTGAAATATGGTGCCACTCAATTGGAGTGCTTAGCAGTTGTTTGGGCTCTTGAGAAACTTCATTACTACTTGGATGACCAAAAATTTGAGTTGGTAACTGACTGTAGTGCTGTGAAATCTCTCTTAAACCTCAAAACACCTAACAGACATATGTTCAGGTGGCAACTTGCTGTTCAGGAATACAGAGGAAGGATGACTATTATCCACAGAGCTGGAAATGTTCACTCTAATGTTGATATGCTCTCCAGATTGCCTCTGCCAAATAATGACTCCAATCCTGCTTATGTACCTGAGGATGACACTGTTCATATACATGGTATATTTATAGTTGATATGGAAGAAGAGTTATTACAGTTAATACTGGATTCATATGATAAAGATTCTGACTTAAATAAATTAGTTACTATTTTGAATGATCCTAAGAATGCTTCAATTCAAGCATTAATAAAAACTCTTCCTGCAAAATACCAAAATGCTTTAAATAAAGGAAAGTTTTCTATTGAAGATGGTTATATTTATTATAGAAGGAAGCTTACCAATGTAATTGTTATTCCTCCTTCAATGAAAGAAACTATCCTCAAACTTTGTCATGATGACATATTAGCTGGTCATTTTGATCTTGAAAAAACATTGATTAGAATCAAAAACACTGCATGGTGGGCTAATATGTCTGAAGACACAAAATTATATGTTGAATCTTGTGATTCCTGCCAAAAATCTAAAAAGTTAACAGGCAAGAGAGCAGGGTTATTACAACATATTGAAGCACCTAGTGCTCCCTGGCAAATCATTAATATGGATTTTGTCACTGGTCTTCCTGTTGCAGGTAAAGACAGCTTTAACTCTTGTTGGGTAATAGTTGATAGATTCACAAAAATGTGCAAATTTATTCCAACCCACAAAGATGTATCCACCAAAGAATTAGCTTTCTTATGGTGGTCTTACATGTTTAATATTATTGGTTTTCCAAAAGCCATTATCTCTGATAGGGATCCAAAATTCACTTCTGAGTTTTGGACCTCTTTGATGGATATTTGTGGCTGTGAGTTAAAATTATCTACAGCTCACCATCCTCAGACTGATGGTCTAGCTGAAAGAATGATTCAAACTCTGGAAGATATGATTAGAAGGTATTGTGCCTTTGGTTTAGAATATAAAGATAATGACAGATTTACTCATGATTGGGTCACTCTTTTGCCTGGTCTTGAATTTGCTTATAATAGCACTGTTCATTCTGTCACTGAGAAAAAGCCTTTTGAGCTTTGGTTAGGTTATGTCCCAAACACTCCTGCTCAGATTCTCAATAATAAATTACCTAAGTTGGAACTACATCCTGGTGTAAAATCTTTTATGCAAATGCAACAGCTATGCAGAAAACATGCTCAGACTTGTATTGATAAAGCATTTGAATATGAAAAGAAAAGATGGGATAAATCCCATAAAGAATACACATTTAACAAGGGTGATGAAGTGTTGATCTCTACTGTCCATTTCAATTTACAAGGTAACCACAAATTAAAAGATCCTTTTGTAGGACCATTTGTTGTTAAAAGAATGGTTGGTGATAATGCAGTAGAAGTTGTATTGTATTCTCCATATGATAGGAAACATCCTGTCTTTCCCATTTCTTTGCTTAAACCTTATACTTCCAACAGTGACTTATTTCCAAAAAGAAGAGGAAGACCTAAGAAGAACCCTCAGGAAGTCACAGAAACAGCAGAAATTGATAAAATTCTCAATGATAGAATTATCACTTCTGAAAGGGGTACTGAATATTTATTGAGATATAAGAACAAATCATCTGAACATGATGCATGGATACCTGGCAAAGAAATTTCAAATCTGCCTGCTCTGTTGAAAAAATACAAAAAGAAAAAATCTTAGCATTTTTTTTTTTATTGTTTTTTTAGAGTGAGGGAGTGTCAGCCAGGCTATTCCAGGAGTCCAGTAAATGATATATAAATTATAAAACCTTAAAGAGTGGGTAAAACTTGTATTTAATGAATATAACTTAATATTTTATTACATAATGAAATTATATTAGAATTTTATTATATACAAATGTTACATTAAATTTATTGGTTATATATATTTTTATATACAATTAAATTGAGCATAATATAATATATTCTACAAATAATGGCGCATTTTTATATATTTAATAATTATAAATTTATATTTAATTAATTAAAAAACATATATTATAATTACAAGTGTAAATTTGATTTATAATATATTTAAATTAATTACTTAAATTTATATATTAACTAATACCTCTCATATGACACTAAACAATTATTAAGGACGCTTCTTTTGACCCTTAATTGTGTTAGAAAAAACAAATAAATTAATTTGAACTAAATTGAGATTAATTGATTGTTTTGTTGCGTCAAATTATTTTTTGTTTCACTTAAAATGTCCTCTAATCAGGATGTACCATCTGTTGGGAATTATATTTCTCATAGTTCCTATGTTTCCACTCTTGTTTAGTTATTTACTATTGTCACTTACTGATTTGGGGATTAATGGCGGGGAAATTGGATTCTTAATTGGGCTTTTAATTAATTGTTTCATGTTTTTCTCTATATTGTTATGTTTCATTTACTCTTTTTGATATATTTGTTTTATTCCTTTCTAATCATTGTATTTACTGATATAGTAGCGCTTCAGAGGACCCATTGCCTATAAAAGGGCCTTGGATAATCCCCTGTAGCCTTATCACTTATTATACACTCAACAATTAAATACAATTTTTATATTACGTTTATATTCTTTTTATTAGTAATAAAATTCTAATTAAAATTTTATATAACAATTTAAAGGTTGCTTTAAGTCTGATAGTAATTATTTTGGTTGCCGCGCAGAACTCTTACTTAAATAATATTAATATTAATAAAACCAAGTTGTTGTCACCTCCCAGCTCACTTATCGTTGTTTTTCTCTCAATAAATTAAATACTTTTATTAAATTTTATTTTTTTTATTACCCATACTCCTTTCCTCCTTCTCCTCCTCTCATTCCTCCTTCTATTTTCTCCTTCTTCTAGACGACCGGCCGACAATAGTGTTGAACAAGCATGATTTTAAGCCTTGACCTTTTTACCCAGATTTATGTCATAATGTGTTTAATATACATATACACTGGGGAAAAAAAGTGAGAGCTAGACATTGAGTTCAGCTTTTTGTCACAGGGCACACTTATAGGTCTGTTCAATGAAGTAACCCTTTTTCAACACAATGAGAGTGACCCTGGTTGTGCTCATATTTTTTTTGTGACATTGGCAACCTTCCTTCAGGTGTCTTTCCCCTCTCTTCTCTCATCCATTGCAGCTTTTTTCTACACTCTCTTCTCCTCTTCCTAACTTCCCTAATATCTTACTCTCACTACTTCTCTCTCCTCTCATGCTGCTTCTGTATTTCTCCCTCTTGCTTCACCATCCTTCATCCCTATAACCTCTTTCTGTCACTGATTTCTTTCTCTACACCATCCATCTTTTTGTCTTGAACAATTCTTGTCAGCCAGGCTGTCCCAGGAGCCAAGTAATAAACATACAAATTTATTGGAGTTAATAAATGACATAATAATTGCAGCTTATGTATATACATTAAATTTATATTACATAATAAATTATATTAAAATATTATTTTATAATTCAAATAAATTTTGTACTAATTTTATTATCATATAAATTAAGTATACATTAAAATAATTATTATATTCCATATAAAGAGGTGTTATATGTATTTAATTAATAATTAATTAATTACATGTTGTTAATATAATTATATCTTATTAAATTATCTTATATTGTAATTACATTAATTTTTTAATTTAAATATATAATTTAACCCTTTTCATATTCAAAATTATCCATAATTATTGACGTTGTTTTTGACCCTTATTTGTGATGAATATTAAATGCATTATAATAATTATTATAATAAATTTAAATTCTAAATTTGGTTCAGTAGAAAAATTAATTAATTGCTTCAACTAGTTATTACATACTCAAAACAATTTATTAATTTTCTACAGACTAACACTAAAATTGATTACAATATTTTGTTGCATCAAAACATTCCATTTGCTTCACTTAAAAAATCTATAAAAAATATTGTTATACTTAATTTAATTACTTTTTCACATGGTTCTCATGTCTCAGAGTTGTTTAATTACTCACTATATTACTTAAATGATTTGGGAAATGGTGGCGTGAAAATTGGTTTCTTAATTGGGAGTTTAATTACTTGTTTCAGCTTTTTCTCTCCATTGTTATGTTTCAATTATTTTCTTTTATCTTTTTGTTTCATCCTATTATTACTTTGTATATACTCAGTGGTAGCGCCTCATTGGTCCCTTTGCCTATAAAAGGCCTTGTTTTATTTCATTTTTGATCATCACTTACTACTCAAACATATTTTTAATTATAGTACAAAATATATTTTATTTACTACTATTTAAATTGCGCTTCTGCCTATTTAAGTAATACAATAAAATATTAAAGGTTGTAATAAGAATACTTTAGTATTAACAGTTGATGATTAAGAGGAGAGAATAAAACAGTACTTACTTTATTGACCACATTAATCCCCGTTCAGTTTCTGTTAAAAGTATTTTTATTTTTATTAATAAAGTACTTTTTTACCTTCTTTTAGAAGACCAGCCAACAATTCTCATCTCTCCTCTACACATTCCTAAATCCAGAATTGGTAAGAAAATAAATATCAAAAACATTTACATTAAAAATGATAGCAAGGCATTTGCACACAAACAATAGTCAAACATACCATAAGCTACATGATTATTGGACATGTGAAATTGCACAAATAGTTCTGGTTCATGAGATTCCAACATTCCCCAGTATACTCTGTTAAAAAAATAGAGTGCAGAAAAAACTGAACAATTTCATGCTCAGTTCAAAATTTTTCTACAAAAAAACACTATACCATTAGGTGTTTGGCAAAAGAAAGGCTGTTTTCTATATCAAGACATGAGATAATCAATTTATGTTAAGAAAATTTTTTTTGGCTGCATTAATGATTTACACGTTAAATAACAGATAGGGGCAATTCACATCAACAAAGCTGCTGACTGAAAAATGATCAACAATAAAATGTTGCATCATTTTTTTCCCCCATGTGATAGTCAAAAGTTAAAATTTATGAGGGTGAATGTACATTTCTCTTACCCAACATATCTATGCAATATGCAACATGATATTGAATATCCTACTGTAGCCCTCTAAGTGTATTAAAAAAATGTATCAACTCAAAGAAAACCAATCAATATCAAAAAACAATTGTTAAATAAGTATAAAGAAAATCGAATAAAAAAGTTATAAAACTATGAAAATCATTATCTTCATAAAATGCATCAAAATCATAAAAATAAAATAAATAAACAAAAATGAAAAAAATAAAAAAAAGTAAAAAATAAAAAAAATAAAAAAAAATAAAAAAAAGCAAAAAAGCAAAAAAAATTAAAAAAAATTAAAAAAAATTAAAAAATTAAAAATAAAAAACCATCAAAAGAATCAAAAAAATCTAAAAAAATCAAAAAAACAAAAAGATAAAAAAAATGAAAGTCATAAGAATCAGAAAAATAAATTAAATCAATAAAAATCAAAATAACAAAACAATTAAAATGATTTAAAAAAATAAAAAATTAATAAAAACTTAAAAATTAATAAAAAAATTAAAAAAATTAAACAAATAAAACAAGTCTTATAAAAAAATATCATAAAGATTATTAAAATTTGAGAAATCATAATAATCATAGAAATAATTTTTTTTTAAAAAATCATAAAGAGAAAAAAATGATAATAATCAAAAAATTATGAATATTAAAAATAAAAAAAATCTTAAAAATAAAAAATAAAAAACAATTATATAAATAAAAAAAGTAAATATTTCAAAATCTAAAATTTCCAAAAGGTTATAAAAATACTTAAATAAGAATATAAGAAACTGTATAAATAATACAGTTATTAAAATTAATGAAAAAAATTTAAATTTTTAAAATCTTAAAAGCTATATGGCTACCTCATTTTATGTTGTTTTGTGTTGAAGCAAAGTATAAGGTGATAAAAATTTCAGAATCTTTAACCTTGATTTTTTGAGTTGCCTGAAATTATTTCAGTAAGTATTCATATAAAATAAGAGGTTACAATTTTATCCTTGAATATTACTGTGAAATACCAGGGTAGACTTTCTAGCAAGTCTGCAACTTTGAACCTGAATTCATATCTATATGAGCACACATTGAGGTAGTGATGAAACAATAAGGAATAAAGTTAAAAATTACGATGATCCTCTGATGAAGCAAGCTTTATTATTTATTGAAGTACATGTGAACATTTATTGAAGCAACTTTGAAGCATTAAAAACACAATATTGCAATGGTAACTTGAAATCAGCCCTCCCCACAGCTAAGCCAGTCTAGAAAGCTAAAAAATGTTTAAGATAATTTTATACTTTGTTGCATGTAAGGCTAGACACACCCCAATTTAAATTAGATAAAAATTGATCTTAAATGTTCAAATAATTTTACTTAATTGTTTATATATGGTGAAATTATGAGGCACTAAAGTAAATCATTCAAGAAAAATATTTTGGGAATTAATATTTACCATTTAATTTCCCCATTAAGAAATTGAAACAAAAATTGAATTCTAACTATTCAAAATGATTTTATTAACCATTATTAATATTTAAAATATCTGAAAACTAAAACATTTATAAAAATGAAGGGAATAATACTTTGGTGATAAAAAAAAGCTCTAATATAAACTTCAATTCTGTTTTCTATTCAATAAATAAAAAAGATATGCATGTAATAGTATTTTTTACAATATATTTATCCTTTATCTTCAAAATATGAAAAATGAAAGACATAAAATTAAATTTTATAACAATGAATAGTATAAAAATGGTTTTTTTTTTACTATTTGATTTTTGAGTGGATTACATTCCTGTTTCAATCCTATATAACATATTTCTCATGTTTTATTATTATTTTATATTGTAGAACACTATTACTTACCACTTAATTCTTACCTTCTGTCTTACATAAAAAATTATTTTCAATATTATTCTCCTGTTAATAATTTCTTTTCTTTTCTCTTAACACAATTATTTCAAAAATTTTAAACCCTTTCTTCTGCTATCAAACACTCTCTTACCCTTTAAAAGCATCCTTACCCCTTTCCACTTCTTCCATTCCTATTTATCACTTCCCAAGGTCTTTATGCCTGTTATAGCTCATATAACCCAAAAGGATTTTTTGAGAAGGAAATGAAAAGGGATTAATGAGAGGATAAATGTAACAAAAGGTAAGGGGTGATGATAAAAATTGGATTCTATGGGTTGAAATAAAAAGGGATAGACAGGGAAGTAAAATGGGTTTAAAAAGGCCATAAATATAATTGAGGATAGAAACAGTGATCAGAATGGTTTTGATTGTTGATTCTAAAGTATTGGAAGGAGTGGGGAGCAAGTTTATGTGACTAGAAAAAACATAAAGATTTGTGGGATAGGGAGTGAAAGAAAAAGGAGGAGAGAAAGGTGAAAGGTGAAAGGAAGGTAGAAAAAAATTTATTGAGAAAATATGATCAAATACAAAGGTACTAGTAAGAGTGAGAAAATTAAAAAAAGTGGTGAGGAAAAATTGAAATTAGTGTTTTCAAAAATAAGATGGTGGATGCTATTTTATTACCAAACATCAGAGCTCACCTTCATAATTTATTTCTTACTACAGAAGAAGCTTTATTTCAATCATGTGAGTACTGATTTGTGGACTTTAATTTTTCACCCTGTTATACTAGAGTGGAGACCACATTATTAAAGTTAAATGAAATTGAATTTTAGTTTAAGGCTTTGTATAGATCTTCAGTAATTCAAGATATGTATGTTTTTACCACTTATATCAAAAGTAATAAAATATTGAGATTTATAAATGCATATTATTACATTCCTTCCTTCCTATAATTTCATTTTATGAGGATAATATTTATACATATCTTTAAAAATTAAATCATATTTTATTATCTATAAAAAATTGTGAGAGACAAAAACCTACAATAAAGCTCAAAAATTTCAAAGATATTTAGTAAAAATTAGAAGAAGACATTTACATTAAAAAAATCTATAATTAAATATTATTCCACATATTTAAACATGAGTTTTGGGATAAAGTTATTGAATTTCAATCTCCTATAGTGTGCTGATTTTCAGTTACAGATGTTGCTCCTAATAAAAATATAATTCCACATAAAATTTTATACAAGAGCTTTTTAAATGTTTTAATTTTGAGAATCAACCTATAATGTCCATATAGCCATCTACAAAAAATTAATTCAACTTATTTTCAATAAATTCAAATACATTTCTAAAATATATTATTTTAATGTTCATCCTTCTATTGCCTTAGAAATTTTTTTTCACAAAAAAACATTTAGTTAATAGAATCATATCTTAATAAATTTTTTAATATCTTATAAAAAGGTTAATCTGAGTCTTGATGGATCTCTGATTAATCTCCCAATGCAAATATCATCATGAGCATTCTTCAAATTAACTTAAACATTAAAAATATTTAACACCATGCAATATTTGGGGGAAGGACTTTGTAGTAAGTCCTCAACTTGAAGTCAGATGGAACTCAGATGGAGCTTAGGATGAACTCAGACTGAACTCATACTGAGCTTTATATTGAACTCATATAGAGCTCTTTATCAAGTACGAATGATTTTTTACTAAACTAGGGGGTACCAATGTTCAGGGATCCGCAATTAGGGATCAGGAATTTTTTTTCCTGGGACCAGGCATTATTAATTGGGGAAGATTCTTATCCACTAGCCCTGGGGCTAGTGGATAAGGAATCCACAATAATTCATTATTCTGCCTCTTATTCCTTAATTTCTGTTCCAAATTCTTGATCCCAAACTCATCACATCCATGATTGATTTGTAAGCAAGTCATATGACATATAATTGGGGATGCCATCCTTATGTATCTCATCACTCTATGATACTTAATTTTGGTGGTGAACAAATAACAATTTTTCTCATCTTTATGTGTCTCTTCACTCTATGATACTTAATTTTGCTGGCAAACACTAAATTTATTTTTCTATTTACCCACACCACCTGTTTGGTTGGTGGTAAATTCCCACTTCACACACATCATCTAAACCTTCTACCAACAATAATAAAGAATCTCTATACTAGGCAGGAAATTCACTCAGCTATGAATGCTATCTTTTTAAATTTAGCCGCTGAATCTGATTCTGACTCAAGTTTGGAAGACAATTTAGCTTATATGTCTTTTCAATGGTCTTTATGAATAAGAGGATCCCAGACCTGCACCAGCTCTCCCCTCCCTTGAATCACAAAACAGTCTTTCCACTAGCATACACTCTGTCATTATGCCAACCGCCCTCTAACATTTTGAAACACAACCCTTTTAATTTTTTCACACTCCCCAAATGTTCAAATTCTGTGTTTTATTCACTTGTTTTGGTGTTTTTGATTTTTGCATATTGATTTTTAATTTGAATTTATGCTGGATGTCTCATTTGTTTTCATTCACCATATCAACTTGAAATTGCATATTTTCTGCAATTGCATAATTTTTCACTGTTTATTTTTTTCATTCATCCCTCATATCCTTTTCCTCTTCTCCTCCAACATCCCTCACACAATTTTGTTTCATTTATTTTCTCATCTCATCTCTCCATGTAAGTCATTTTATTCTTTTCTGTGATTTTTTTATTGCTAATTATAATTTTTTTATTTTTTTTCGGGGGGTTTTTTTTTTGTATATAAATTTTTTTATGTGGTTATTTTTTATTTAAATGGTAAAATTAACCTTTTTTTTCTCTCCCTCTTTACTTTCTTTTTTAGCTCCATCACCCTACTCTTCATCCCTCCTTGGCATGTTCATTTTCCCCCTTTCCCCCTTTCCCCTATTTCACTTTTTTTTGGCTCCATGTCATTAAAATATATACATTGAACATTCTTTATACATTTCACTTACTCCATATTCAATTTCTCACAAATTCCAACATCAATCTTGCCCACTCTATTTTTACTACTTTTCAATCAAGGTAAGTTACATATCCTTTTTTTCATCCCTGTATGATATCTCATTCCTTCTATGAAAATTTCGTACTTAAATATATGTATAACTCCTACCTGGATAACAGTGAACTTATTAAACTCCTCTTGTTCTCATCTCTATTACCACTTTTCAAGTTTTTTTAAAATTTTGAAAATCAGACTCGGAATTAGGGTTAAGTTTATTCAAATCTAATGTCCTTTTAACTGAAGACTCTTCCAAAGGCTAACTTTCAATTCCCACAAACAGATTTGAATTTAGTTCAGTGGTTGCTGATATATTGATCAAGAAAGTTGAGCCTTTTTTCTTAATTTAAATTTTTTTATTTCATGTTTATATGTAACGAATTAGGGTTATGTTTATTTTAATCACATGTCCTTTAACTGAGGATTTTGCTGAATCCTATCTTCTATTTCCCATAAATGTATTTCAATTTGGTTCATTGGTTGCTGAGATTTTGAACTTTTAAGTTGAGCCTTTTTTTCCAAATATCACAAAATTTATTTTATGTTTTTATATTGCATAATTAGATAATAAGGCTTCTGAGACTCTTATCTGATGATTATATAAGATTTTATCTCTCAAAGCTTAGGATAAATCAATTATTTCTTGGCCAATTTCTTGAAAAAAATTACATTCTGGTTTTCATAACAAGTTTTATACCGATAAGAATGATGCCAATTAACTTACTTTGGGGAGTTTCTCTTATATTAATCCTATTGATTGATATTCTATTCCTTACCCAGCTAAAATAAAAGGTCATGGGCTATACTTTCTGGATCACCTCTGTATAATCAATTTTGGATTGGGAGCTGGAATCATCAAAACTATCTGGAACTCATCTCAGGTTCATCACCAAACAACCAAAGCTCCACCTGGCTTGGAATCTTGTCAAGAGTTTACCGATTTTGCATGCTCTTTTCAAATCAGTCAAAACGTAATCCACCAGATAAACAAGCTAAAAAAAGAAGGTAAATTTAATAGATATAAAAAACTTTATGTAGATCTAAAAAGTATGGTTATTAGTAAAGTCATCAAATATTTTTTACTCTTTCATAAATTTTTAATAAAAAAATCTGATATTTCAATTTACTAAACTAAAGTAATGGGCCAATGACCATGTGTTGTATAAATAGGAATCATCATAAAATTAATTTGTTTCATGGGGTTTTTCTAGCCTATACCTGTGGAAAGTTTGAAACTTAGTTTCTAGATTTTATCCATATTTTTGCTTGAGGAATTGTCTTTACTTTAGAACGAGTAAATTTGAGATATCTTATTGATTTATTTATTAATTTATTGAATTATATTAAATTTTGGTGATTTTCATCCCTTAATTCAATGAAATTCAGGGGAGGGTATTTCCAAATTTTCAAATCTGACATGTGAAATTGATGACTTAGAAAGATTTTGGTGATACCAGCCCTTGCTTCAATAAAATTCAGGGGAGGGAATTGCTAAATTTTTAAAACAGATATAGAGTTTTGTTGACTTAGCTGAATTTAGAAAAGTTAATTTAATGATTTGAATGTAAAGAAGAAAAAATGTATGAGTTTTTCAAATTTTTGCAAAAAAAAATTATCTAGAATCAAGACCTTGAAAAAGTCAGCACATATGAAATTATCACCAAAAAGAAATAAAACCAAATTTATTTAACAAAAAAAACAAATAATCTAAAATTTTTCAATAAAATGTTTCAAATCTCAGTGAGGAGTGTATGCCAAGGATTTATTATTAGATTTAATGCATTCTATTAAGAAAACTTTGTATTCAAAATAAAAAAAACTATTTATCAAAAATTTTCATTAAGCATTCAATTTCCTCAATATATTTATTAGCTTTAACACATTCTCTCAAGAAATCTTTCTTTTTTGAACTATCTTCAAGTTGATACTTGAGTTTCATTTGATCCAATTAGAAATTGTACTCAAGAGCCTTCTTCTCTTTCTTTATATCTAATTTATTCTCCTCCAAATCACGTGCCCTCTCATCCCTCTTTAAATAAAGATCAAATTTTTTCTCCTCCAAGTCATGTGCCCTCTCATCCCTCTGTAAAGAAAGCTATAATTTCGTCTCCTCCAAGTCTTGTGCCCTATCATCCATTTGTAAAAATAGCTCATACTGTTTCTTTTGAAAGATGAGAGTATCTCTTGTAAATTCAACTTTACCTAGAGTGAAAAGGAATATTAACAAAAGATAAGAGAAGCTCACTTAATTATTAAGAGGTATTCTATCACTTACCAGATTCACATTTCTCCAGAAAATTATCTATGGAAAAAAAAGGGGTTTGTGAAAAACTATATCTGGTTTGCTTTCTATGACTTTTGAAATTCAAAGTAGTTGATGGTCTTTGCATTTCTTGGAGATAAAATTTTCATCTGCATCATTTATTCTAGCTTCAGACTCACTTTCTTGAGGATACTGGGTTTGCTCATTAGCCTTTTTAGAAATAAAAAAAATTAAAGCAACTAGAAAAGAAATAAAAACTTACTTGAGTGAGATCATACTGGTTTATATCACCATAGGATCTATTGGAAAGCTATCTAGATTCATTGAATTTAGAAAAGGGGAGGCTTGAGTGGTGGAAGAGGATGGGAAAATATTTCTTTTGAAATAATGTTCATAGATATCATCTTCACTGTCCAAAATGTTGGAAGGATTAACATCAGCTTTCCCTCCACAAATACCATCCATCTCTTTAAAGTATGGAAATTGAGATTCAAGTTTATCATCTATAGATTTTATGCCCTTACGGATATCAATATTGGTAATACCAAGACCAGTAGAAAATGAAAGAGTCTTTGCCTTCTTGTATTTGGCTTGGTAATGCTTGAAACGTTCATAAATCAGTTTAGGAAAAAGATAAATCCTTCCCTTTGTCTTATTTCATAATTTATTGACCATTAGAAGATAGCCATTGAATTTTGATGCAGGAGGATGTCCTACTTTATTTGCAATCTCAGTACCAAGACAAGAATCATAATTAGTTTTTATTTTTAGCCAGTTAAAAAGTGTGAGATGATCATCTTTTTTTAGTTTAACAGTCTTTGATCTCTCAGCTGAGCAGGGGAAAGAGGGAGTAATGAGATTGGATGAAAAATTGGGGAAAGCCTGCATTTGGGAAGATCTATGAAGAAGAGTAATGTTGAGATATTTTAAGATGAAAAGGAGAAGAAAAAAATAGATGAGATTGGGAGGGGTTTTGAATGGAAATGAATAGACAGGATGGGAGTGCGGAGCAAGGTAGGGAGGCTGGAACATCCAGAAAGTTGTCCAAGATGTGGTTATGAAAAATTTAGGATAAAAATTTCAGATAGAGGTAAAAATTAACATGTAAAATGTCTAATAACCCAATTATTAGCAAAAATTATTGTGGAGGATAATTGGGGTATAATTATTTTTATCCACAATTAATTTAATTGTGGATCAATCAACTTTGATACCCCCTATTTTAATGTCATCACCTGTCCCAGCTCCCTGATTCATGGCTTGATTGACAATAATGTTTAAATTATGATGCATTGAACCTTTTGGAAACTTACTTACTTAGATCACATGAAAAAAATCTCACAAAATTTCTTTATTTCATGGGATCACAGTAGCCTCGCTCACAGTATAATGCTATATTATTTAAAAAGATTATTTCTTCATGTTCATATTTGAGCCAGGATCAGCGCTTGCTACTTGGTAATATGCATAAAAGTATTTCTGCAACAATTTTATGAACATGACCTGCAGCTTGTTGTTAATAGCTGGGTTAAATAGACCATATCAGTTTTATGACATGATCCATTTACTTTTCTGGGTTTACTCATGCTGGCCACATGTAGAAAAGTACTTCAAAAATATTTTTCTGCACATGAAATTTTTTTTTCTTGCTTTGGCTTGGTCAGATAGACCATAAGTTCATTTTATAGTCTATCACTGGGTGAAATAGAAGGTGACTGGTAGGCAAGTCATTTTTGAGCAATCATTGAGTAATCTATAAAGTAACCTTTAAGGATCCCTATTTTTAGTATTTGAGCTTTGTACAGATAAAAGTTGCAAAAGTGATTTTGAATAATTTGGAAATCTGATTAACCAGTGCCTCTTATCAACAGAGATTTCAAATGGTAAGTACATTTCAATACTCAAATACCTCATTTAAACTAAAAACCTTGTAAAATTTTAAATGGCATTTTTGCCTAATTCCAAAGGTGTAACTAAATACTTGTTTGAATGGCTAATCTTATTTGGAAGAAAAATTTACATTTAATAATCTTCCTCACTCATATCATTTTTTATCATAAGCTACTCTGCTTTTAATTTTTGAATATTGATAGATACTTATTGGAAGATTAAATTTGAATAAAAATATTGAAATGGTAAAGCATCATTTATGCATATAGCTTTATGAGTAGAAATGCTCTTAATTTTCTTGAAGAAGAACAGATTTGATTAGAAGTCAGTTGGATATTTGAAACCCTATGCAGCCAAAAATCAGTGAAGCAATTTGTGAGGAAATAGAAATTTACCAAATAATTATAGGAATATATTTTACAATTTTAATAAACCCTTACAACATCAAAATTTGGTCTAGGTTCTATAATTTTTATATTATTGAGCTAGTAGAAATGTGCATTGAGAAATATGTTTTCACTAATCAATGAAAATTTTTAATATTTAAGACTAATTGATTTAATATTCCATAAAAAATATGTCTATAAGTTGCGCTGTAGAAAATCTTATAGTACTGGCTATAGGTCTTGACCAAGGGAGTTGGAGTAAAACTGGACAGAAAAACCCCTGTCTCTTTGAGAAATACCAGGTGAGATTTATTTGCTACAGCAAATTAGAGACTTTTACTATACCCCTTCCAACACATGTCTTGACTGCTTAAAAAGTCAAGACAGTAGCCAATAGCAGACCACTGAGAACCAGAGAACCTGAAACCTGAAATGCAGAAAGATCCACACCAGAAAAACAAAACACTGTGCACTTGCTGCACAGAAAAAATCAATAATACTTGATGCAGGTTGCAAAGCTACACCAGAGAAACCAGTTGCCAAAATTGAGTTAAATGAAGAACTAACCTTGCAACAAAAACAGCCAATTGTGGCCAAGAAAAAGTAAAAACTGAGTGAGAACAATGATATCACCTCTGGATAGTTGTATGATAATTAAAGCTGCCCCAAACTGTCTTATTCAGTATGTACACACAGAGCATTATCTAAAAAATCCATGCACAGCAACAAATTTGGCGCTTTTGGCAGCCAAATTGAATAAAAATTCTCTGAAAGTGCTCCCAATCCTTCTATATCCGAGGCAGGTGAGCCGCCCAACGCAGGTGGCCCGCCTAGAAGCATCCAGACCTCCCTGAAGCCAGAAAACCACCAAAAACCTCCAATAAAGCCCAAAATACTTAGAAAAATCCACCACAACTACTAAAACCCTTAAAACAAAAAATTTAGCTATGAAAAACTTGTGAAACAAAATATAGAGCCAAATTAGCTCTACTTAATTGTACTAAGTACTTAACCCTAAGACTTAAGGTTAGCCAGTAAAGCATGAAAAAGAAAATTAAACAGCTATCTTTTAGAAATGAAAAGTGAGCAAATGACCCCTTAAAACTTATAATATGAAAAATGTCATAAGACATAAAATATAGAGAAAACCCAGGGCTATCCAATAATACTAACCACATACTCATAGTCCCAATATTCACTTAATAAAAATAGAAAAACACCCAATTATTCAACCAATGTTAATTAAGACATACCAAAACAGGGCCAAACAGACCAACAAAGGCATCTGCAAATTTTGGAAGACCACATCCTCCCTCCAATAGAAAATTTCCACATTCTCCTTCACTAAAACCACCATGTTCACACATTTTTCAAAAACCATCTCTTAAATAGGTCCCTGTCAATACTGTAATGACCATAACCTCATCTGCACCATATCACCGTTTATAGTCTTGGGGGACTCAAAACTTAAATCATAAATCCAGAACCAAAGATCAAACCATTAAAAACCAAAGAAAATAAACTGCCATTCCGGGGTGACTTTTCTACAGAGCAGCCAGCTCATCAGTTACACCAAAACTTGCCTTAACTAAATTTAGAGACTCCCCCTTTTGATTCCCTCTGCCAGAATAAAACCAACATCACATTATCAGTTTATAGTCCTGAAGGACTCAACCATCAAAACATCCTCAGTTTATATTCTTGGGGGACTATACCATTCTTCAGTTTAAAGTCTTGATAGACTGACCACAGTGTTAAGCTTAAAGTCTTGACGGACTTTCCACACTTTCCATAAAAAGGACAGAGCCAATTCAATGCACAATACTCTGAAACTGACCTACTGAACTTCCTCTTTCTCTTAATCATCTACACATCACTGATAAAAATTTTTCTTTTATCTCTTTTCTCTTCATTCTTGTCCCATCACAGATAATGGCCAGATCCCAAGATTTTGACCCATCAGAACTTCCTTGTTTCACTGCTCCCAAGGACTATGCTTGCAAACTGAGTATCAAAATGTGCAGACCTTGCACCTTAACTCTTCTGACTACTAAAGCCAAACTCTACAAAAGGGCCTGTGATTCTTGCAATCCAAAAAGAAAAAATGTGACAGAGACCCCAATTATCCTATACCACCACCTTCACCTTCACACAAATACACCTCTAGATCTCTTACCAGATCCCCAGAACTAGTTCCTGCTTCCTCTTCTTTATCACCAGTCTCATCCAGAAGACCATGCTTCTCTGTCCCCAGAACTCTCTCCAAAAGACCTGATTTGTCATCCCAAGAAACAGCCTTTATCTCAGCAAATCTGGCTAAAAAAGCATAAAAATCAGCTCCCAGGCTGCTAGACCCCGTCCAGGCAGCCCTCCCAACGTCAGGCAGCCCGCCCACCTTGCTAGGAAGCGGATATCAGGCTCAAAACCGCCAAAATCAACCAGTAAACAAAAAATATTCTATTCAACAACCTCCTAGTGCTTCCAGAGCAATGCGCACAAAAATTTCTTCATCAAAAATTTCCAAAAACTATATAACTTCTAGAAGACCTACAAAAGGACCTCAAGAAGGCACCAGAGCACCCAAAACTTCTCCCAATCAAAAATTTACCTGTCAATCAAGAATAGTTAACTAAACCTCTCCTCTTCCCACCAATTACTCCTCTAAAAATTCCATTTCTTCCAGATCTTCATCCAGAAGATCCCAATCAGCTTCCAGGTAACCTTCTCCTGGTCCATCCTACAACAGCCCTGGTACTCCACCACAAGTGTCCAACCCAACTGGGCCAAGCTACAATATCAACAAAAAAACAGAAACCCTGCTTCTCCAACCAGGCCACAGGAATTTCCTTCTTCTAGTCCATCTTCTCAACACTATTTAGAGAATGATCATGAGATTCCATACCTCTATCTAGTTAATCCTCCTACAGAATGAATTCAGAATTCTTCGACATCCTAAATCCCAGCCTCTTACAAATTTGATGAGCTCCCAATCTGTAAGTACCAAATTAATAAATCCAATTTCTTTTACAAATAACAATTACTGATACAATTTTTCTGTTTAGTTGGAACCCCACCTGCTGAAACTGCAATTGGGATTTGCCAACCTCTAGAAACTACCTTAATGCTGGATTACACTGACATGAAACAACACCTAAGCATGATGTGTTCAAACGTACTTAAGGAATTTGCTCTTCATGGTTCATTGAATGAGTTTGAAAAGAATCTGAGTAAACAGCTCCCTGATGACCACTGGAAGATGTCTAGAATAATCAAGTACACCTTCCAACAATCTATCCCCACTTCTTCCACTTCTTCCCATAAATTACCTTCTAATCTGGTTCCTGACCATTACAATCCATATACTCCTTCCAGCCGCCTACACCACAAAGGACACAGTTCCTCCTCCAATCCTAACAAAAAGCAAAAAGGCCACCATAATCCGGGCCAACTGCCGGAGGCTTCTTCTTCCAGACATTAAAATATAAAAAGAAATTTATAATTCCCTAGAAAGAGAACAATAATAATTAGAAGATATATATATATAATTTTTTTATTTTTTATTTTTATTTTTATTTTATTTTTATTTTTATTTTTATTTTTATTTTTATTTTTATTTTTATTTTTATTTTTATTTTTATTTTTATTTTTATTTTTATTTTTATTTTTATTTTTATTTTTATTTTTATTTTTATTTTTATTTTTATTTTTATTTTTATTTTTATTTTTATTTTTATTTTTATTTTTATTTTTATTTTTATTTTTATTTTTATTTTTATTTTTATTTTTATTTTTATTTTTATTTTTATTTTTATTTTTATTTTTATTTTTATTTTTATTTTTATTTTTATTTTTATTTTTATTTTTATTTTTATTTTTATTTTTATTTTTATTTTTATTTTTATTTTTATTTTTATTTTTATTTTTATTTTTATTTTTATTTTTATTTTTATTTTTATTTTTATTTTTATTTTTATTTTTATTTTTATTTTTATTTTTATTTTTATTTTTATTTTTATTTTTATTTTTATTTTTATTTTTATTTTTATTTTTATTTTTATTTTTATTTTTATTTTTATTTTTATTTTTATTTTTATTTTTATTTTTATTTTTATTTTTATTTTTAATTTTATTTTTTATTTTTATTTTTATTTTTATTTTTATTTTTATTTTTATTTTTATTTTTATTTTTATTTTTATTTTTATTTTTATTTTTATTTTTATTTTTATTTTTATTTTTATTTTTATTTTTATTTTTATTTTTATTTTTATTTTTATTTTTATTTTTATTTTTATTTTTATTTTTATTTTTATTTTTATTTTTATTTTTATTTTTATTTTTATTTTTATTTTTATTTTTATTTTTATTTTTATTTTTATTTTTATTTTTATTTTTATTTTTATTTTTATTTTTATTTTTATTTTTATTTTTATTTTTATTTTTATTTTTATTTTTATTTTTATTTTTATTTTAATTTTTATTTTAATTTTAATTTTAATTTTAATTTTTATTTTTATTTTTATTTTTATTTTTATTTTTATTTTTATTTTTATTTTTATTTTTATTTTTATTTTTATTTTTATTTTTATTTTTATTTTTATTTTTATTTTTATTTTTATTTTTATTTTTATTTTTATTTTTATTTTTATTTTTATTTTTATTTTTATTTTTATTTTTATTTTTATTTTTATTTTTATTTTTATTTTTATTTTTATTTTTATTTTTATTTTTATTTTTATTTTTATTTTTATTTTTATTTTTATTTTTATTTTTATTTTTATTTTTATTTTTATTTTTATTTTTATTTTTATTTTTATTTTTATTTTTATTTTTATTTTTATTTTTATTTTTATTTTTATTTTTATTTTTATTTTTATTTTTATTTTTATTTTTATTTTTATTTTTATTTTTATTTTTATTTTTATTTTTATTTTTATTTTTATTTTTATTTTTATTTTTATTTTTATTTTTATTTTTATTTTTATTTTTATTTTTATTTTTATTTTTATTTTTATTTTTATTTTTATTTTTATTTTTATTTTTATTTTTATTTTTATTTTTATTTTTATTTTTATTTTTATTTTTATTTTTATTTTTATTTTTATTTTTATTTTTATTTTTATTTTTATTTTTATTTTTATTTTTATTTTTATTTTTATTTTTATTTTTATTTTTATTTTTATTTTTATTTTTATTTTTATTTTTATTTTTATTTTTATTTTTATTTTTATTTTTATTTTTATTTTTATTTTTATTTTTATTTTTATTTTCATTTTTATTTTTATTTTTATTTTTATTTTTATTTTTATTTTTATTTTTATTTTTATTTTTATTTTTATTTTTATTTTTATTTTTATTTTTATTTTTATTTTTATTTTTATTTTTATTTTTATTTTTATTTTTATTTTTATTTTTATTTTTATTTTTATTTTTATTTTTATTTTTATTTTTATTTTTATTTTTATTTTTATTTTTATTTTTATTTTTATTTTTATTTTTATTTTTATTTTTATTTTTATTTTTATTTTTATTTTTATTTTTATTTTTATTTTTATTTTTATTTTTATTTTTATTTTTATTTTTATTTTTATTTTTATTTTTATTTTTATTTTTATTTTTATTTTTATTTTTATTTTTATTTTTATTTTTATTTTTATTTTTATTTTTATTTTTATTTTTATTTTCATTTTTATTTTTATTTTTATTTTTATTTTTATTTTTATTTTTATTTTTATTTTTATTTTTATTTTTATTTTTATTTTTATTTTTATTTTTATTTTTATTTTTATTTTTATTTTTATTTTTATTTTTATTTTTATTTTTATTTTTATTTTTATTTTTATTTTTATTTTTATTTTTATTTTTATTTTTATTTTTATTTTTATTTTTATTTTTATTTTTATTTTTATTTTTATTTTTATTTTTATTTTTATTTTTATTTTTATTTTTATTTTTATTTTTATTTTTATTTTTATTTTTATTTTTATTTTTATTTTTATTTTTATTTTTATTTTTATTTTTATTTTTATTTTTATTTTTATTTTTATTTTTATTTTTATTTTTATTTTTATTTTTATTTTTATTTTTATTTTTATTTTTATATTTATATTTATTTTTATTTTTATTTTTATTTTTATTTTTATTTTTATTTTTATTTTTATTTTTATTTTTATTTTTATTTTTATTTTTATTTTTATTTTTATTTTTATTTTTATTTAAACTACTAAAATAATAAAAAAAATTGAAAAGAATTAAACAAAATTACCCAAAAAATATGAGGGCTGAGAAATCACAATGAAAGAATAATAATAATAAAATGAGATAAATAATAATTACAAATGGTATCCCCCAGCCAATTGATGAGCTGATCCCCTGATACCTTACCTACATCCAAGTGCACCTTGATGTGGATACACATTTAAATAATTTTTGAATGCATTGACATAAAAAATAAATTTTGAAAATTAATATCTATAAGGAAAAGATGAAAAAATAGAAATCAAAGAAAATAATAATAATAATAAAAATGAGATAGAAATAATAAAAAGAAAATAGTATTGGCCAGCCATTTGATGAGCCTTTCCCAACCAATGTTTGCCCATATCCAGGTGACCCTGATGTGGTAACACCATATATTATAGTTTGTGATTTTCCTGCTTTTATATCCTAATAACCCCCATAAAAAATTAAAAGAAAAAAAAGATGAAAAAAAATATAATCTAAAACCACTATCTAACACAAACATAGACACAAAAATAAAAGAAAAGGAAAATAAAAAGGCCAGCTCCATAGAAATTCCAGTACAAGGAAATGATCACCGGGTGGGCTCCCTCCAATAAGTAGAAATGATGGGAAACCACAAGTGATCCACCATCAATCCAATTAGAGCAAAGAAGCCAGTTTAAAGTCATAGTGGACTTGAAAACTGAATAAAAAAACCAGAACTAGGATTCAACTATGACAAACAAAATACTTGAAACAGACATTTTGGGGTAACTGTTCTACAGAGAAGCCAGCTCATCAGTTACCTTCACACTTTCCAAAATAAAATCTAGAAGCCCCCCCTGGGCACCTTTTAAGAAAAACACAACATCCAACACAATAAACCAAAACCAATAAGAGTGAAAATTCTGGAACTTGAAGACCAAAAAAATTTCCAGTTTCAAGTCATAAATGACTTAAACTTGTGAAGAGAAACTAATACTAGGGTTCAACTAAATTAAGAGAACCGGTGGAAACAGACGATCTGAGGTAACTGTTCTACAGAGCAGCCAACTCATCAGTTATCTCTACACTTGCCATGATCAAATCTAGAAGCCCCACCCATGGGTACCATCTTACAAAAAAAAGTTTCCAACAAAACAGATGCACAGCATCACAAAAATCCAAATCTTAAAGAATGGTCCATATTTTTTCCTCATTGAGGAGTCTATCTTATTCACTTCTAGTTCCTCTTGGGTAAAATCTCTTCATCTGATCAGTAGCCACTCTCTTCTTTAAGACTGCACCATCCAACTCCTCCAAAACATGAGAGCCTCCAGACACCTGAAATCATACTCTGTAAGGTCCATTCCATCTGTTAGCAAACATTTTTCCCCACTGACTCTCCAAACTTCTTTTATACACCACTACCAGACAACCAGGTTTAAAGGGATTCCTGAGTCTATGAGCCAACTTCTTGTCCCAGTATCTGACTAATTGATTTCTTATCTTCATCATTCTAGATTATGCCTTCTATTGACACTCCTCTCTACATTCCAACTGTTGCATCCTGGCACAGAGCAAATCTTCTGTTGAGCACACATCATCCCAATCAATTCCAAGTTTAGAGACAGATTCCAAATCCACTGGTTAAGCAGCTTTCTCCCCAAAAATTTATTCATAAGGGGAATAGCCAGTTGTCTGTTTTACAGTGACCCTATCAGCAAATAACACCAAGGGTAAATAATGCCTCCACTTTCAGCACTTTCTCCACACATCTTCACCAAATCATTCTTTATAACTTGATGGCCTCTTTCTAACATCTTTCAGCTTCAGAATAATAAGGTTTAGCCACTCTAAATTTAGAACCAATACTTGCCACAGCTTCTTTAAATTCAGCTCCAAACTCTGGCCCTCCATCAACAGTCACCAACTTCATCCACCCATACCTAAACACCCATTCTTTCTTTGAAAATTCTGCCACATTTTTGGCAGTCAAATTATACAGAGGAACTGCCTCAACGCAACCAGACAAATCATCCCTGGAAACAATCAAGTATTTATACCTGCCCTTTTTAATATGGACAGCATCCAAACTGACTCTTCCAATCACAGTTAGTTCACCAGTAGCACGGCCAACCTCTTTAGGTTTCAAGTGACTTCTTCTTTGACATTCTTCACAAGATTGAACCCAACTCTGCACAGCCAATTTCATAGCTGGCCACCAAAATCTGTCTGCTACTCTTCTATGGGTCTCCCCAAAACCTCTATGACCAAGTTCTTCATGCAAAGAGTTTAACACAAACACTTGACCCTTCTTCTGAGTCACTTCTACTTGAGGATTTGGATTTCTCCTCCTAATCAACCTCCTTCCTGACACATAGAATCCAGGACTCTTCTTCTTGATTGCGGCCCAAGTATCATAATTACAAATATCTGGCCTCTCCAAGGTTAACAGATATTCAACCATAATAAAATAAAACCCAGTCAGACCTCAGGTCTCATCTTCAAAATCCAACAAAACAACATCCAAGGGTACAACCCTATCATCAAAATCACAAGTGTGCAAGTGAGCAACACAACCAGCCCAACCAGAACACCAATCTCTAAATTTTGATACATCCTTTTCCTTCCACTGAATCTTAAGATAATCCAGTTCACCAACAAAAACTCCATTTTCCAAATGTGTGCCATCCCAAACAACAGCCCCATCTTCATCAACAAAAACATACTGATCACAAGAATAAAGATCAGATCCATCCAGTTTAACCTCTTGGTGGAGGAGAGAGAAATCATCCAGTTTAGCCTCATGTGGGAGGGGAGAAAAATCTTCAGAACCCTTTGTGCTGGCCCTAACCACTAGGACATCTTCATCAAATTCTTCAGAGTCTGAATCTTCATCCGTGGATGGTCTCCTTGATAATCCATTTGGATCTGTAAAGGTTTTTCCAGGTTTGTGTACCAGGTCAAAAGGAAAATGCTGAATAAATGCTACTCACCTAGTCATTGGAGCATTTAGAAGACTAAGTGTATTGATAATTTGAACCAGAGATTTTGCATCCACCTGCAGCTCAAAATGCGGCCCCCACAAAACAGTTTGCAGCTTCTTCAAAATTTTTGCTACACCACACAATTCCAACTTAGGTTGAGAATATCTAGATTCAACCTCATTAAATACCACCGACTCATATATTACTGGCCTGACCCTCCTAGTTTTATCCTCCTGAGACAAAACAGCACCAGCAGAAATATAACTTGAGTCCACTTCCAGATAAATTTTTCCGGCACCAACACCATAATCCAACTTGTATAGATTAATTTCTTCACCTACCACCTTCTTCAACTTCTGAAAAGCCTCTTCACACTCTTCAGTCCATACCCACTCTGCCTCTTTCGTGTTCAACTTCCTCAAAGGTGAATCCAACAAAGAGAAATCTTTAATAAAAATTCTGACATACACACAAACCCCCAAAAATCTCCTAAATTCAGTAGTATTTATAGGCCTTAGCCATGACTGAATTTTATTAAATTTCCTCTTTGCCATAATCCTTCCCTCCTTACATACAACATGACCCATAATTTCCAGAGCATGAACACAACAACAAAACCTTTACCCAGAAATGGTCAAACCAGCCTCTTCAATCCTAAACAATACTCTCTCTAGAGTAATTGCATATTCTTAAACAAATCTCCATATACCTGAGTTCTCCTTCAGCACCTCATTCCCATAATCAGTGGAGGGTCTTTAATTAAACCATCTTCAATAAAAATACCAGAATGAGTAGAAACCTCATCCTGTAGAATCCAAGCCATTTGTGCTTGATATACTGCTACTGAATTAGTTGCTCCTTGAGGCAACATAGTGAGTTAAAATCTTCCCAGAGGAGTCTTAAACATTGTAATTGGAAGTGAATCAGTGTGTAGTTCCCTTTCATCATAACCACCCATAATATCTGCCAAACCATAACACACACTTCCAGAAAAATCTTCCACAAAGTCCTCCACACTTGGCGGCATTCCAGAATCTTTGATAGTGACATTATTCAAGACCCTAAGATCATGCACCACCCTCAGCTTCCCATTCTGCTTCTTTACACATAAAACTGGACTTGAGTAGCTAGATGTTGATTGTTTGTATAAACCAGTCCTGACTCTTTCCCTAACAATCTCTACAAAATCATCCCTAATAGCAGCTGGAATTGGAATAGGTTTGATTTGCCAAAGTTTGTGAAAAAACACAGGAATAAAGTAAGGTTCCCCATAAGAGTGCTTCAGAACACCCCTTTCCTCCTCAACAAATGCCATTGAAAATCCACTTGGTATATCAGCAAGAGAGCTGACCTACTACAACCTGGGATCTCCTCATCTTGGGGAGAGGCTGTAGTACTTGGGCAATTAGCCCTCATCATTCTAAAAAAGACAGACTCCCTCTAGAGCCTGAGCCACACCTCAAAAAACCAGAGCCAGAACCCACTTCTCTTCTTCTCCTACAACAATCCATGCACTGGCACATTGAAAACAAACCAGGCCTGATCTCCCAACCATCCTCTCCAGGAGATATTAAACTCATGTGAATTCTCCTTTCATCTTCACCGGTCAACTCCAAACTGATTCCCACATCAAACTGATAACCAATTCTTGCTTGAAAATCCATCAAGAATGGCCCACCCAAAACAGCTTTTACAGTTCTTTTGGAAATGTAAAAGTGAACCTTCCCTGAGGCTCCACCAACATCTAACTTCACAAACTCAGATTTTCCAACCAATTCAGTGACATGGCCACCAAGCCCTCTCATATTCCCACCAATACATGTTTTGATGGGGAGGCCCAGATAAAAAGCCTCAAACAAAGAAATCAGGTTAATCTGAGAACCTGAATCCACCAATGCCCTAGCCTCCCTGCCATTCAGAGTGGCATTGAAATAACTCAGAGGTGCAGAAAAATGAGTTTTATGCCCCTCACCAATTTTTTTAGCTGAATCACAAATGTATACTCCCTCCCCAGTAAAAAACCCTTCTCCTGGTCAACAAATTTTCCTGCCTATCAGCCAACCCACAACTGATAGCATAAAAATCCCCATAATTAAGGCAAACCTGACCCTGATTCATCCTTTGCAGGACAGAGTTCATAAAATTAACTTGACAAGAAACCACTGGCCTCTCAAAGTGAGCTCCTTGCTTCACTACCTTGGTCATAGAAGATTCTTGAGAAAAGGAACCACCAACAGATGTCCCATCAACAGAAATTAAACCAGATCCCTCACCAGAATCTCTAACTCCAGAAGGCTTTGGCAATGAAGCCAAAGGGACATCCTCCTCAGAGTCAGAGTCAACATCCATAGGCATTGGCTCACTATTCATGTCCAATGCTCAAAAACTAGGGGGGCCTACATTTGCCATACCCTTCTGCATTTTATAAAGCTCCTCTTTGCTTTAATTCTTCTTAGATGCACTCAGCTTAAGATCCACCTTTGAAGCCTTAGGCTTTGGTTGAGACTGAGAACTTCTCTTAGGCCTTCCCACACATCCTGCTTCCACATTATATACACTAGCCAAGCATTCCCCACTTGACTTTTCACCACAAGAGTACAACTCCAAACCACCAAAGGAAGATTTAAATGAGACTCTAATAACTCCTTTCTCTTGCCCTTGCCATCATCTCCACTTTTACCAGAAGAAAAAGCCTCATTAGGCAACTCTTCAAATATTGGCCTCCTTGAGTTGACATTATTGTCATGCGCCACGTGACACTCGAGGCAAAAGCAGCTCATTAAATCAATAATATCGAGTCCTAAATCTATACTCGAAGCGCAGAAAGCAATTCTCCATAGCAACTGTGATTCCCCTTTGTGTACTTACTATTTAACTGCGCTATCCTAAACTCTAAATCTAAATTGGTCAATCTCCCAATAGGGCGCCTTAGTCTCCTTTTCAATAAGCGACGCACAGCGCTAGGATCAACGTAATAGTACAGTAGTAGTTTTCATTAAAAGTTTTGTTAATTAATTAAAAAGGGGTAAATTGAGCATGGACGGATATTTAGCGAAGAGGGTCTAAGTGTATGTTAGTAATGGTCAATGGTATGGGAATGGTGCGATGAAAGGGAGTTCAATGCGAGGAGGAACAAAGGATATAAAAGGGATGGGTATTTGGTTTGATATTCCTTAGAATTAAATTATAAAACGTATTTACATTAATAGTGGTAAAATCTTTAAGTTAAATCATTGTTATTGTATCTTTCTTTTATTTTCTCAATATTCATTTCTAAATCCTAAATCTTTGATTATTGAGTTTCCAACCCTTCGTGAGACCTTAATAATTCCTATTACCTTTGAAACTATTTTATAATTCTTCTCGAACGAACCTCGAACCTATAGCTATTACTTCGAGTGACCTTCGAATCATTTCCTCGAATCATTCCTCTGTGCTTCGAAGAAGTTTCTAAAATCCCTCATCTCACTTTCAGGAACATCCTCGACCTTGTGCGTAGGTCGTCCGGTGACAGTATAATTTAATTCTCCGTAGTTCTCATTCTTTGCACTACTACGTCCTTTTAGGTGTTTTTAAAGTATTAGAATGGCACCTGTTCAACGCACTCCTCCTACGGGCGCTACTACTAGAGCTCGCGCTAGAGGCAGGCCAACAGCCACAAGGTCTGTTTCCCGCATTCACTCTTTGGAACCACTCGACCTTAGGGAACGGCAACATTTAGTTTAATCTGTAAAAGACATCCCACAAGATTTTGAGGATTCAAGTGATGAAGAAGAAGGAGAGGATACAATGCAGGAGGCACCATCAGCCCCAGCCAATCACCCTTCTGGTCACTCCTCAGAACCTGGACCATCTAACTCTCTGGAAGATTTCATGAGACTTTTCATGAAAACCCTTTCAAATCCAACGTCTTCAGAGGGATCTAAGTTCAAAACTCCTTCTATGAAATCTCCTGACAAATTCGACGGAGATCACCCCGACAGATTGTGACCCTTCTTGCAAACCTGCAAGCTACTGTTCCATAATGACCCTCGAACCTTTAACAGCGACCAATCAAAGGTTGTTTACGCTTCTTCATTCCTAGACGGGAAAGCAGCAAGAGGGTTCGAACCTTATCTTCTCATGCTTTCTTCAACAGAAACCCACTTACTTATCAATAATTGGGAAAAGTTTGAAGACCAACTTTTTACGTTGTTTGGGGACCCTAATGAAACTGACAACGCAGAAATTGAACTTGATTTTCTTCGCATGAGTGATAATGGTAAAGCCTCTGAATATATCTCGAACTTCAGAGCACTTCAAACTTGAGTAGGTTGGAATGATGCTGCCCTTAAGTATCATTTCAAGAAAGGACTTCCTTCAAGGATTCTGGATCAATTAAATCTTCACGGTCAGAAGATGACTACTTTAACGGATTTAATGGATTGAACCCTCGAACTTGACGGCGTTTATCAAGGACGACTTCAACATCGTCGATATGCCAACAAATCTCAAGGCCTAAATTTTAAATCGGAAACTTCTTCACACCCACGACCAAATCAATCCTCCTTGACTCAATCCAAACCCAATAAGGGAAAGGATAAACCTCGACCAAAAGGCTCAACCCCAGGCAATATCAGCAAAGTACTGGATCCTAAAGGGGAACTTAAAGAATCTGAGAGGAAGAGACGAGCAGATAATGGGTTATGTATGTATTGTGGGGGTAAGCACAAGTTGGAAGACTGTGTAAAATTGAAGGAAAGAGAAGGTACTACTTCGAAGTCAAAAAACTAGTAGATAGTTTACTTGTGTGCAAAGCAAACTATCTTATCTCTCCCAGTGCACAGAACCTCCATGTCTTAAGGACTGGAGTTGCCTTAAACCGCTTGAGATTCTTTCTTTTTAAGGAGGATATCCCCTTCAGTTGTCATATAGACTCTGGAGCTTCAATTTCTTTTGTTAGTTTATCTTTTGCCGAGAAGCTTCAACTAACATTTACAGATATTGATCGAACTCCAATCTATTTGGTCGAATCAGAGGAACCCAAATATTGGGTAAGTAAGAAAGTTTTATGGGTTTTCAACTTTCCGAACTTTCCCCCCTTCGAGTGGGAATTATCAGTCTTGGACGCCCCAAGGATGCACGATACCATTCTTGGCCATGACTTTTTAACGCATTGGAATCCCAAAATTTATTGGACTAAGGGATTGATCACCCCACACTCTAAGTATATTTCTGATTCTTCAATGCAGGTCAATAGGGAGTTAAACAATCCACCTGACAACGTCCTGCTAGAGGACAACTCTCTGCCAGATGACTTGCAAGCATCTGATCTTTCTCTAAATGAGCAATTGGCTAACCCTTCTAGCTCAATGACTTCACTCGAAGAGGATTTAAATTGCCTCGAAGTAATAGAATTCTGCTCTCTCAATACAGGTATCCCCTCAACAGATTCTCTCGAAGATGAAGAGGACGACCAAATCAACATTGAAGCCATTAAATCAACTCTACCAGAAATCTATCACGATTTCCTCGATGTTTTCTCAATCCGCAAGGCCAATAAGTTACCACCTCATCGACCCTACAACCATCAAATAGAGTTAATAGGCCCAGTACCTCCGGCAGGTCCCCTCTATTCTTTGTCGAAGGACAAATCTCAAGTTCTTTGAGACTACATTGCAGAGAATGTATCCAAAGGTTTCATAAGAGCCAGTAAATCTCCAACCGGCTCCCCTGTCCTCTTTGTAAAAAAGAAGGACGGTAGTCTTAGGTTGTGTGTTGACTATAGAAAGCTCAACACAGTCACTAAGAAGAATGCATATCCTGTTCCTCCTATGTCATTACTTCTTACCCTTTTCAATGGTGCTAATTTCTTTTCTAAAATTGATCTTAGAGGCGCTTACAATCTGATTTGCATTGCAGAAGGTCATGAACCACTGACTGCAATGCGCACTAGATTTGGTAGTTTTGAATATTTAGTTATGCCTTTTGGATTATGTAATGCACCTTCAACTTTTCAAACTTTTGTTAATGACATCTTCCAAGATGTTGTCGAACAATTTTTTGTCCTCTATTTAGATGATATTTTAATATTCTCGAAAACACTAGATGAACATATTCATCATGTTCGACAGGTCCTAAATCGTCTTCGAGATGATGGTCTCTACGCCAAGCATAATAAATGCGAATTCCACCTCAAATCAATTGATTTTTTGGGTTTTACGTTGTCCACTGACGGTTTAGTCATGGATAATGAAAAAAGTCCAGAAAATCCTGGAATGGCCTGAGCCCAAAAACATTAAATCACTCCAAGGATTTTTGGGTTTTTCAAACTTCTATAGAAGATTTATTAAAGATTACTCTAAAACTATTTCCAATCTTACTTCTCTTCTTAGAAAAGACATTCCTTTTGTTTTTACTTCTACAGCACAAAGGAATTCAAAGCACTAAAAACGGTGTTCACCACAGCCCCAATTCTTCGACATTTTGATCCTTCTGCCTCGACAATAGTTGAGACAGATGCGAGCGATTATGCTATTGCAGGGGTCATCTCCCAATTAAATCCTGAAACAAATCTGTTTCATCCTGTTGCTTTTGAGTCACGCAAACTCATAGCCGCAGAATTAAATTATGAAATTCATGACAAAGAGCTTTTAGCTATTATCCATTGTCTTAAAAAATGGCGTTCTTTTCTTCTCAGCCTAGATAGTCCTTTTCAAATTTTAACAGATCATAATGCTTTAAAATACTTCATGTCTTCCAAAGTGTTAACCAGACGTCAAGCCAGGTGGGCTGAATTTTTGTCTGAATTTTCCTTCTCTATTTCCTATTGCCCAGGTAAAAACTGCATTGTCCCAGATATCTTGTCACGTCGGGACGACATTTACCCACAACGGGGGGATGCATTTGCTGACAAGAACCCAGCAAATGTGCAATCAATCTTCAACGAATCAATGTTAACAACTCATCAACTTAATTTGATGACAATTCAATCTTTTCAAAATCCACTATCCAACATCCTCGAAGCTCAGTCAAAAGAGGAATATTGTTTAGGGTTAAAAGACAAAATACTCTCAAAGCAAGGGGCCAAAAGATTTAGTATTGAATCAGGTCTATTAGTCTTTGAAGGTAGAGTAGTCATACCCAACAACAATGAGATAAAATTATGGATTTTCAACAGTCGAAATGATTCTCCATTAGCTGGTCATTTTGGGGTTGATAAAACCTACCAGTTAATAGCGAGAGATTTCTTCTGGCCAGGTATGAACAGGGAAATCAAGGCCTATATAAAAGCTTGTTACGAATGTAATAGGAATAAGGCTCCCCGTCACTGGAAGCATGGGTTGCTTCAACCACTTCCTATTCCCTCTAAACCTTGGGAATCTTTATCGATGGATTTCATTTCTCAACTTCCTTTTTCTAATGATTTTGATGCTATATTAGTAATAGTAGATAGATTTTCAAAAATGTCTATTTTCATTAAAACCACTACTACTGCTACAGCAGAAGATTTGTCAAAAAAATTTCTAGAATATGTATTTTCCAAACACAGCTTACCAAATGATATTATTTCAGATAGAGGCTCATTGTTTGTATCCACATTCTGGACCCAACTGTGTCAACAACTCAATATCACGAGGAACCTCTCCACAGCCTATCACCCTGAAACCAATGGTCAAACAGAAAGAGTTAACCAAATCCTCAAACAATATCTTCGAATGTATGTCAGTTACCAACAAGACGATTGGACCACATGGTTACCATTGGCTGAATCTGCATATAATAACTCGACTCATTCTTCGACACGAAAATCTCACTTCGAAACCATTTATGGACGACATCCTCGATTCAACTCAATCCATGTAGGAACTAATCATCCTGCGGAACATTATCTTCGAACTATGTCACGACTCCAAGAAGAACTTAAAACAAATTTGGAATCAGCAATTCGAAGATACAAGGAACAGGCCGACAAACATCGACAATCTGCTCCTTCCTTTAAACCAGGCGACAAAGTATGGCTTGCGCACGAAACATTCGAACAACACGACCATCAAAGAAACTAGCTTAAAAGCGCTTGGGACCATTCAAAATCGACTATGAAGTCTCTAAAACTGCATTTCGACTCAAGTTACCTCCTAAATGGCACGCGATTCACCCTGTTTTCCATGTATCTCTCCTGGAACTGGCTCAAGAAATATACCCGGGAAAGAACCAACCCCCTCCGGAACCGGTCAAAGTAGAAGATCATCTAGAGTGGGAAGTAAGTCGTATCCTTGATTCAAGAATGCACAAGGGGAAACTTCAATACCTCGTGGAATGGGAAGGCTTCCTCAAAAACTCAGACAAAACATCCTGGGAACCAGCCATAAATGTTTCTAACGCCCCTGAACTCCTAAAATCTTTTCATTTGAAATATCCTTTAAAACAAAAATCTTAAAATTTCTTTTATTTTAAATTTTCTTTTTCTTTTTCTTTCTTTCTTTTTCTCGTAAAAAATCTAAAACACCTCTTAAATTTCTTAGCTTTGTTTTCTTTTCTTCTTCTTCTTCTTCTTTCTTCTCTTTCTCTAAAATTTCCTCCAAAACCAACTAAAAATAAAATCAAAAGTTAAAATTAAATAAAATAAAATAAAATAAATAGAATAAATATAAATAATTAAATAAAATAAATAGAACAAACATAAATAATAAAATAAAATAAAAAAAAACTCTTAAATCTCTCTAAATATTTTCTTTCTCTTTTTTCTTTTTCAATTCTCTAAATACATTCTTTTCTTAAATTTAAAATTCTCTTTAAAAATTTCTTTCCTAAAATTTATTCTCGCTTTAAAACTTTCTTTCCTTTGAATCATCAAATCTTGTACGACATGACCATTTCCTCGAACTTAACTTCAACCTCTAAAATCTCCCTATAAAAATTCTTCGAACAAATGATTCTTCTTTTCAAATTCTCTTTAAATTCTAAATTCTGTTTTTTTCTCTTCTTTCTTCTTCTTCTCTTTTCAACTAAAATTTCCTAAAAAAACTCAATCAACAACTTTTCAAAAAAAAAAAAAAAAAAATTCTTCTTTCATTAAATTCTCAATTCAACAAACTAATCTCAATCACCAACCATTTCTTTTTCTCTCTCTCTTCTTACATAAATTTTTCTTTTAAAAACTTAAAACTTCATTCAATTTAATAACTTTTTCTTTCTTTATTTAAATTTCTTCTTTCAAATTTTAAAAGCAAAATTTTATTTAAAACTTCTTTTTTTTTCTTTTTCTCTCTCTCCCAAACCTTATAAAACTAATAATATTCACCTACAATAAAAAAATAAAATAAAATAAAATAAAACTAAAATACAATTCTACTTTTCTACTTCTTTACATCTCTCCTTTTTATTTCAAATTTTTCTCGAACCAATCTTTTCATCTTTTCCAAAACTACCCTTATCTCCTTCCTGCATTTCTCAAATACCTCCTCCTCTCCTACCGGAACCACCTCTCCAATCTCCAAGAGTTCCTCTGCCACGTCGATAATTGTGTCAACCTCCCCACACAACTCTTCTGCGAACCTTACTCGTCGACCTTGACGAGGTTTCTTCAACCACACCTGGTCCAGTGTGTCTTCATGTTCTTTGTTTCTACCCGTGACCGGAGGGTTCGCCTCAGTTGGTAAAAGCGGCACAGGCTCCCCAATCGGGTCTTCAATGGTATTCGATGTCTAAACAAAACTCATCAGTAACCTCATCCTTAAAAATAACAATTAAAAGCTTACCTCAAAGATGGGGTCAGGTTCTAAGAATAACCTTGGCGCCACCTCTACCTCTGCTTCTCTTTCCTCCTCATTGTCTTCGATGACCACCCGTTGTTTCTTGGGTGCCCTCCCTGGAACAGGGACTTCATCTTCATCTTCCTCCACCAATTCGTCGACCTCTTCTTTGACACCCCGATTTGAACTCGTGGCCTGGGTTACCCAGGTGGTGATCTCATTGTTGAGCTCCTTATCATTCTCCCCCACCAATTGTTCATCTTCAACCGAGACATCCCAAATGTCTTTGACCACCTCTTTTGTTTTAGGGATTACCCAAAACTTGGTCTTGGTAAACCGTTGTTCGATCTCTGCGTTCTTTGTCAACGCATCGCACGCCACTTGTCGCCAACGGCAAAACTCGCATTTCTGGCGAGGGCCTCGAGTCGCCGTACTTTCAACACAAAAGTATTCCATGCTTTCACAAGCCGTGCAAGCTTGGGAAATATGTCGCATAATCATTCCCCCATCCGCTTTAGGGTGTGGAGGCGTAGGTGTGGGAGTAGGGCAATTCATTATAAAAGGGAAATTAATTAATAAGAAAAAAATTATAGAAGAAGGGAAACTAGTGTGAGAAGATGGCTCAAGCTCAACGGAGTTCGCTATTCTTATACCCGGGCATCTGTCACGCGCCACGTGACACTCGAGGCAAAAGCAGCTCATTAAATCAATAATATCGAGTCCTAAATCTATACTCGAAGCGCAGAAAGCAATTCTCCATAGCAACTGTGATTCCCCTTTGTGTACTTACTATTTAACTGCGCTATCCTAAACTCTAAATCTAAATTGGTCAATCTCCCAATAGGGTGCCTTAGTCTCCTTTTCAATAAGCGACGCACAGCGCTAGGATCAACGTAATAGTACAGTAGTAGTTTTCATTAAAAGTTTTGTTAATTAATTAAAAAGGGGTAAATTGAGCATGGACGGATATTTAGAGAAGAGGGTCTAAGTGTATGTTAGTAATGGTCAATGGTATGGGAATGGTGCAATGAAAGGGAGGTCAATGCAAGGAGGAACAAAGGATATAAAAGGGATGGGTATTTGGTTTGATATTCCTTAGAATTAAATTATAAAACGTATTTACATTAATAGTGGTAAAATCTTTAAGTTAAATCATTGTTATTGTATCTTTCTTTTATTTTCTCAATATTCATTTCTAAATCCTAAATCTTTGATTATTGAGTTTCCAACCCTTCGTGAGACCTTAAGAATTCCTATTACCTTTGAAACTATTTTATAATTCTTCTCGAATGAACCTCGAACCTGTAGCTCTTACTTTGAGTGACCTTCGAATCACTTCCTCAAATCATTCCTCTGTGCTTCAAAGAAGTTTCTAAATCTACCATCTCACTTTCAGGAACATCCTCGACCTTGTGCGTAGGTCGTCCGGTGACAATTATGTCTCCTCCTAACCAAGTCCACTGGAGCCTGACCATCATTAGGCTTCACAAAAGAGCCATCTGGGAGCTTGAACACTTTTCCATCAAATTCCACCTTCCTTTCAGCCACATTCCTATTCAGTGCCCAAAAATCATTGGACTTGTGGGCCTTCCTGCTGCAAAAGGAGCAGACCCAAGTATCACTCCTACCAACCCTCCTATTGAAATCTCTAGGCTGAGAAGAAACCTTATTGGCCTTCTGAGCCTCCTGAACAAAACTATATAGCTGTTTTGTCAGATCAGCCAACTGCTCCACCACAGGGTCAACCTCTTTAGGCTTCTCAGGAGCCTTCCTTGTGTTCACACTTTCCTTCTTTCTAGATTCCTCCACATCTACAGCAAAAACTTCACTGACCTTGCTAACATACTTGGTGCTAGCTTTCTGGAAAGAATCGACTTCCAAAAGTTTCAAATGACCCCCCACAAACTCCTTCACCACAGAAAGAGCAGAAAACTTCTGATTCTCATCAGGAAGAATCTTCATTTTATCCTTCCTAGCCAACTGCTTCAATACATCAATTCTGACATTTCTAGCCAGAGCATACCAGAAAATATCCTTTTCAGAGTCAGTACCCTCCAACTCCTGAATATCCACCAAAAAATCCACCATTGGCTCCATCTGAGCCAGAAACTTCCAATAAATATAGAGATTGATCACAGCTCCATAAGATTGTCATTCACTTGCAATCATATTGATATCCACCATAAATTATCTGGATCCCCAACTGTCTGTCATCTGCAGACACCACTTTTTCCAATCTTTCCTCCTATAACCCTCCATAGCAGCAAAATCCTTTACCAGAGCCTGTCACCAATATAAAAGATGAATTGCATCACCATGTCCAAGTGAAAAGCACCATCCACATTTTCAGCAGCCTCAAACATCTCCAGAAACAACTTCAAATCCTCCCCCATAAAAATAGGCCCCTTCAAGGACTTGATCCTAACAGAAGGCCTAACAGAAATAGAAGGATTACCATCCTCAAAAGCACCAACAGTTCCACTACCACCACTAGAGAAAGTGGGTCCAGAAGCCATGGTCCAATAGATTCCAGAAAACCAATTTTAAACCACAGAAGAGAGTCCAAAAGTAACAGAAAGTCTAAAAAGCTAACAAATTCTCACCCCATGTTGGGGCCCAGAAATGTAGACAATCCTATAGTACTGGCTATAGGCCTTGACCAAGGGAGTTGGAATAAAACTGGAGAGAAAAACCCCTGTCCCTTTGAGAAAAACCAGGTGAGATTTATTTGCTACAGCATATTAGAAACTGTTACTATACCCCTTCTAACACACTTCTTGACCGCTTAACAAGTCAAGAAAGTAGCCAATAGCAGACCAAAGAGAACCAAAGAGCCCAAAACCTGAAATGCAGAAAGATCCACACCAGAAAAACAAAACACTGTGCACATGTTGCACAGAAAAAAGCAATAATACCATATTCAGGTTGCAACATTACAGCAGAGAAACCAGTTGCCAAAGTTGAGTTAAATTAAGAACTAAACTTGCAAAAAACACAGTCAATTGTGGCCAAAAAACAGTGAAAAATGAGTGAGAACAATGATATCACCTCCGGATGGTTGTATGATAATTAAAGTTGACCCAAATTGTCTTATTTAGTATGTACACACAGACCACCATCTAAAAAATCTATGCACAGCAACAAATTTGGTGCTTTTGGCAGCCATGTTGAATAAAAACCCTTTTGAAGCGCTCCCCAGCCTTCTATAGACAAGGGGGGCGGCCCAACTAGAAGCGGCCAGACCTCCCTGAAGCCAGAAAACCACCAAAAACCTCCAATAAAGCCCAAAATACTTTGAAAAATCCACCACAACTACTAAAACCCTTAATAAAATTAAGCTATGAAAACATTGTGAAATAAAATATAGAGCAAATTAGCTCTACTTAATCATACTAAGCACTTAACCCTAAGACTTAAGGTTAGCCTGTAAAGCACAAAAAACAAAATTAAACAGCTATCTTTTAGAAATTAAAAGTGAGCAAATGACCCCTTAAAACTTAGAATATGAAAAAATCATAAGACATAAAAGATAGAGAAAACCCAGGGCTATCCAATGGTAGTAGCCACATACCAATAGTCCCAATATTCACTGAATAAAACCAGATAAACACCCAATTATTCAACCAATTTCAATTAACACATACCAAACAGCGCCAAACAGGACAACAAAGGCCTCTGCCAATGTTGTAAGACCACAGCACATCCATTGAAATTAAAAAAGGCTCTTCAAATTTGAAATTTCACAGAAAATAAAACCCCCCCATATTTATAAACCAATCAAATTTACATTACTGAAGAACAAAGCCAGGTAAATTTTTTGGAAGTATTTCTCACATACATGAATTGTTTTTTAATGAATAACATAATTGGGAATGAATTTTCTGTATATATAACAATATTCATCTAAATAAGTTATCTCACATGCTAGAAGGTGTCTCCCCCCAACTGAACTTCTATACTTCAGGAAATAATATGGACCTTCTAGCAGGTGCCAATTTTTTCTCATAATTGAAAACTAAGTGTAAATAATATATCAAAAGCAAGTAATATTTAAAAATTTGAATTAATTTTCATATCTGAGATTTATATGTCAATGTATTTTTTCAGGATGAAAAAAAAAGTTCATCCACAATTAACATCAAAAAATGTTCATCCAGAGGTGAAATTGAAGGTGCTACATCATTCAGCCTAAGTAGTTACAAACCCTTATTCAAAAATATTTTTAATAAAATTTTGGTTTCTTTTTAGCACTATAGTATTAAGATTTTACATTATCTAATGAAATCCATTTATCCAATGTAAATTTGAAAGATTTTTATCCATGATGTACCAGAAGTTGAAGACATAAACTTGATATAATTGAATGAAATAATTTAAATACTAATAGATTTAAATAAAATTATCAATTTTTTTAAATTCTCAAATTTATTTTTTCCATTTGTTTGACATCCCAGGAATATTTTTTTATGAAATATATCATGTTACCCTAATACAAAGTCATCATGAATAATCAAACACATGTTTAGTTTATGAAAGTGTGATTTTAAAGAATTTAAATTAAAATTTTACAAAAGCATTTATTTTAAATAAAAATTAAATAAAATAAAAATAATAACAGAAAAAAAAAGGTAATTTTTTTTCTAGCTCCATAAATACTTAGATTTTGACCCTTTTTTATCCTGTGTAAATTTTTATTAGCCCTTTTTTAACCCCCTGGGGCCCCCACCAGGACTGACTTGGGGCTAAGAAAGGGCTGACAATGTGTCAACTTAGTCTTATTAAAAATTTCTAAGTTCTATCAAAAGTAACTGACATCTTTCCTACAGTTTTGACTATCTTGATTTTTTCATGAAATAATTTTTTTGTCATACTTAGCACTCATAGTTGCTTTTTTCCTTCCCATAATACCCCATAATCATATATTTTTTTCATTTTTAATTTATGAAGCACATACTTGCTCATTATTCAATAAGAATTATATAAAGAAGTTATTTTGGAGAAAAAGTTACTATAACCTATAGTTTTCATAAATTTTTTTTATCATTCTTCAAAATTTCATGTCTTATAATAAATGGATGCTGTGTGCCTTCTTTTGATGTAACTTTTTAAAAAAATTATTATTAATGTTTAAACACTTTTTATAAATTTTATAATTTTAGTTAAATTTTTTGGAATTTTTTTTAATTTTTTTCTAAAAAAATAAGATTTTTGATGTCTTTTATATGATTTTGTGATCTTGTGAATTTTTTTGAATTTATTGTGAATTTTTTTCAATTTTTTGAGGAATTTTTTGGGCCTAATATTTTTTTTGACATTGTTTTGATTTTTTTGATTGTTTCAATGCTTGAATAGGAATCGAGTCTAGTGCCAAAAAGGTGCAGCGTCTTTTCAAGCACATGACTTGATTCCAATTCCTCTAGTGAAAGTTTACAGATGGACCACAAATTTTCACAGAATTATATTTCTTGTGGTCCATCTAACAACTTGCACTGAGGAATTGGGTTTCAGACTTGTGCTGGAAAAGACACAGTGTCTTTTTGGCACATGACTTCAATCACAGTTCAAGTCATATGCTTGAAAAGATGCTGCATCTTTTTGGCACGTGAATTCAACTTCAATTCAAGCATTAAAACAGTGAGAAAAATTTAAAAAAATGCAAAAAAAAACCAAAAACATCAAAAGAAACATAAAAAAAATTGAAAAACACCAAAAAAAATTAAAAAAAAATTAAAAAAAATTAAAAAAAATCCAAAAAAAAATTCAAAAAAATTCAAAAAAAAAAGTCAAAAAAAGTCAAAAAAATTCAAAAAAATTCAAAAAAAAGTCAAAAAAGTCAAAAAATACAAAAAAAATCTTAAAAAATCTAAAAAGTCAGAAAACTTCAGAGAACTTCAAAAAAATTCAAAAAAATGCAAAAAAAAAAAAATGCAATTTGCTCAAAAAAATTCCTAAAATTCAAAAAACTTTAAAAAACTTAAATGAAGTGCTATTAAATTCCAAAAAATTCATAAAATTTATTTAAAGGCCAATGAAAATCTGAAAAAAATCTAACAATGCTAAATATTGTAAAAATTCTGAATATCAATAGAAAATTTAGAAATGATTTTATTAATCAGAATAAATTAAAATAAACGCTTAACAAATTTTAAAAACTGAATAAAAAATTTGATACAAGTGAAAAAATTAAGGAAATATTCCAAAAGTATATAAAATAAAAAATATGATAAATATGTGTTTTTAAAGAGATTTAGTATTCATTCATTTTTTACTGGAAAATTCTTGACTCATACCAACTCCTACTTTATTCTTTTCAAGGAAAATTGATGCAGAGATGATAAAAATTTGGATCCTTGATTCATGAAGCTACCATTCTTTCAAAAAATAGGGCCACTGGAGTTACTACTGAGGTTACTCTTGGGGTAGTCTGAGGGAAAAAAAAACGACTTGCCTACAAGTCGTCTTTATTTTACACTGTGTATCTGACCATGACCAGGGAAAAGCTCAACTCACACAAAAAAAAGTGTTTCTGAGACTCTTTGATGCACATGACCAGCCTTCTCCTGTTCCTCCTCAGTCAGATGGACCATAGTTTATAAGTACTATGGTCTATCTGACCCATGGAGTGGGAAGAGAGGGCTGGTCATGTGCAGCAAAGATTCCCAGAAACACTTTTCTGCACATGAAAAGTGTTTTGCCTTGGCTATGGTCAGATAGACCATAACATTAAATTATGTTCTATCTGACCAGCCAAACTGAGAGAAAAGAGAAGGTCACATGCAGAAAAGTATCACTGCAATACTTTACTGCACATGACCATAATTAGATGAAAGTTGTAAAAATAAGGGCCATAGCTAGATGGACAAAATATTCTGGTTCATCTAGCTATCCTGTGAGAAAAAGACATTTCCATATGAAAAAAAGTATCAGTCATACTTTTTTCATATTGCTACAAAATGGCTAAAAGATAAAAAATTAAAGGTACCATTAGTCAGGATTTCATACTAATAACTAAAAATTGAGAAGTACTGAAAATTAAAAAAAAAATCATATTCACCAAAGTACATTTCACTTTTCACAAAGTTTAATATAATTAAAAAAAATCTATAACACCACAAAGAAAAAATGAATATGAGCAGCTAGTGAAATAGCATGGCTGTGTTACATGCATATCAGTTTAATTTTATGTCAATAATATGATATTACAATTTAGTTAAAAATAAATACATTTGTACATAAATTGAAATTTATTATATGCAACCTTAATTTGGATGATGAATATGAGATAAACTTCCCATAGAGATTCATGTTTAATTACCCCTGCAGCTTCTTCTTTCTTCCTTTAACCACTACCAAGCTCAATTCTCTCAACCCATTCAGATATAATGCCTTCCCAGAAATTAACCTCTAGCCAAGTCCTTTCTATCTCTCCCTCTGTGGCTGAACAATCAGCACTGTCTGTACCTGCTACAGCACAAAATTCTACTCAAGATAAAGATATTTCTGAAACAGGAAAGTCTAATTTTTTGCCTAATTTTTACCTCTAGAGTTCTTTTTTTACTTTGGCCTCTTCTTGTATCAATTAGAGTCTGGAAAGTTATCTAAGTCCATGGATATATCTAGAACTCTCTCTTCTATAAAAGATACTGAATAATCTGGTGGAGGTTCTGGTGAGTTTTTTGTATTATTACTAGTTTTGCTTTGAAGTAACACCACACAATATTTAAGGGAAACTTGCTAGCAAGTCCTCAACTTGAAGTCAGTTGGAAATAATATGGAGCTCAGACTGAAGTAATATTTAGCTTTCACTTGAATTATCACACAAACTATAATGGAATTATATTGAAAACATAGTGAAAGTGTGAGGATTACTGAATGGAAGCCAGAAAAAACCATTCCATGAGTCTACTCAATACACAGTATTTTTGATGAATTTTTTTAAATAATACTTAATTAAATTTTAAGTTGATCTATGAATGTCTATCAATAATATCACAATTCTTAAATACAATAATGTTATTAAAAATTTTCAGATTAAAAATAAAAAAATCAGTGACTTTTTCTATTACCTACAACTGTTTTTCTAGATTTGAAAACTGTAATTTTTTTATTAAAACAATATAAGCTGAGTTTCCCCTTGATATATTTTTTGAATGTCAAGATTTAGGAATGGTATATTTCAATCTATTAAATTTTCCTTAAAAAAAAGAATCAACAGAAAACTTAAATTATTTATTATATGTTACAATTAAAAACACGGAAAACCAAAATTTAAAGTATAGTAATTATTTTTGAAGCTTTTTGACTAAATGAAGAACTTTCACAACTTATTTACACTAATTAATTTTAAATTAAAAATAGTTGACTATGTATCTTAGAATTAGCATATATGTCAAGGTACGCTTTTGGTCTAGAAGATTTGGTATGAAGTTTTACGAGGATTTTAAGGGTTAAAATGGATTCTCAACAATTTGGTACATATTTCTTAATCTAAGTGATTTAATTACTCAAATAAAAGAGGTAGATTTAAAATATTGATATAAATTATAGATCAGAGTTACGTTGTGGTAGCCTAAAGTTTAGTATGGCACCTAAATACGTAAATGGAGTTATTACGGCATGCAAGATTTGTATTATTTTTTTTTATATATAAAAGGGTTTTATTTAATTTATTTGAGTTTTAAATATGAAGAAATTGGTCAAGAGCGAACGCCTATGCGAAAACAATTTATTTTACGGAGAAAACTTATTTTTACGGTCTAAAGAATTTATAAGTATCAAGTCGAGTCACTCAAGAACCTTGGGAAATTTTCCCAGAATTTTTACTATTTTTCTTATTTTTTTTAAATGAATTTTAAAGTTTTATAGAAATATTTACGTTTTCAAAAATTACTTAACTTTGATGAATTTTCACGGGGTAATTAGAGCTGCGCAGACTACGAAAATTAGTTTGGTATGTAAAAGGGAAGTAGCTCTATTATGTGTAATTTTTCTAGATTTTTTATTATAGTTTTAAGGTTCTAATTGAGTCCGGAAGTCCGGACGGACTCCGTACAGACTCCGTATGGGCTCCGGATTGACTCTGGAAGAGCTCTGGAGGGGAAAACTTAGGCACGTGACTAGGAATACTTAAGCACTTCTCAAACTCGAAATTGAGAGGGGGATACATCATACAGCTTAATCTTTAACCACCACGGTCTCATTTTTTATTACTCAACAAATTAAATAAATTGGAATACCCTTATAACTTTATATTTTATATAACATTTTAGAAATACTACTCAACAATTTAAATCACACTTCATACAGGGTATCTTTAGAAAGGTCTTCTTCACTGGGACTTGATTATTACTGTCTCATAAAAATTCAAATTATTATAAAAACATAAAAGTCAATCTTTTCAGATCTTTCACTGGTACACCTTAATTGTTGTTATCAGTATTTCTTTTCTCAACAGCCACTTTTACTTAAATCTCAATAAGCATTAAATATTTTAGAGTTTCATTATTTTCATCAATCAGATCCAAGTAGATTGGTTAGCTTAGTGATTTAGAATTCCCATTTTGTTATTTTTATTGGAAGGACGGGGTTTTCAGCTAAATCCACATATCTCCTCCGGATTCTGCTTACAGCAAGGCGACTGTAAGAGTTTACCTTACCATAGTTGGCGCCCAACGTGGGGTCTCGAAATCTCTAGCTTTTTCTAGGACTTACTTGGATCTAGGACTTTCTTAGCCTGCAAGAGGCTTATTCTCTGGAACTCTAATTGGATTTTTGTTATTGGCCTGCAAGAGGCTTGTTATTTTAACGGTTGTTAACACTTTTCTTATGTTTTGGGATGTCTTCTACTAGTGGAACTGCTGTGTTGGCTGCTGGTGTACCTGTTAGGGCATCAGTAAGGATTGTATCTTGGGTTGGGCCCAAGTTTTCTGGAGATGATTTAGAAGGATTTTTACATAGGTATGAAACTGCAGCTGCGATTGATGGTGCTTTACCTTTGGATATGGTGAAGAAGATTAGGTTCTTTATTTTGGACAGAGAGGTGGAAAAGGAGGTTATTTCTATGGATGGTTATAAAGATCAAGATTGGAGAAAGCTCATGATGGAAATGGAAAAAAGGTGGCCAAAAGTTTATTCATTGGAGGATCTAAAGGATATAGCTAGGAAATGGGAATCAAAAGGTGGTGTATCATCTCTGCATCAGTATCATCAGTTTATGGTTGAATTTCAGGTGGTTCTGAATTATTTGTTGGAGTATGAAATTTTATTTCATGATAATGCATCAAAGTATGTTTTTTGGGATGCTATGGGGGAAAAGGTTAAGAAAGATGTTTTGATGGTGCTTATTTATGCAAATTTAATGAAGGATCTCCCAGATGGAGAAACTAGGATTCCTGGTATGGAGGTGCTAAAGAAGGCTATTTTAGAACATCTGGATACTCATAATTCTTTTGATTTGGACTCTGGAAAAGAGGTTTTTCTTGCTCAAGAGATAGAAGAGGGCGGTTTAGAAGAATTAGCTTCTGTTGAATTTTTGGAATCAGCCATTCCTGAAGATTTTGTCCAGCCTGAAGATATTATTTTTGTTAACAATTCTGTTGGGAAAGAAGAGATTTTTGAAGATGAAGATATTGTTGTCATTAATGACAAAATTTTGGATGATGGGGATAATTTTGTGTTGAATGATTCGAAATCAGATTTAGAGGATTTCTTGCCTCAGGTTTTGTCTTTAGAAGCAGAGACTGTCTGCAATGAAGATATGGATATGGTGGATTTGTTACAATCTCAGGGAGAGATTGTTAAGGAGGATATGGTTTTCCCTGCACTAATAAAGAGTGTAGTGGCATTTGATAATATAGTGAATAAATTGGATGCACTCATATTTTTGAAAAGGGTTGTTTATTTTTTATGTCCAATGGTAGGACAAATTATGGGGGTTTATTTTTGGGTTTTATGGAATTGGTGGATAAGCCCTTGGGGCAAAATTATGGATTATCTCCAGGGGATATCAAGAATTTAATTCCTCCGAAATGAGGATAAACTACCTAAACTGGGCTGAAATTTTCTTTTATCGTTATGTCTTCAATTTATTCAGGATTCAAATTATTATGGATGCCCTCATTTTTTGGGGTAGCAGGGGCTGATTACTCTAATGTTGTAATCTCTCCTCAGGATGAGATCCCGGATTGCAATAGGTCAGCTCACTTGGAGATAATTCAAGTGGATTCTCAATTATTTTCTGTTAATATTACTTTGGAGTGCAAATACGTTATGGACTTTTCTATATGTTTATTGGATTTACCCTGTTTTTCTATAAAATTTAAAAATGGTGAAAAAGGCAAAATGGGCCAAATTAGGTTGGATAAAAATTGGAAGGGTATGTTTTCGGGCCTCCAGCAAGAGGTTAAACTGAAATTATCTCCTTCTATTATGGACCTCCAGCAAGAGGGTAAACTGCAATTATCTCATCAAAACCCGATAAAAAATCTTGGTATAAGTAAAACACAAAAAAATAACTTATGTGAAAATGTTATTCCGGACCTCCAGCAAGAGGTTAAACTGCGAAAATCACATCAAAATCCGATTAAAAATCTCAGTATAATTAAAACACAAAAAAATAATTTTTGTGAAAATTCAATTCCGGTCCTCCAGCAAGAGGTTAAAAAGCCAACTTTCTTTACGGGTGATTTACTGTTGGATAAGGGAAGCAAAGGTGTTGGAAAATCTGTTTATAAATTAGACAAGGGAAAGGAGAAAAGGGTAAAATTTAAAAATGAAATAAAATATTTTTTTAATTTTTCTTATTCTGATTCTGGCGATGAAGAAGATTCATTTGATGAAATATGTAATGGCAATACAAAAGTAAATGTTTTACCTCAAGTTTATTTAGATGTGGACGCAGCCAAATATAAGAAAGTAGCAAATAAAGTTTGACCTATTAATGAACCGCTACATGCTGAATTGAATCCACCCTTGAGAAGACCAAGGTTATCAAGAGATCCTTATGAAAGTCCCTTGGTAAAGAATCCGCCTGAATTTTCTGAGACGTCAAGAATCACTTTTGAGAGACTGGGTGTTGTTAATTTTGGACCTGATGGTTGGTTGTCTGGAGAAGAGAAGAAGTTGTTATTGGATGTGATGGTCAAGCGAGAGAAGGCCATTGCTTTTGTAGAAGAGGAGAGGGGTGTGTTGAAGCATTCCTATGGGGAGCCTTACAAGATTCCTGTGGTATTTCATGAACCGTGGCAGAAGAAACTGATTCCTATTCTGGCCGCATTGAAAGAAGCTTATATCGAAGTTTTCAGAGAATGGATACGCACTGGACTGTATGAGCAATCAACATCAAGTTATTCTAGTCCGGTATTTTGTATCAAGAAACCAAATGGCAAGCTTAGAGTTGTTCATGATCTAAGGGAATTAAATAGGGTTACAATAAAGGATGCTGGGATACCACCTAGTGCTGAGGAGTTTGTTGAAGCGTTTTCAGGGAGAGTGTGTTATGGTTTGGGAGATATTATGGGTGGATATGATGAGAGAGAGTTACATCCGGACTCAAGGCCTCTCACTACATTTGATACACCACTTGGATGTTTACAGTTAACAAGATTACCTCAAGGAGCAACGAATTCAGTTACAGTTTATCAAGCTCAGATGGCTTGGATCCTTCAAGACGAAATTCCACAATATGCTGGAATCTTTATAGATGATGGAGGAATCAAGGGACCAACAACCGACTATGATAACCAGGTGTTGGAAGAGAATCCCGGGATATGAAAATTCATTTGGGAGTTTGCAATTACATTAGAAAGAATCTTGTTTCGAATTGAAGAGGCTGGTTTAACTATTTCAGGTTCAAAATTTTCATGTTGTGTGCCAGCCTTAGAAATATTAGGCCATGTGGTATGTAGAGAGGGTAGGATTATGTCCAAGAAGAAAGTTAACAAAATTCAGTCCTGGCCAAGACCCAAGAATACGACTGAAGTTAGAGGGTTTTTAGGCGTTTGCGTATATGTTAGAATGTTTATCAAGGACTTTTCTTCATTGGCAGCTCCATTGAGACAGTTAACGAGAAAGGATGCAGACTGGGAGTGGGATGAAGAGTGTGAGAAGGTGTTTGTGAAGTTGAAGGAGGTTGTGGGGAAGGATTTAGTCCTGCACAAGTTGGATTATGGAAAAGAAGCTGGCAGAATTTATTTAGCAGTTGATTCAAGTCAGATTGCAGCTGGGGCGGTTTTGTCTCAGATGGATAAATCTGGTTACATCAGGCCAGTTAGGTATGAATCTGTAGTATTTACTGAGGTCAAATCAAGATATTCTCAACCAAAATTGGAATTATGTGGTGTGGAAAAAATACTGAAGAAACTTCAGCATATTTTGTGGGGGAAACATTTTGAGTTGCAAGTGGATGCGAAATGGTTAATCCAGATGATTAATTCCCCAAGTTTACCGAACGCACCCATGACGAGATGGGTAGCTTTTATTCAACATTTTTCGTTTGATTTAGTTCATAAGCCTGGCAAGACTTTTACTATGCCAGATGGTTTATCAAGGAGACCACCCACTGAAGAAGATTTAGACTCAGAAGAGTTCAATGAAGATATACCTATTATCAAAGCCAGCACTAAAGGAGCTGAAGACTTTCCATACCTCCCCCATGAGGTTAAACTGGCAGGACTATTGTGTTTAGATTATGATGATGATGACCTCCACCAAGAGGATAAACTGGAAAATAGTTTTTATGTTAATAAAGGTGTTGGAAAAGGTGTAGATAAATTCGGCAGAGAGGAGGTAGAAGAAGATGTGGTGTATGTAGAGGAAGATGGATTGGTAGTGTGGGATAGTAGTAAGTTAAGAAATGGTGTATATGTTGGAGAATTAGAGAATTTAAATAAAAAGGTGGATAAAGAGAAAGAGGTATTTTCGAATACGGTTTACGAAGGATCCAAAGGTTCAGAAGAAAAACGTCAACATAGCTTGATTAAAGAATTATTTAAGGGTCAACGATTATAGGCTCATTCATGTGCAGGTGATATTGGTGATAGAGAAGTCCCTATTGATGTTATATTAATCGATTTTCAAGATGAAGTCTGGGGTCAGACTGGTTTTTATTTTTTGTTAGTCAAATATTTGTTGACTTTAGAGAGGCCAGAAGATTGTGAAGACGATGAATGGGTGGCTATCAAGAGGAAGTCATCTACGTTTTACCTATCTGGTCGACGTTTAATGAGGAGAAGGTATCCAAATCCTCAAGTAGTTATAACTCAAGAGAAGGGGCAAGAATTAGTTTTGAAATCACTGCATGAAGATCTCGGGCATAGAGGTGTTGGAGAAACATTTAGAAGAATTTCTGATCGATTTTGGTGGCCTGGCATGAAGATGGCTGTTAAACAGTGGGTTCAGTCATGCGAAGAATGTCAAAGACAAAGTTATTTAAGGCCAAAAGAACCTGGACGCGTGACCGGTGAATATACGCTCTTTGGGAGAGTTAGTTTAGATGCCGTTCATATAAAAGAGGGACGGTATAAATATTTAATTGTGGCCAGAGATGATTTATCTGGTTGGGTAGAGGCAGCGCCTCTTATTAATTTAACTGCCAAAAATGTGGCAGAATTTTTTTTGAATAATTGGGTATATAGATATGGAGTGATGAAGTTGGTAACGGTAGATGGAGGTCCTGAATTTGGGACAGAGTTTAAAGAGGCCGTATTGAAAGTTGGATCAAAGGTTAGGGTAGCAACCCCATATTATCCTGAAGCTGAAGGCATGGTTGAAAGAGGGCATCAAGTTATCAAGGATGCTTTAGTTAAAATGTGTGGGACAAGTGCTGAAAAGTGGAGGCACTATTTACCTTTAGTTTTATTTCTGATCGAATCACTGCCAAAAGGATGACCGGATTTTCACCTTATGAACTTGTTTTTGGACAGAAAGCGGTTTTACCGGTTGATTTAGAAGCTGAATCATATCTTGGAGTTGACTGGGACACGGTCAAAACTACTGAAGAATTATTGTGTGCAAGAATGATGCAGCTAGAAAAGAAAGAAGAATATTTAGAAAAGGCATATTCGCGGATGATGAAGATCCAAAATCAATCAGTCAGATATTGGGATGAGCGGTTGGCACATCAATTAAGGAAACCTTTGAACCCAGGTGATATGGTCCTGGTGTATAATAGAAGTCTAGAGAGTCAATGGGGAAAAATGTTTGCAGATAGGTGGAATGGACCGTATAAAATCAAGGAGCAAGTTTCCGGCGGTTCATATGTGTTAGAAGAGTTGGATGGAGAAGTATTAAAGAAGAGGGTAGCGGCCGATCAAGTGAAGCGGTTCTATCCTAGAGGCACCAGAAGTGCCAAAGTCTAACTCCAAAATGAGGATAAACTACAATTTTAATGACTTTTATTAAATTTATACCTCCGCAATGAGGATAAACTATGAAATTTCTTAAATTTTATGGATCCTCCACAATGAGGATAAACTATGACATTTATGAAATTATATGGATTCCTCCGCAATGAGGATAAACTATGATATCGACTAAACTGTGATGAAACATAACGAAATGCGAGAAAACCCTCTTTGAAAATTTTCAAAATTTAAAATTCTTAAAATATGGGTGAAGATAGTGTTGGAAAATTTTTAAAAAAAATTTATTGGAAGAAGTGTTCACAGGGGAACCTTCTTAATTTAATATTGGCAAGTGTGGGGGTAATTGATGGGCTGGCTGCTCTATACACAATTACCCCATAATGTTCGTTTCCAAAATTTTCCCTGTTTCTAGTTGAATCCTGGCTTTGTCTTTTAATTTTAGGAAGTCCACTAAGACTATAAACTGGAACGAATCAAGAGACACCGCTCTCAACGCCGGATTCAAGATTTTTTTTATTTTATTTTGTTTTTGATTTTTTATGTTGAATTGTGATTTCTTTTCTTTAATATATATTATGAATTATTGTAAAGGTGATGCTCAATGGTGGTCTCTAATCATTTTTATAAATTGGAGGGAGCCCACCCAGTGATCATCATTATAAAAATTATCTTCTAAAAACTTTCATTTATTTTCTTTTCTTTTCAATTTCTCAAAATTGTGTAACCACATCAAGTTGCACTTGGATGTGGGTATGATGTCAAGGGTACGGCTCATCAAATGGCCGGGGGGCATCTTTTAAAATTTTACTTTTAAAATTTTTTTATTATTATTACTTTTTTTTATCTTTCTTTTCACATTCATTTATCTTTCTTTAAAAATTAAAATTTAACTTTTATTTCAAAACTATCTTTTCTAAAAACATTTATTTTAAATTAAAAAAAAAATATATATATATATATATTAAAATTAAAAATAAATAAAATAAAAATAAAAATAAAAATGAAAAATAAAAAAATAAAATAGATAAATAAAAATAAAATAAAATAATTATAAAAAAAAATAATAATAATAAAAAAATAAAAAAAAATAATAAAATAAAATAAAAAAAAATTAATTAATTAAACCAAAATTATTATATTTCTTAGTTTTATTTTTCAGTCTTCATTCTTTTTAGTTTTATTCATTTAGTTTAGACAGGAAACAGGGTCTAGGGGAACTCAATACCTATGGGATTTTACTTCAAGACAGCTGTTAGTCCTCCAAGACTTTAAACTGGCTACTGTTCAAGACGTTCCTTAAGGGTTTCATACGAATTTTAGAGCTGTTAGTCCTCCAAGACTTTAAACTGGCTAATTTTCAAGACTGTCATTAAAGATTTTATACTGGAGCTGTTAGTCCTTCAAGACTTTAAACTGAATTTCAAGGATTTTCAAGATTTTATGGATATTTTCAGAGACGGATTTTTTTTATATAAATCAAATGTTAGGTCCACCAAGACCTTAAACTGGAGTGTTATCAAATGTTAGGTCCACCAAGACCCTAAACTGGACTATTATCAAGTTGTTGGGTCCACCATGACCTTAAACTGGATTTCTTATCGATTAAATGTTTGGTCCACCATGACTTTAAACTGGTAGTTCATTCATTGTTTAGTCCACTATGACTTTAAACTGGAAAATTAATATCTGCAGGATAATTCAACATTCATTGGACCACTATGGCCTTATACTGGATTACTTGTCGATCAAATGTTTGGTCCACTATGACATTAAACTGGATTATAAAATTTATTCAATCTTTGGTCAACCTAGGCCTTACTTAGGAATTTATCAAGTTATTTATGCACCTAAACGATCTTTGGTCCACCAAGACCATAAACTGGCAATCGATTATATGTTTGGTCCACCAAGACTTTAAACTGGAATATCAATCTTGTTTGGATAACTCAATTCAATCTTTTAATTTATTACTGTCCACTAAGACTCTAAACTGGTTATTCAATTATTTCTGGAATTGGGTGCTGTTAAGCTTTAGGATGTTAAAATTTTAGGTGGTGATGATTCTAAGGAAAGCATAATGGTTAATTAGGTGAAATTTGTGGCGCTTTAACATGGTCTAAAGTTAAAATTATTATTGGAAGCCTGGCAAAAGTATTTTATGGGTTTGCTGTATAGCAAAGTTTGAAAATTGTGATGAAGGAATCAGAAGTTAGGATGGTAGTTGGATTTTAGGGAATGATTTTTTAGTGCCTCATAGTTAGGCCATTTTTTTTGGTGTGAAGCTTGGAGGACCTTATGGAGAGATTGGAATCATAGAATTTGGCTCAGTGGGGGGCCCTATGAGGTTGGAATCAGGAGTATTCGGCTCATAGGAAGATCCACTCTCTCAATGCTGTGACAAGAAGGAAGACTGGTATATGGGAGTCTGAAGGGATTCAAACCTTGCTCTCAGTAGTCGAATCATCACAAGATTTATATTATTTTATTTTATGTTATATCAAGCCAAAGAAGAAAGAAAACAACATTTATGTTGAAAGTTAAAGAAGACCAAGCAAAAACAAAATTTTATCAAGTTATACTGTTAGAAAAGATAATTTCTTTGAAATTGTTCAACGTCATTATCAAAGCTTTGCATTAAAATTCTTCTTTTCATGAGGTCTTCATGGTTATTAGCTGGAGTTTCTTGAAAATAGGCCAGCATTTTTCGTTTCAACTCATTGGTAAAGTCAAGAAAAAGATAGCAATGAAAATTTGGATAATGATTGATATAGTCCGTCTTCACTCTACCAACATCATCAGTGTTGGTTATTTCGACAGCTAGAAGTTCAAATATGTTATTAAGTCATAGGTTTAGTCAATTTTGATTAAAAGTTTTTTTTTAGTAAGATAAATAGGGTCTTACATTTAGCCAGGAAACATAGTCTCAGCAAAGTTAGTTGGGGGCACTGGTGTTATAGGATTAGGATCTTGTGAAGGCAAAATTAGGCCGGGATCCGCTGATGAAGATTGAACTTTTGAAGCTGTTTTTGATCTTATTCGTTTTAAGAAGACAGGAATTTTGGATCACTTTTTAGAAGTTGAGGGATCAGGAAGAGCTGCTGATCCTAAATATACGTTTGTTTTAGAAGGAACTAATGGCCGGTTACATTTGACTTTTTTCACACGGCATAAGTCGCAAGCTGTCCTGCCAGGAAGATTAGGGTTGGAAATTAAACAAGGTACCTGGTATCGAGCGCAGAGTTCACATGGAGCAACAAGTTCTTTGGAAGACATACTGATGAAGATGAATTTTATAGTTGATTAAAGAAGATGGTGGTTGAAGGTTAAAGATGAATATTGTGTTTGACCACTTATGCAAAGTTTTAAGAATGGGGACATTCTCGATTGGAGGGAGGATGTGGTAGCCTAAAGTTTAGTATGGCACCTAAATACGTAAATGGAGTTATTACGGCATGCAAGATTTGTATTATTTTTTTTTATATATAAAAGGGTTTTATTTAATTTATTTGAGTTTTAAATATGAAGAAATTGGTCAAGAGCAAACGCCTATGCGAAAAAAATTTATTTTACGGAGAAAACTTATTTTTACGGTCTAAAGAATTTATAAGTATCAAGTCGAGTCACTCAAGAACCTTGGGAAATTTTCCCAGAATTTTTACTATTTTTCTTATTTTTTTTAAAATGAATTTTAAAGTTTTATAGAAATATTTACGTTTTCAAAAATAACTTAACTTTGATGAATTTTCACAGGGTAATTAGAGCTGCGCAGACTACGAAAATTAGTTTGGTATGTAAAGGGGAAGTAGCTCTATTATGTGTAATTTTTCTAGATTTTTTATTATAGTTTTAAGGTTCTAATTGAGTCCCGAAGTCCGTACGGACTCTGTACGGACTCCGTACGGGCTCCGGATTGACTCTGGAAGAGCTCTGGAGGGGAAAACTTAGGCACATGACTAGGAATACTTAAGCGCTTCTCAAACTCCAAAATTGAGAGGGGGATACATCATACAGATTAATCTTTAACCACCACGGTCTCATTTTTTATTACTCAACAAATTAAATAAATTGTAATACCCTTATAACTTTATATTTTATATAACATTTTAGAAATACTACTCAACAATTTAAATCACACTTCATACAGGGTATCTTTAGAAAGGTCTTCTTCACTGGGACTTGATTATTGCTGTATCATAAAAATTTAAATTATTATAAAAACATAAAAGTCAATCTTTTCAGATCTTTCACTGGTACACCTTAATTGTTGTTATCAGTATTTCTTTTCTCAAAAGCCACTTTTACTTAAATCTCAATAAGCGTTAAATATTTTAGAGTTTCATTATTTTCATCAATCAGATCCAAGTAGATTGGTTAGCTTAGTGATTTAGAATTCCCATTTTGTTATTTTTATTGGAAGGACGGGGTTTTCAGCTAAATCCACATATCTCCTCCAGATTCTGCTTACAGCAAGGCGACTGTAAGAGTTTACCTTACCATAACGTTATTGTAAATACTAATGATATAGAATATAAGAATAAGTTTGATTGGTTGTAATTGTAATAAAATAATCTAGTAAAGGAATGAATAAAAAACAACAAAAAGAGAGGCCTTATATAGGCAAAGGAGGGACAAGGCACGGCAATCAAATTATGAAAATAGTAGTATGAGAGAGAGAAAAAGAATATTCCAGAAGGAGTATTTTCAAATAATAAAGTTGTTCTAAAAAGAAGGCGTCAAAAAGATGTATTTACAGAGTATGTCAGAAATACATCAATTTATTTAATATTTACTGTAGAAGTCAATTCAAAATAAGAAATTTGAATTTTTTGTATATATTTAATATTATTTGAATATTAAAATCTTATTTTAATTTAAAATCTATTTTTTAATATAAATCTTTATTTCTTCCAACCTGTCAAATGAGCACGGTGTTAGAGAAAAAATATAAGGGACAATTTTATATTTAATTTTAATTATTCATTTAATTTTATCATTATGTAATTAGTTAATTTATTATAAGTAATTTTAATGTAACTAATTTATAATTAAATAATTAAAATGATAAGGTGCGGAATCATCCAGTAAATAATTAATTATTTCACTGGGTAAGTCTAGTAGCCTGGCTGACACTCCCTCACTTTAAAAAAAACAATAAAAAAATGCTATGATTTTTTCTTTTTATGCTTTTTTAGTAGAGTAGGAAGATTAGATATCTCCTTCCCAGGTATCCAAGAATCATATTCAGATGATTTATTCTTGAATCTCAATAAGTATTCTGTACCTTTTTCAGCAGTGACTATTCTGTCATTTAGAATTTTTTCAATTTCTGCTGTTTCAGTGATTTCATTTGGGGTTTTCTTTGGTCTACCCCTCCTTTTTGGAAATAAATCACTATTGGATGTGTAAGGTTTCAAAAGAGATATTGGAAAAACACGATGTTTTCTGTCATATGAGGAATACAGAATAACTTCAACTGCATTATCTCCAATCATTCTTCTGACAACAAATGGACCAACAAATGGATCTTTTAATTTTTTATTACCTTGTAAGTTGAAGTGGACTGTAGAAATCAACACTTCATCACCCTTTTTAAAAGTGTATTATTTATGGGATTTGTCCCATCTTTTCTTCTCATATTCAAATGATTTTTCAATACATTTTTGAGCATTATTTCTACATAGTTGTTGCATTTGAAGAAAAGATTTTACACCAGGATGTATATCCAATTTAGGTATTTTGTTATTGAGAATTTGGGCAGGAGTATTTGGAACATATCCAAGCCAGAGCTCAAAGGGCTTTCTTTGAGTAACAGAATGAACAGTGCTATTATAAGCAAATTCTAACCCAGGAAGTAAGGTAACCCAATCATGAGTGAATCTGTCATTATCTTTATACTCAAGGCCAAAGGCACAATATCTTCTTATCATGTCCTCTAAAGTCTGAATCATTCTTTCAGCTAAAGCAACAGTCTGAGGGTTATGGGCAGTAGAAAGTTGCAGATCACAACCAAAAACATCCATCAGAGACATCCGAAATTCAGAAGTAAATTAAGGGTCTCTGTCAGAGATTATGGCTTTAGTAAAACCAGCAGTATTAAACATATGAGACCACCATAAGAAAGCTAATTCTTTAGTGGAAACATCCTTGTGGGTAGGGATAAATTTACACATTTTTGTGAATCTGTCCACAATAACCCAACAAGAGTTTTAACTGTCTTTACCAGCAATAGGTAATCCTGTTACAAAATCCATGTTTATTATTTGCCATGGAGCATCAGGAGGTTCAATATGTTGCATTAATCCTGCTCTCTTACCAGTTAATCTTTTTGATTTTTGGCAAGAATCACAAGATTCAACATATAATTTTGTGTCTTCAGACATATTAGCCCACCAAGCAGTGTTCTTAATTCTGATCATTGTTTTGTCAAGATCAAAATGTCCAGCTAATATGTCATCATGACAAATTTTCAAGATGATTTTTTTCATAGAAGGAGGAATAACAATAACATTACTCAACTTTCTTCTATAATATAGATATCCTTCATCAATTGAAAATTTACCTTTTTCCAAAGCTTTTTGGTACTTTGGTGGAAGGGTTTTAATTAATGCTTGTATTGAAGCATTCTTTGGATCATTTAATATGGTGCATAACTTTTTCAAGTCAGTGTCCTTATCATATGATTCCAGAATAAGCTGTAATAGCTCTTCCTCCATATCAACCACATATATCCCATGAATATGAATAATTTCATCCTCAGGATCATAAGCAGGATTAGAGTCATCATTTGGTAAAGGTAACCTTGATAACATATCCACATTTGAGTGAACAATACCAGCCCTATGAATAATTGTCATTCTCCCTCTGTACTCTTGAACAGCCAGCTGCCATCTGAACATATGTCTGTTAGGTTTTTTCAAGTTTAAAAGGGATTTAACTGCACTGCAGTCAGTGACAAGTTCAAATTCCTGGTCATCTAGGTAATAATGAAGCTTTTCTAGAGCCCATACTACAGCTAAACACTCTAATTGAGTAGCACCATATTTCAATTCACTATTTCTCAAGGTTCTTGAAATATAACAAATTACTACTTCTGAAAATTTATCATTTATCACTTGTTTTTGATGGAGGGCAGCACCAAGACCAATGAAACTGGCATCAGTGTACAAAACAAATGGTTGATCAAAGTCAGGTAAAGCAAGAATTGGTGCTGACATCAAACAGTGTTTCATAGTGTCAAAGGCTCTTTGTCTTTCACTATTCCAGACAAAAGCAACATCCTTTCTAGTTAATTGGGTAAGGGGTAAAGCTATGACTTGGTAATTTTTAATATACTGTCTATAGTATCCACACATTCCCAAAAAACTTTGGAGCTCTCTCACTGTTGTAGGAGCCTTGACCTGTTGTATGGCTGCCACTTTGTTCTGGTCAACACATATCTGTAAGCCTGAAACAACATGACCAAGAACTTTTAAAGAATGGAAACCAAATTTACATTTCTTCAAGGCAAGTGTCATATTTATTTCATCCATTTTCTGGAATACTTTACACAGGTGTTTAAGATGGTCCTGAAATGTTTTTGAGAATATAATGATATCATCAATATAAACCATCAGCCATCCTTTAATTATCTCTTGATGGAATGTGTTATCCATTACTTTTTGGAGAACTGAAGGGGCATTTTTAGGGCCAAATGGCATCCTAATATACTTATAAATACCCATATGAGTGGCAATCATCAGAAAGTTCTGAGAATTTTTCTCAAAAGGTACCTGGTGATATCCTTTATTACCATCCAAACAGCTGATATATTTAGCACCCTGTAAAGTAGCATGTATATAGCTGATTCTGGGTAAAGGGTAGATATCATCAACAGTATAAGTGTTTAGTGCTCTATAGTCACCACATACCCTGGCTTTATCTTTCTCATAAGAAATTAGGACAGGTGAGATAACACAATATTTAGGTGTTTCAACTACCTTTTCAATAATATTCATTTTTAAAAGGGTAGAGACATTATCTTCAATATCTTTTCTCTTTGTGGGAGAAGCAGGATAAGGCTTCTTCTTTAAACCAGGTGGTATATCAGTTAATGGGCAAGACAATGAAAGTTTCATTTCCTCTTTAACTAATCCCAGTTCATGTGACCCATGAGCAAAGGCTATAGGAAAAGATTTTATCAAGTTAATGATGGAATCTTTATCCTCACCAGAAATTTGTTCTCCAAAAGAAGCATTGTCAATTTCAGACATAAGGGCATGCATTTCCTTTGTAGATCTTCCTTTATATTGAACCACAGAATTACATGTGTTCAATTCTGGTTTTACTAATTTTTTAGGGGAGGAAATCTTAAATTTTCTCTTCCCATTCATCCCCATTGTGAAACATTGGTTTGAAGGATCCAATTTTATGCCATACTTGGTTAAAATATCATTCCCTACAATAAACTAATTTCTTAAGTTATCATTCTTCATGACAACAAAATCACAAATAGCTCTTACAAAACCAAGGTTATATTTAAAAAACACTGTGGCTTTGTATTTACCAATGGGGGACAAATCAGAGCCATACCCTCTCCAATTTTCAGAAATGATAGGCATCAGTTTAGATTTATAGTCTTGATCTACTGAAGCAAGTGCTCTTTCAGATACTACACTTCCTCCAGCTCCAGAATCCAGAACAACTTCAATGCTGGTTCCATTGATCAAGACTGGTGCCTTAAGAGGGGCAATAATAATTGAGCTATCCTCAATGTTCTTTATGATCTCAGCATCTTCAACTGTAGATAAATCATTATTATCAATGTCAATAGTATTTAAATAATGGATATCCTCTTCCAGAATCAAGATTTCTTGTTGAGATTCATATGAAATATTGCTGGCACAATCACTTGATGTATCATCCAGTACCACTGTGTCATCAGCATGTTCCTCTTTTTTTTCTACAAGATTTATCTTCTTGTCACAAACATGGCCTTTCTGCCAAGGCTTGTTGCACTTGAAGCAAGTTTTTGTTGCATACTTCTTTGGTGCAACAGGGGCAGAAGGTTTACCAACCTTTTCCAGAGGTTTCTGTTGGTAAGTGGAGGGTTTCTCAAAAGGGGTCCTAGGAATGAATCTTCTGGCATCATCCTTATTGTTTAGAAGTATCTCATTGCAAGTATTAATTAAAGAAGAGGGTTCTTTGGAGAAATCAGTCCTAGCCACTATCAAGTATCTCAGAGACATTGGTAATTTATAGAGGATCCTGTCCTTCCATAAATCAAACTCCATATTTGGGTCCATTGCCCTTAAGATTTTTACAAGTTTCATTAAAAACTCAATAGGTTTATCAGTAGAAGAGCTATATCTAGTTTTCTCATACTGCCTTTGTTGAGCCATTCTGAACTTGGAGCCACCAAATTGTGCTTTAATTAATTTCTTCCAATCCTCCCATGAGTAGTCATTCCCATCCAGGAGAACAGATTCATACCACATCAGGGCAAAATTAGTGAACAAAGAAATTAACTTGGACACAATTTCCTCATCTGGGAGTTTGTAAGAATTTTTTAAGTTATCAATTCTGCAAATAAATTTTTGCCAATCAGAGGAAGAATCACCATCAAATGTTGGGTACTGGTCAAGTTTTGGCCAATTCTTTTGATTTGAAGGAGTCTCCTTAGTACTAGCTTGTTTCTGAGTAAGAAGCAGCTGTAATTTCTCTAATTGTGCTGAAATCTCATTTTTTAATCCTTCTGTTGCAGATCCTGGTGCATCATCAGTTTTTGATGGAAACTCAGTGTTATCAACAGGTATTTCTGGAGCTATTTTTACTCTAGATGAACTAGCCACAGGTACTATTTGAGCATCCTGCACTATATGTTCCTTCACAGAAATGTCAGAATATTTTTGGTCATTTAACAATGAGTTCAATTTTTCTTCAATGGTTGTTAGTCTTGTTTTCATTCTTGGAAGACTAGATAAACTCTCATTGATAGTTGCAAAAGATAATTGATTTTTATTTTGAAAAGATGACAAATGGTCATTCAATCTTCTCAGATTTTTCTTATCTATCTCTACTTCCTGGCAACAGGCAGATACAGTATCTTTTAGTTTAGACAAATTATTTTTTATATTTTGCCATAAAGAAACTTTCTTTTCATGGGTTGCTTTGTAATGAGACAATTCATCAGAGACTCTCTGTGATTCACTTCTTAATGCTTGATAACCCTGATCAGTTAACAAACTATTATATCTCTGAGTCAATTGCATATTGTTCATTATATGATTTTGCTTGGCAATAATATCTCTCAAGTACTCATCATTAATTCTTGCTACATCTGGAGTGTTTCTCAATAAGGAAACTGAGTAACTTTCCAGACTCTCATAGAACTCAGGGTCAAGAGTTTCATCAATCACAGCCATATCAGGATTAATCATTGAGGTAGCAATTAAAAGTAAAGGATTTGATACATGAGATATCTGTCTACTGCTCCCAGCCTCTATAGGTCTCAAAGTTTCATCCTCCCTTCCTGATTTACCTGAAGGAACAGAGTCAGCCACAAGAAAAGGCACTTGAGAATCAATAGAGGGATGTACCAGGGTTTGCTGGGTATCACCATATTGGGCTTCCTTCTTTTTTTGCCTCCTTGATAAGGGTGGGGAGGAGTGGGGTTGACCTGATTGGGCCTTGATGGACCTGCCTGAGGTAACTGATGCTGGTTTTGAGCCAGGTAGTCCCACTGAGTGTTTAGCCAGTCCCACTGCCACTTGGACACTTCCACCTTCTCTTGGGACTGGGGAGCCAATTGTTGTTGATCCCTGGGAGGAACAGGTTTCTTCTTCTCATGGAGAAAAGTATCTGTTCTTCTCACCTTTTCTTCCAAGGCATCTACCCTTACCTTTAGTATCAAGCTTTCTGTCCTTAACTCCTTTATGTGAGTAGACAGATTCTTTACCTGCTGAGACAATGGCATCTTTTTTATCCTGAAGCCTTTTGGAAGCTCTTCTGGTGGGTTTATCATAGGCTTCTGATCTTGAGTTGTGTCCACTAGGATTTCTACTTCTTCCATCTCTACATCCTGTTTGGGGCAAGGATTTATTAGTTTGAGAAATTCTTCTTGTTAAAGGAGAACTTACAGAAGTAGGCTCATCATAATCAATTAAGTCTAGTTCTTCTTCACGTGCAACAAAACCACTTTGGTCAGTCATTTTAAGATTTAACTGAAATGAAAAAAAGAGACAATAAGATTAATTAGTCTTTATTTTTAATTTTTATTTAACAGAAATAAAATAAAAATAATAATAAAAAATCTTTTTAGGATAAAAATAAACTTAAATAAAATTAATTTATTAATAAAAAAATTTAAAACCAGGATTATAATATAATCAACTGTAGAAATAAATTAAAATTTTTATTAATAATTTTTAATTATTTATTTTCAGGATTTAAATCAACTAATTTATTACCAGGACTTATTGTCAACTGAAGTAATCAAATATGAAACTTTATTAATTTAACAAAATTTTATTAAACTGATAACTTAACTACCAGGACTTAATGTCAACTGAAGTAATTAAATATAAATTTTTTATTTTAAAATTTCATTAAACTGATCACTTAACTACCAGGACTTAATGTCAACTGAATTAATTAAATATGTGTTTTATTAATAAAAAAAATTTTTTGAACTACCACGACTCAACGTCAACTGAAGTAATTAAATATGAATTATTTATTAATTAAAAAATATTATTGTCAGGACAATTTGTAAACTGGAACAATTAAAATTTAAATTAATCAGGACAAATGTCAACTGAAAAATTATAATGATTAATATAAAAATATAATTATTTTATTACTTCTGGGACTAAGAACACTTATTGCTCTATTATGGTCAACCAGGAAAAATAAAAAAAATATAATAATAAAAATAAAAATAAATTCCAAATTACCAGACACCTCCCCCTGTAAAATGAGCAAATTAATGCCACTTACAGAGTGCTGAGTAAAAGGAAATACATAGCAAATGAAGAGTGAAGAGTAACCCACAAATAGTAATATCAATAATTACCACGATATATACGACGTTTAGTCAGTATATGAACCTAAGTTTTGGAGCGCGGTTCGATTCCCGTTCGCAGCAAAAACTTTTGTCATGTGACGTATGAAGTTCGTCGTTTTCTCGCCTCTCTCGTCCTTTACAGGTACTTCGCACACCAATGGTCCCTTCGATTACGCCTCAATTAACGTTCCGCGGTCGATATTTCGGAAAGGTTCCCAATCGTCAAGGTACGCTTTTGGTCTAGAAGATTTGGTATGAAGTTTTACAAGGATTTTAAGGGTTAAAATGGATTCTCAACAATTTGGTATGTATTTCTTAATCTAAGTGATTTAATTACTCAAATAAAAGAGGTAGATTTAAAATATTGATATAAATTATAGATCAGAGTTATGTTATTGTAAATACTAATGATATAGAATATAAGAATAAGTTTGATTGGTTGTAATTGTAATAAAATAATCTAGTAAAGGAATGAATAAAAAACAACAAAAAGAGAGGCCTTACATAGGCAAAGGAGGGACAAGGCACGGAAATCAAATTATGAAAATAGTAGTATGAGAGAGAGAAAAAGAATATTCCAGAAGGAGTATTTTCAAATAATAAAGTTGTTCTAAAAAGAAGGCGTCAAAAAGATGTATTTACAGAGTATGTCAGAAATACATCAATTTATTTAATATTTACTGTAGAAGTCAATTCAAAATAAGAAATTTGAATTTTTTGTATATATTTAATATTATTTGAATATTAAAATCTTATTTTAATTTAAAATCTATTTTTTAATATAAATCTTTATTTCTTCCAACCTGTCAAATGAGCACGGTGTTAAAGAAAAAATATAAGGGACAATTTTATATTTAATTTTAATTATTCATTTAATTTTATCATTATGTAATTAGTTAATTTATTATAAGTAATTTTAATGTAACTAATTTATAATTAAATAATTAAAATGATAAGGTGTAGAATCATCCAGTAAATAATTAATTATTTCACTGGGTAAGTCTAGTAGCCTGGCTGACAATATATCTTTAGGGTTTAGACTCCAATGCATTTTGGTGGCATAGAAAATGTATGAAAAGGGAAAAAAAATCCCTGGAATATTGTTCTCTTTTCAAAATTCTATCAATTCCTCAGCTACTAAGTCAATATATATATTATATAATGGGTAGAAAAAATATCTATTTAGATTTTAGAATATCTTTATTATTGATTTCATAAATATTTTTTGGCATGCTTTCAGTTGGTGAAGTGATCTAGAGAACTCTAAAAAAATATCACTCAGTGAATTCCTTTCATTAAAAATACAAATAAAATGTGCCTAAAGTTATGAAAAATTTTTTTAAGTAAATAAAGGAATATTTTTTAAAAATTTTAGCTGAATAGTATAGTTTACTTTAATTCTGATATTTGAGATAAAAATACTATTCATCTGGATATTCACCTCACAAATCCTACAGTGGTTCCATGTAAGAAGAGGTGCACAAGATCAAATTTCAGGCTTTTATAAAATTAAAATACTTTACCAAAGAGGTAGAACTGATATTATTCATCATTACATATTTTAATTTGTAGGAAGACATCTATATAAAAAATTTTTATAAGAAAGATACAATAGATAACTTGAACCCTGACAAAATAAATTGCTACCATTATAAAAATTAAGTTCTAATTAGTATAAATTTATTAAAGTACTTAAAAATATATGTAAAAACAATTCAGCTTTTTTATTCAAATATTCTTAATTAAAATTGTAGAGTATCATACTCTTGGTTGGTGAGATAAATAAATTTACAAGATACTTTTACAGCTCTAAAATTGCACCTTCTCCTCATGTTAGAAAAATAGGTTAATTTTTTTCAATTCTTTATTTGAAATAAGATAATAAAACCTACAGGTAAAAAAAATAATCTCATAAATTTAATGAGTCAATATATTTGATACTTCTTGAAAAAAATACTTTATAAATCCTCTTAAATATTCCTATTATCAAAATTAAACACATAAATATTCAACTTTTTTCTTAAATTAATTTCAACTGAGAATATTATGAATTTCCAGTGAAGATTAAAGCAGAAAAACAAGTAAATAAGTTAACTTTCATTGCAATTTAAATTTTTAAAAATATTTTATTTTAATATTTTTAAAACTTCTATTTTTATGCATTGGAATTGATTTAAAATTAAACATATAGATCTATATTAAAGAATGTGGTACTAGGAAGTACCTGCAATATTTTTGTTTAAAAGAGATTTTTTCTTTTTTTAAAGTATATTGAATATCAATAGGAGCTCTGGAAACTATTTATAAATATTATAGGAATATAAACATAGGTGAAGAAATTTTTTCAGTCTATCAATTGAAAGAAAAATCATTCTACAATAATTGAAGATAAAATACTAGCTATTTGAAATAATATTTTTTTAAAAATTAAATTTTTTTTTATTACCATAAATTGATATCTTATAAAAAAATATTTATTTAAAAAAATATACTTAGATTTACATTATAATTACTTTTTTTTAAAATTTAAGAAATTAAAAGAGAATCTCACAGTTTAACTAAGGTTGATCCACAGTCATGCATAAGTTATCATTGAGAGTTCAATCTAAGCTCTATTAAAGCTAAGATATTTAATTATGAAAAATTGTATGTATTTATTGTGATAAAATTTTTTTAGAAATTATAAGATCTCAGAGAGTTGTTTCTTTTACTGATTAAATAATAATACATGTATTAAGAAATTTTATACCTTTTTTTCCCTGAGTGTTTATTAATTACATTTATTTATTATGGTACATATAGTAATCAGAAATTAAAAATTAAGAAAATAATAATATTTTTATCATTATATCTTGTGGTAAAATCTTTATTTGAAGTCCATCATTCATGTAGAAGATTTTTTTCACCTCACCAGCAGAACTCACATGTACAATCTAAACTATGTAAGCTCACCTAATGAGGCCTATGAAAATGGTTTAAAATTTAATCAAATTTTTTTGCTTAAAATTATTTTCTAAAATACCTATTATTCTTTGTCATATGTATACTTACCAAGCACATTAAATAAAAAATTTTTAAAGAAAAAATATACTAATATTATATGGGTATTTTTATATCATATTACTTCTCTTTCTTTATATTAAAATGTTTATAAATAATGATCAATACATCTTTTGGTTGAGTTAGTGAACAATTATACAAATCCATACATAATAATTCAAAAATAATTTACATGATAAAGTCAATTGACAGCTTTAGTATCCTATTCACCACAGAAAAAATGTGGGGGTATTGCTTGCAATACCCCTTGCTTGAACTCCGTTGAGCCACAAATCTATGCATTATTAGAACCAAAACCAGTAATTTTGAGCAAATGGCTCATCAAAATGATTAATCTACAATAAAATACCATCAAAATTCAATATGATTACTGAAAACCTTTGGTAAAATGACTAATAGATATTTAAATTGGAAAATAATATTCCATTTCTCAATTTCAAATTCAAAATATAAATCCTCATTTCAAATGTAAATTTTGTAGATTCCTTTCCTTCCTATATTATGAGTAATATTTGAGGTATTGTACACCTTTGTAAATATGGTGTTGTGCTGCTAGAAATTATCTCTGTTTCAATTAAACTTTATTGAATCTTGATTCCAGAATGATACATATTTTATAACTATTTTGAGAAAAAAGTCACTAGTAATGAATTTAGCCTTTTATCTGTCCTTTATTAAACCTCACTTAATCCTACTTAAATCCGAATTGACCAACAAAAACCTTATTCGGGATATTTTTTAGCCCAGGATGATTCAAGATTGGAGCAAAATATTATTTTACAAATACAATATGCCTATTGATTAAATTTCTTCAAGCTTACTTAAAATTCACATTAACATTAACTTTCACAGGAAATATTAAACACAAATCTTGAAAATATAGAATTTAAAATCAAAATAAATATAATATTATATTCTTACAACAAAATTTTTTTTCTGGATTAATTGAAAGAAAAAATTTTTCATTTGTGAAAATAGAAAAAATACTATCCATCCTGAATTTAGAATTCATTTTTAAAAATTTAATGCCCCCTCACTTTCAAGTTTATCATGTATTTCAAAAATTATATTTTTAAGAATTTAGTGAATAGTACACCTGAGATATAAACCTTTGGGATATCAAAAACTAAAACATCAGCAAATTGAAATGTTTTTTATTGTTATGAATGGAAATAATGATTGAAAAACACCATTAGAGCAAGTTTGATTTTGAATAATAGGCATACTTTCTCATTTAAATTTCAATAAAAATAATTTTTATTCTTACATAAGTTGCAGTGGATACATTTGATCTCAAAAAGAATTAAAATTGTCAAAATAAGACTTCTATAATTCATATTCAAAAATGAAATCACCCTTCATTATCTACGTGTAAACTATTTTAAATTAAATAATTTCAAAGTCAGTATATACTGATGTTATTTTTTCTTCTAAAAAATTTATTATATAGATTAATAGTCATAAACAGTTGACATAGATGTTAAATTTATATAAGCAATCTTTAATGCATAAAATGATAAACCTATCTTTTATGTAAAAAGTGATGAAGGAAAAAAATATTATTAAATTTTTGATGCACTATCAATAAAATTGAAGATAGAGCATATCAAAAGTTTAAACTTAATTTTAATTTTGATATCATCATTTTATTTTATTTTACTTGAGTAGAAAACAGATTTTAAATCTCAATATAATTTTAAATCCCATTAGTTTGTAGATTTCAACATTTGAAACTATGAAATAAATATTTATAAAAGAATTTTACAATATTTGCCCTTCTAAAAACTCATAAATCCAACATCAAATCTTCTAACCTTCACAAGTAACCACAATGCATTCTGAAAATACTCTATATTTAAATAATTAAAGGTAAAAAAATATTTTTTTATTTTTTACTTCAATTTTTGATAAATAATATATATATAATTACTTAAAAATTCTAAGAGGGAACTTAATAGTGGTTTTGGAATTTAAAATTTTATTAACTATTTTTATGGAATATCAATCCATGGTTATCATTCTTTATGATATTATCATAGAATTTTTTCCTTTTTTAATATAATGAGTTTCTATTGTGTGGTATGTAGGTTAAGATAAGTTTAAAAGATTTATTGAAGATATATATACCACACACAGTATAATCTGTAGATTTATAACTATAACTTACTTTTATGGTGTTTTACATCATTGATAAGTAGCTCATGCATTACACAAGTAAATAATTATAGTCTCGGGAAATAAGTCCTTGTGAATTTCAAATTTTTTGTTATTCTTAAAATCATTACTCAAATAAACTAAAAATTTCTTCAAATATTGATTGAAAGAAGGAGTTTCAAAATCTTATTTTGTAGTTATAAAAGTTTGAGTTATTTTTCATATTATCAAGTATAATGAACATTTGTAAATTTTAACTTGAAAACTAGTGATCATAGCAAAGTAATACTGGAAAAATCAGATAAAAAGGGTGGAATAAAGTCATAGCACAACAGGAAATGATACAAAATTGTTGATTTTTGGCTCACAAAATTCAACATATTTTTGACATATTTTTCCACCTTTAGATAATGTTTAGTGGATTTTAACATTATTATAACAAGCAAACTTAACAATGTTTTTGATTTTTTTAACAAAAATAAATATTGTTAGATCATTTTTTTAAAAAATATGACTTATTTTTATGCTTTATCTACAATAGTTAGTAGTTTTTTTTGCAGAAATTACTTGTTTCGATATTCTATTTTTGAATTTTTTTAGAGAGTTCATTGCATTAAAGTTTTGTATTAATTTTTCATTAAAGCATCATATTTTAAATCTAGAGATTTGGTTTTGAAATAATATATATTTTCATGTTAATTGACTCATTATTTTTGGATTGATAAATTAAGTTAAAATTGGGATTGCTTATTTCTAGTGAGTGTACATCATAGTTGGTTTTCAAATCAAAGATTAATAAATGGTGAAATTTTGTAAAATTCTAAATATCTTTTAAACCTTTTTGATTTAAATAATGTTTAATATTATTTAATCATTCTATAAGTAGAACACAGTTAAAATCTGATAATGGTACATTGCTTTCAATTTCTAATACTAAAATTCTATTCTACTTGAAAAAATGTAAACTAAAGCTTGGTATCTCATAAGAAACTCACAATTTTCAAAAATCATATTTCCAACTTTTTAAACATGATACACATTAAAATATATTTTTAGAATAATTTCCTAATTAGTTTCAAATACTAGAAAATAATGACCTCAATTTATTTTAATACTTAAACCATTCTGATGAGTGAATTTCACAATCCTCTAAGTAACATATGGTTACCATTTATACACATATGCATGATTTATCCTTTTGTTTAATTTTAGCTGAATCTAAAAAGGAAAATCACATGTTGAATATCATCTATAGATAAACTTCTTATATTAGAAGCTAATATTTCATATGAGAAATTTGTTATTGAGTTTGGGAAACATTAATAAGTGTTGGGCATTATAATTGAGCCATTTATTCAAGTAAATAAAAAAGGATGACCTCCTAAATATTTCATATATATATAATAAGTATTAATTATATAGTAGCATTTAACCATGGTTTTATACTAATGTCATATAAAAAAAGGGATTGAACTAAAAATTTCAGTAAAGAAAATAAAAATAAGATAAGTTAATATTCTTGTTTATATTTTCATGTTTTTGAAATCGCTTACTTAAGGGAGAAAATTATTTGGTTTTAGAGTACAAGAATTTCTAGATAAAAATCATCACAATATAGTTTGACCCTCTCAAAAAGAAAATTCTAAAAATTTTACTATCACATTTTATATATTTGTTAAGTAATAGAAAATGGAGTTGTGTCTTTGACAATGAAGCTTTAGAAAATGAAATAAATGATTTAAATTTATAATATAATTTTTGAAACAATAAATCATGTATTCAAAAAAAATTATATATCTTACAATCAAGATAACAGTATTAATTAAGGAACTCTAACAACTTTGGAAAGAAAACAAGAAAAAAATATTTAGTAAAATGCATAAGTTATTTTTAGAATTAAGGAAACTTAATAGCTCTACCTGTAAACTAGCCTTAAAGCAGGTTTAGATTTAACATGTGTAAATTCATACATAGTACCCTTCCATCATTAGAGCAGAATAAAATTTATGTAGTTTTATTTTATTAATTTATAATAGTATTTTTATTTTTGGCTTTTTCATTAGTATAACTATATATTTTTTAACTTTTTTGTTTTTCATAACATAACTTCAAAGCTGCCCATCACTAATTCAAGATGAAACTCCAAATAATGTAATAAATGAATGATATATTTTAATGAATTTTACTAAAGACTTTTCAAAAATGGTGATTAAGAATACTTATTATAATTTTTTTAAATTTTTATTATTATTCTATCTCTTGAAAGGAGATGTCCATATCTCAATTTAATTAGTTTTTCCTCAGAAAAGTTTATTATTGATCTAAATAAAATTGCATCACTATTAACTAGATGTTATTATACAATTTTACCAATTTTTTTATCTGAACATAGTTGAAAGTATGTATAAATTAAAGTGTTTCCACATAGTCTTAGTATTATCCCACCATTGTTTTCACATTTAGATTTCATTATAACTGTAAAATAAGTTTTTCAATAATTTTAATAATACATTAATATTTAATAATTTAGTTACATAGTAGATTTTTTATCCTTTTTTTTATATGAGGCTTATTATATAAACACCACTTTTAGATTTTTTCCATTTTGAAGTCTGATAATTTAAATTTTCATTTAACTACCCAAATTATATCAAAAAAAATTCAAAAGTATATTTTTTTAATGTACTCTTTTTGATAAACTTATCATTTCTTATAAGTTATTCTTCAACTATTTATTGTAATTAATTAACCACTCATTTATGGTCTGTTATTGTTGTTAATTACATACAGACTAAAAAAGGATACTATCATATTATATTGGAGTTTTAAATTAAAAAGTAAATACTAGTTGCTGGTATTAAATATGAAGTTGTTATAACTAAGTTGAACAATAATTAATGATTAAATGGCATTGTATATTACAAATTTTATTGAATGTATATAAAAATAACACTCAAGAAGTATATATAAGATATACATATAACCATTGTATATCAAAAATGAAGTACTTATCAACATGGTCTTTTTAATGATTTTCAAATTTACTTAAAGAGACATTAATATTACCAATTCTAATTTTATATCAAATATAACAATATTATTATTTAAATTTTGATTATTTTAAAAAATATTTGAGTTACAAAGTAATTAAGTTCAGTATTTAATGAATGTTTTTGGAAAATATTTACCAAAATAGAAATAACCCCTCACAAAAAAAAATAATTTTTTTTACTTACAATTTGCACCATGATTCTACCCTTAAAAATATTGGTATTCTTTTAAAAAAAATATTTTTTACATAAATTTAAGTTTTTTTTCATTATTCAATTACAAAATGTCAAATTTATAATTTTTTTTACCTTACTAAAAAATTTAGTTGAAAATTTAATTTTGTATTTCCAAAAAATCAACTTAAAAGTCAAAAATTAAAAAAACAAAATTATAAATATAATTATGAGAAAGAGGTAAATTAAATTTATAATATTCATATAAAAAAATTTCATATATTTCATGGTGTTTGAATTTTAAATTTAATGTATTAAAAAATAAATATTAAATAACCAAGCCAAATGAAATTGGTTTGGGTTATTGGTATCACTAGAACTTATTTTTTTTCTTATACTCACATTTTTTTTTTCCTTTTTTTTTCTAGCTTTCTCATTTTTTTTATGATTTTTAATGTTTTTAAGACTGAAGTTGCTTTAAAACAACTTCAGTCTAACTTGTCTCTCAATTTCCCACCAGATTGCACCTGGTAGGGAAAGTCGCTTCTATTTTAGAGACCAAAGTCCCTTGCAGGGACTTTGGTTTCTCTGTGTGCATTGCACTGCCAGAAAAAAACTGGCTGTGCAATGCACTGCATGCAGCACATGCAACGCACATTTCTGCTGCAAATAATGCGCATTGCATGTGCTGACCATATCTCATGCAGCTGACTTGATATCAGCTGCATGAGATATGGAAGTGATTGTGCAACGCGCGTTTCACACAGCTTTGGCCACCTCCCAGCCTAGTAAATTGGCTGGGAGGGTGGAAAATGTTACAGCAAGCAATCAACGTCGCTTTTAGAAACTTTCATTGCGTAAAAGAGACACTTCCAGTCAGGTTTCCCCTGGCTGGAAGTACTAAATTGCAATGTAAGGGACCCAAGCCAATTTCAAAGGCTTGGGTCATAAATTAAGGTTTCCAAAAAGCAGCCAGTATAAATCAGGCTGCAATAAGAAGTATATTAGCTAATTAAAATACATAAATAAATAAAAATTTGTTCAAAAAGATATACAAGGCTCTGCAGCCGGTTATAAACAGCCTTCCATTGATACACATAGAAACAAAATCAAATGTTGCTTTCAGCAACATTGGCCATTTTTTGATATTTTGAGCCAAGTAAGATCAGGAATAAGGCCAATGCATAAAAATTGCACAATTAAAAATCTACCAATTTAATATGGTGGGGAGGTTCATATTTTAGAAATAGGTGGTGCACATTATTTTTCCCTTTAAAAAAATTCAAAAATGAATTAATTTTGACACAATGTAAATTTAAATGTGATGGGTATATGTTTTTTAGCTACATGAAACATGGTAGCTAGAGTTATGTGGCATCAATTTTTTTTAGATGTGAAATTCAGCATTCCACAAACGTTCATCTGTACAACATGCAGCCAAGTAAATTCTAGCTGGAATTATTATATGCATAGGAAAAAATGATCATGCTGTGTACAGTGCCTTGGAAACATCATTCTTGAAATTCAGATGAAGTTTATCATATGACTTGGAGAGCTGCATTTTTTAAAAAATGAGATCAGTGAAAATTAATGATATCTACATCTGTTTGCCACCCAATTTATTTTTTCTTTCTCTGTCTCACTTACCTTTTTCAAAAATTATCAATCATATTTTTGCTTTATCATTTTGAATTATTGGTACTATATTCTTGACCTTATCTGATTACCGGTAAGCAAATTTTTCTTGCTATTGCATTTCATATCATTTTGGTTTGTTACTCTTTTTTACACTTTTGACAAGTTAATCTAATGATTCTAATTCTGAATTTATTTTTATGGTATCTTTTACTGTACCCTTTTGATTCATTATAAAAAAGATTCTTTTTAAGTTAAATTAAAGTTCTTTTATTTGTTTGTCAATTTACTTTTCTTTATTCCTTATCAAAAATGTTCAATTTATTTATCTAACCATTTATTTTTTAAAACAGTAATGATAAAAAAAACTTAATAATTAATTTTGATCAATCAGCTACAAATGGAAGAAGATTTTATAGACACGTAAGTTCATGTTTTGCTTATCATTTTTCTATATTTCTTTAATACTTTCTCAACCATTATATTAGGGGGTGTCAGTTCTGGAAAATCTGCACTTAACTTAACTGTGGATTTCAAACCAAATCAGCACTTAAATTTTGCAAAAAAGTCACTTATTTCAAAAATGGGTGTCAGTTATGACCTCAAATCACCACTTTTTTCCCAATTTTTTTTCACAACCACATGTTGGCCACAAAACATCCCTTCCTTTCTTACCCCATCCCTGTCACATGTGACAAACTGACCTTAACTCTATAAACAAGAGTACAGATGAAACATAGGCGGCATCCTTCTCCTTTTGTCATTTGTAAGTATGACCGATATCGTTCCCCCAAAAAGCAATATTCAAGCTTACTAAAACTCATTCCACCTCGCTTAAAACTGATATGATATTATAGTTCTTCTCCAGGATTATAAGATTATCCATGATGAAAAATAGTACTTTTTCTAGCTACTGCCAAAGTTGTGAAGTAGTTTACAAAAATTTAACCAACGCTGAAATACTGCGGTGTTTGACTTGTTTTATGAGTGGGTCGGGATGAGTTTATTTCGATGAATGAACTTCAAGACTCTTACTTTTAGGATTAGGTCAATTTGAATCAATTGATACCTTTAAACTATCAAATAATTTTAGCTTTATTACTTTCTTGAAACAGTTGTTTCAGGGCATAGATAGATCAAGCATGGTTTCATGATATTCTAGTGAACTAAAATACAAAAAAATTCAGATTTTTCTTTGGTAAAAACACCGTCTTGCGGCGACTTAATGTCTGTAGTTCTTATAAAGTAGATATTTATAACCACTTGAAATTAACCGCTGTAGACAATACTATAGTACTAGCTGTAGGCCTTGACCAAGGGAGTTGGTGAAAAACCAGAGAGAAAATCCCCTGTCCCTTTAGAAAAATAAGTGAGATTGACCTGTTGCAGCAAATTGGAGATCTGTTTGCTAGACCCTCTAATTAAACACTATTGACCCCTTTAAAAGTGAAGATAATAGTCCCAGACAGACTACCAGATTGAGTTGAAAATAACAGTACTATATTCCAACAAAACACAAACCAATGAGACAGTGAGGAACAGAGAGGCAATGAGTTAAAGAGATAAGAAGATTCCCCTAAAAATCTTCCCACACATGCATCATACAGCCAGTGCACAGACCACCCTGACCAATTCCCCACCCAAAATTCAGCTTTCCCAGCCTTTTTCATGCATAAAAATGCATTTTAGCACCTCCCCAGCGCCCAGGCGGGCAGGCCGCTTCTAGGCCATAAAACACCCATACAACCAATAAAAACCCTAAAAACCCTAAAAACCCATAACTTCACTAATAAACAAGATAAACACACATAAGACATACCAAAATGAAAATAAAATGAAGTACAATAAGCTGAGACATAATAAGTGACCCTAGCTTAAGCCTACATAAGCAACACTAAGCAATAAACATCTGATAAATACCAATAACAACACCATAACTACCCTATAAAGCAAGGTAACCACCCATAAGGGATACCAAAATGAAGAGAAAAGAAAGGACATTAAGCTGAGACATAATAAGTGAACCTAGCTTAAGCCTCCATAAACACTACTAAATATCACCTAAAGATGAAAAAAACCACTAATAACACCATAACCCCAATAACACCCTACATACCAAATACCCCCAAATATGCACTACAAAGGCCTACCCAGGTTTGGATCACCACATCATCCCTCCAATCAAGAATGTCACCATTCTTCCTTGGCCAACAGCCATGTTTAAACACCTCTCCAGAATCTATACAAACAGCCCATTTCTCTCTTCCACCAGTCCCTTTTCCATCCTAAGTGAACTTCTGAACCATCAATCCAAGCTTCTTCTTTAAAACTTCTCTTGCACCATGCCTTTAAATTAAATCTATCTCTGTAAAATTAATCTCTTTCTTCTGTTCCTGAATTCAAAATCTGGCTTTACCAGCTTCCAACAATGAAAATTGATATCCAGTTGACAAGTCTTCCTGACTATAACCTTCTACCAGCATAAACATTTCCTCATTTTATAGTCTTGGGGGACTCACAACCCTCAGTTTAAAGTCTTGGGGGACTAAAAGCCCTCATTTTAAAGTCTTGGGGGACTAACAGCCCTCAGTTTAAAGTCTTGGGGGACTAACAGCCCTCAGTTTATTGTCTTGGGGGACTTCAAAAATCCTCAGTTTATAGTCTTGGGGGACTGAAAAAACCTGAATCACAGAACCCAGAACCAGAGATCAACCAGAAGAAGATTTTGAGAAGTAGCTAAATTTCTGGGGTAACTGTATATAGAGCTGCCAGCCCATCAGTCACCCCCAAACTTGCCTTTAAAAAAATCAGAAGTTCCCCCTTGGATCCTTCTGCCTTTACACTTCCACATCACACTACCTCCCATCCCTCGGTTTATAGTCTTGGGGGACTAAACCATCAGCAATCCTCAGTTTAAAGTCTTGGGGGACTAACACAGTGTTCAGTTTAAAGTCTTGACGGACTACTTCTTGACAAAATCTTGAAACCAGCCAGTTTAAAGTCTTGGAGGACTACTAGATCCACAGTAGTAAAATTAAATTCTTGAATAAATATTTAGCAACCAGCCAGTTTTAAGTCTTGGAGGACTAACAAAATTTTCAGTTTAAAGTCTTGATGGACATCAAAAAATCTTGAGCCCGTAATTAAAAGATCAGTTTAAAGTCTTGAAGGACTTTCCAAAAAAATCTTGAAGATATATCCCATAAATCCCCAAACCAAAAACCATCAAAGCCAAAAAATTTAACCGCCTTTAACAAATAAAACAAAATAAAATGGTATACCCCAGCCAATTGATGAGCTGATCCCCTGATAACTTACCCACATCCAAGTGCACCTTGATGTGGTCACACCTAAAATTTTTTTTTTTTTGACTCCTCCTCTTCTACCAAAAACATTACCAGAGCCCTATCTTGAGCCTTTGAACAAACATATCCTCCATAAAAAAATTAAAAGAAAAAAAAGAGAAAAAAAGAAAATAATCTTGAATCCACCACTTTCACATCCAACAGCCTAGAACCACATAGCAAAGCCAGCTCCAGGTCAACAGAAGAGATCACTGGGTGGGCTCCCTCCAATAAGTAAAAATGATGGGAGACCACCAGTGATCCACCACCAATCCAAAAGCACCAAAAGACATCCAAGGCAATCCAGTTTAAACTCATAGAGGACTAAAAACCTGAATCACAAAAAGAAAAACACTATAATTCAACTAGAAAAAAACCAAAGGCTTGAAACAGACATTCTGGGGTAACTGTTCTACAGAGCAGCCAGCTCATCAGTTACCCCCACACTTGCCAAAATAAAATCTAGAAGCCCCCCCTGGGTACCTTCTAACAAAAACACAACATCCAACAAAATTAAACAAAACCAATAAACATGAGGGGTCCAGCACTTGAAGACCAAAATAATTTCCAGTTTAAAGTCGTGGTGGACTAAAAACCTGTTAAAGAAAAAAAACCAATACTAGAATTCAACAAAATTAAGAGAAGGGGTTGGAAACAGACAATCTGGGGTAACTGTTGATAGAGAAGCCAGCCCATCAGTCACCCTCACACTTGCCAAAATAAAATCTAGAAGCCCCACCCCTGGGTACCTTCTAACAAAAAGGATTTTTCAACACAAATCTTCTCCCATAAAAACAAAAACCATTAAAAAACCATTAAAATTCTTTAAAGCCAAAAAAATTCAATTTAGAAATAAAATTTTGCAGTTTAACCTCATGCTGGAGGTGAAATAAAACCAATAATCTTCATTTTTATCTTCATTTTACTTTAAATAAAATATTCATCTTCACTTGAATTTTTCTTTTTTTCCATCTTCATTATACTAAGATTTTTTTTTTATTACGGGCGGGCCGCCCGACATCGGAGGTGCTGCCTGAAGCGGCCTGGACTCCCTTTTTTATATAGAGACTTGAACCAGAGAGACTAATAAGAATTGGAAAAAACAAAAAAAAATCCTGACCAAATAAATAGAGGCAAAATTAACCAAAACCAAAACAAATTAAGTAGTTTACCCTCATTTCGGAGGAATCAGATTCTTGAAATCCCAAGGTTTAAACCAATAAGTTTGCCCCTAGGGCTTGAACCTCCTAAGCACCTCTTCCAATTCTGATATCCCAAAATCAGACTTCAAAACAAATCTTCCATCCTCCTCCATACACTGAGTCTACCATTGTTCACATTACCAGAATCCATAAATTCTCCACCCTGTGAAACATCTGGAACCTCCACCACATCTTTAAAATCAACCTCCATACCAGTGACATCCAAAACATCACAATTTTCCCCTTCCCTACAGAAATCTTGCTTAGAATCTGCAAAATCCTCCAGAATAACATCCATAACATCAAAATAAAAATCCTCCTCTAAGCAGAGAGCTTTAGATTTGGAGGGAACCACCTGAAAATAATCTTCCTCTATGAGAAAAAGATCCAAGACAGAATCTTTCTGTCCATCCAAAAATTCAACTGATACATCTTCCTCCAATAAGCCATTATCTGAACTTGAGAAAGAAAAATAATCATCCCACAGCAACCATTCATCCACCACAGATTCCTTCTCAATATCCCAAAATCCTTCTTCATGACCAGACAAGTCCTCCTTCCCACATAATTCACCCAAACTTGAGGAAATACACTGATCCTCCAGTGTGTACATTTCCAAAACATCCAGTGAAGCACATTCCTGAGATCCCATGGCATCCTTTGGAAAAGAAAAATAAGTTTCACAAACATCATCAGAGTCCCCATCTTCCAAAATTGATGGCTCCAACACCTTTCCAGAAACTGAATTTTCCACCACAGTCTCCTGAACCTCTCCATTCAACAGGATTATCTCTCCAGACTCCACATCCCTATCCATCATACCATCAAAATATCCCAAAATAACCTCCTTCAGAATAGCCATACCAGGAATTCTATTTTCCCCATTTGGAAGAGTGTTCATCAAGTCAGCCTTGAAAAGAATCTCCAAAACCTCCACCTTTACATTACTACCCATGGCGCTCCAAAATACATACTTGGCCCCATCTTCATGTGGTAATATATCATTATATACCAGATAATCCAGATCCTCCCCAAACTCCTCCATAAATTCCCCATACTGAGAAAAAGAGGTTACACCACCTTTCAATTCCCACTTCCTAGCAATCCCATGAAGATCCACCATTGAGAAAGTAGTGGGCCAACTTTTAACCATTTCAATCTTCAACTTTCCCCAGTCCTGACTCCTGTATCCTGCCATGCCAGAAACTTCCTTCTCTACCTCCCTATTACCAATGAAAAAGATTACTTGCCTAGCCATGTCCAACAGTGAGGCCCCATCAATCTCGGCAGCAACCTCAAACCTAGACAAAAACCCCTTTGCATCCTCCCCCAAAAACCTTGAACCATCCCAAGACTGAATACTAACCATCCTAGCAACTCCCACATACAGCCTTCAATCTCCACCAAAGATAGCCAATGTCCCCCCAAGAGCCTTAGTGAACTAGGAGGGACCAAATCCAACAGAAAAGAAGACCCCTAGACCAACCACAAAGAGATATAGCACCCAATCCAAAATCCACCAAAGAGAGAAGCCTACATCAACAGAGATTCCAAAAAACTAGCAAGTTCGATCCCCACGTTGGGCACCAGAAATATAGACAATCTTATAGTACTAGCTATAGGCCTTGACCAAGGGAGTTGGAGAAAATATAGAGAGAAAATCCCCTGTCCCTTTAGAAAAATAAGTGAGACTGACCTGTTGCAGCAAATTGGAGATCTGTTTGCTAGACCCTCTAATTAAACACTCTTGACCCCTTTAAAAGTGAAGATAATAGTCCCAGACAGAATACCAGAAAGAGTTGAAATGAACAGTACTATATTCCAACAAAACACAAACCAGTGAGACAGTGAGGAACAGAGAGGCGATGAGTTAAAGATATAAGAAGATTCCCCTAAAAATCTTCCCACACATGCATCATACAGCCAGTGCACAGACCACCCTGACCAATTCCCCACCCAAAATTCAGCTTTCCCAGCCTTTTTTCATGCATAAAAGTGCATTTTCGCGCCTCCCCAGAGCCCAGGAGGTCAGGACTCTTGGAGTTGGCTCCGATTAGGAGTGGGCGGACCGCTTCTAGGCCCTAAAACACCCATACAACCAATAAAAACCCTAAAAACCCATAACTTCACTAATAAGCAAGATAAACACACATAAGACATACCAAAATGAAAAGAAAATTAAGGAAAATAAGCTGAGACATAATAAGTGACCCTAGCTTAAGCCTACATAAGCACCACTAAGCAATAAACATCCAATAAATACCAATAACAACACCATAACTACCCTAAAAGCAAGGTAACCACCCATAAGGGATACCAAAATGAAGAGAAAAGAAAGGAAATTAAGCTGAGACATAATAAGTGTCCCTAGCTTAAGCCTCCATAAACACTACTAAATATCACCTAAAGATGAAAAAAACCACTAATAATGTCAGCCAGGCTATCTCAGGAGTCCAGTAATTTATATAGTAAATTACTGTAAAGGAATAACTTTATGTAAATACAAAAAATTATTTAAAATAAAATTATAAATGTTTTGTAAATGAAATAAAATATTATACTTAATTTTATTATTAAATAAATTGTATTAAATAAATAAATATAATATTCTATAATACCATGGTGTGATTTATATGTATAAATAAATTATTTAAAATTATATTTTCAGTGTAAATTTAACCTACACAGTAATTACAATTTTTTAAATAATAACATTTATATAAAACTAAATACAACCTATAATATAATAATATCCATCAATATTTGGCACTTCTGTGACCCCTAATTTTGTTACCAATATTACTTCATTAATTTAATATGATTAAATTCAAATTCTCATGTTAAAAGGTTCCTGTATTGAGTTAATTAGTTGTTCAATTGATTTAATAGTTCATTTACTTGAAATAGTTAAATTAATATTACTTATACTCACCACACAATATGGGGGGCGGACTTGCTAGCAAGTCCGCAACCTTGGACCCAAACTCACCATAGATTGAACACACATTGAGCTATTGATAAAGGAGCCATACAATCAGGAATGAACACCACTCAGAAGAACAGTTTTAGGTGGGTGTTCAAGTAGAGTTCAGTATGGGTTCAGTATGAGTTCAGTCTGAGTTCCATCTGAGTTCCATCTGAGTTCAGGTTGAGGACTTGCTAGCAAGTCCACCCCCTATATTGCGTAGTGACTTAGTTAAGCTTATTTAAAACTGTAAAAATACTTCCTTTTATTTTAATTATACTTTTCTAGTTATTAATATTCCTTCTTTAGATTTTTTCTCATAGTTCTCATATTTTTTATACTCACGTAGTTAGTTGTTATATTAATTCTATTCATTTTAGGGATTACTAATGGGAAAGGATATTTTTTTTATGTTTTTAAATTAATTATTTCACATAATTTTACCTTTTGTATATACTTTTGAAACACTCCAGAATGTCCTCTTGCCTATAAAAGGGCTTTAGAAGTCCATCTGGTAGCTCATCACTTACTTACTATACAATCATTCAACATATTTTTATATTTCTTTATTTACTATTTTTATTAGTACACTACATCTAATTTAAATACAATATAAATTATTATTAGTTGCTTTAAGACTTATACTAATAACATTGAACTGACACACTTTTGAAAAATTACTATTACCAATAATATTGGCAATTTAACTTAATACTTACATCTTTTGTCAACTCTCAATCAAATTGTCGTCCTATTCTCTCAAATAATATTTAATTTATTTGATTTTATATTATTACCTTATTATTTCCATTTCTATCCTTTATTATTCCTATTCATTTCTCCAATCTTCTAGACCTCCTAGCTGATAATTAACACCATAACCCCAATAACACCCTACATACCAAATACCCCAAATATGCACTCCAAAGGCCTACCCAGGTTTTGATCACCACACCGCATGCTATCTTGAAACACGAACTCTCAATTTATGTAGAATTGTAGGGAGCCTTGAGGAGTTTGATCAAGCTAGCTGTTATCATGAGGCGATATAAAGATATCTTCTAACACAAAAGATTACTGAAATACCAGAACAGGAGAAACAAGATGGAAATTGTTTAAGGCTGAGTTGTGTCATATCTAGATAGTTGAGTATGGTAAATATGGAGAGCTTTTTGAAGATCTATAGCATAAAAATGATATTAGTTTTTTTCTGGTAAGAGAAATTTTCAATTGTCTATACAATTTTTTGCTGTGTATCAACCCATTTCATTCACAGCCACTTTCAAAAGGGGGAGAGGGAGGGGGGGGTAAATTACAAATTGAGGGAAGGATAAGAAAGGATTGATGAGATTAAGATGAAGAAGAGGATTGGGAAGATGGAAGAGAGGAGAGAGGAGAGGGAGGAAGATAGAGATGATGATGAGAGTGATGATTATCAGTGAAATAGGACTTTATGGTGAAATCAGCACTTTTGGTTAAGAAAGTGAGGATTTGAGTGAAATAAGTGACTTATTTCATTTTTAAATCCACCAGTATTGGGGCTAGTGTGTTTCGAAAATATGCACTTATTTAAGTGCTGATTTGTAAGTGCGTATTCGCCAGAACTGACACCCCCTATTATTAATATGAAAAGTAAAACATCATCTCGTACTTGCTGAAAGAATACAGGATAATGTTTTGCTTTTCATAACAATAATTAGATTGTTTGTACTTTACCTTTAATTTATTGATTTTTAAGTTTTTTTAAAGTCTTGTACTTTCTAAAAGCATACAGGACAATGCTACAATTTAAAAATTAATAATTTATTGAAGTATAACTTTCTAAGTCAATATATTGGTCAGAGAAAGATTTTTCATTTTATATATGTGGATATGATAATTTTGTAAATTTTTTAATGTTACTAGTGTATTGGAGTTATACTTTCATTATATTATTAATATTAAGTGTAGAGCCAAATCTCGTACTTGCTGAATGCATACAGGATAAAGCTATACTCTTTATATGTATAATTTAATAAAGTATACCTTTGAAACGCTTTCTTAATATTTAAAATAAAGAAAAAGTATATAAATTTACTAATATTTAGATTTGCTAACTTTTGTATTTCTAATATTGAAGATATGATAAAGTTAAAGGTATCATTGACTGATAATTGAAATTATGTTACTATTTTCTAATTTTTGATTTTTTCTATTTTAAATCAAAATTGAATTCTCTTAAGATTAAACCATCAATGAGTAACAATTTGAAAAAAAAACGGCCAGGGAAGAACTCTAACAATAGGTGGGCGAAAGACATTGCTACTGGAATGAAACTTGTAACCGCTCTTGGAATGGATACCAAAGGGAAGAAGCCACATTTCTATGCACAATATTATTCAAATAATATGACAGATTCCAATAATTATTACAATTTTTTTCCTGGTTGTAGTATTTATAAACCAAAAGGTGTCTTAATACCTAATGTTCTTCTGCAGACTTTTGAAATTCATGAGCTCAAAGAACTAGATATGTTAGAAGCTACGGTGGAATGCATTAAGGATCTTTCTTACTGTGAAAATGAAATTAAAAATAATGGTTATCATTGAAGAGCTGGTGGTTTTGGAAAAATGTTTGGTGGTGGCTTTATTTTAGATAGGAATAAATCTTTATATATTCGTAAGTATCACTTTTTTAATTTAAATACTGAATTTTTGAATGCTTTTCCTTGCAGATGAATAAACTGATGATATTGTACAAACAGATGAATATAAAAAACGAATGAAGAGGATTGCAATGTACTTTGAATATTTTTTTAAAAAAATATCATATGTAAAGTACAACGAGGCAACTAATCTTTGTGCAAAACTTGGTATTCCTGGATCTTCAAAAGTTTCTAGTGAAGAAGAGGGTGTACCGTTTGCTAGTAATTTAAATTGGACATCTGGAGAAAATGGTAATGGGTTCTCCAATGAGGTTCATCTCGATAAGGATGCAAGTGAGTATACTTTTGGAATATTTTTTCCTAAAGATACAGAAAACAATACTATTCATATGAAGTATGATAAGACCCAACCACGACAAACAGGTGGAGAACTTATGTTTCCCGAAATTCGAAGTAAAATCAACTTTGAAGCAACTAATGGAATAACAGTGACATTATGGCCTGCCAATCAACTAAGGCATTTTACCTCAAGATGTCACGAAATTCCTGGCTTCACTAGGATACGCTCTTCTATTCAAATCAGCACTAGACTTTTTCATGCTATAGAAAAGCTTAATGTTTTTGATATTGATATTTCAGAATACTTGCAAATTAAAAAAGAAAAGTATAGGTTAGAATATTTGATTATTGCTTTTAGAGATTTTTTGAAAAGAGATGACTTAATAGAGGAAGAAATAGAATCAGCAAAGTATTATTTATCTAATGTTAAGACAAATCTAAAAAATCTAGATATTTAAATATTAAAAATTTATATTATATATACACAACTTAATGCAAAATTAAACATGATAAATACTGGGAGTAGCTGTAACATTTTTAGTTTCGATAATTATAGTATTATCTATTTTTTTCATTTGTGAAATAGAATCATTTTTTTCATAATATTATAAGAAAATTTAATTTACTTTTGAGGAAGTATATAAGTTGTGAAATCTTTAAATGTCATTTTTATTAAATTGGTAGCAAAGGTTCTAAAATAAAAAAACTACAATAAAGAATTTGAAATATATTAGCCATAAAGATATGCTTTTAATGCTAACAAATTAACTATATAGTATTTTAGGTCAAACAGGCTAATTAATAAAAAAGTTAATAATAAAGAGTTGATGAAATAATTTTGAATCAATAATAGATTAAATTGTATTTTTATAAGAGTATACTCATTTAATTATTTAAATTGTTCAACTTCTGATTAAAAATGTTACAATCAATGAAAAAATTTGTAATAATAATAGATTATTTAATATTAAAGGTAAAGTAACAGAACTAGATCAGTTATCATATTTTTATATAAAAAATAAAATATTTAAGAATTTAATACAAGTATTTGAAATCATATAAGTAGATTTTAAAATCTTTGTTATTGCTGGACTTACAATAATTTTTTTTAATAATTAATTTAGAAAATCATGTCAAAGGTTTCTTAATAAATTTCAAAGATGGTCACATGTTTGACGCATTTGAAGGAAAAAAACTTGAATTATACAAGATAAATCATATACACAGAACTTTATCTATTTACATGTTGGAATATTGATTTATTGAAAGGCTATGTTTAGCAAAATAATGTGATACTGGCTTAATGGAGCTCCAGTGATTAAGAAAATCTGCAGAAATAGCCCTAGCAATTCCCGGAGGACTTGGGGTATCAAATTTTAAAGGAAATGGATCACACTTGCCTATAAAAGGTTTTATTAATGTTAAAATATGGTTATTTAAATTTTTACAAATTATTTCTTCCATCAAATGATTTTTTTTCATGTAAATTAAGAAACTTAATTTCTGATATTACCTCCAAGCAATCAGCTGCTTGAAGCCAATCTACGATCTTGAGAGCTCAGAAATAAACCACAGACACCATCAATTATATAGAATGTGAAAGATTGATATCGGTGGTGGGAGTATTCAGAATTTATCTTGTTTTATGCAGCCTTTTGTTTCTGTCTCATTATAGTCAGTTCAGTATTTTTGTTTTTCTGACTTGATTGTTGATCTTTTCTAGTCTTGCCACTAGATATTGTTGCAGCACAATATTTTGATTTAAGAATGATAATTGACATAATTATATCAATGATAATATTGATGATTGGAAGAAGAGTTGAAATTGATATATCACGGGTTTAAAGTGCTGTGGGACCAACTTCTAAGCCATCAGGAATCAGACTCTTCAGATTTGAAAGGTGAGCTAGAAGCTGAAAACCACCTTCAATTGGACAATCTGAGTTAATGTTTTTATGTGATGGAAGCTGGCTGAATTCATGTGCGGTCAGATAAAGTGAAGATGATATAAGAGATACCCATGAAGAACGGCAGTGGTCACTTGGGATAATTAATCTCATGAGCATTCGGATAAGATTGGATTCAGGGTGATCCGTTTTCTTTGTTGAGGAAAGAATTTCTGTATTTAAACCATCAGGATCACATAAATCTTCCATTTTTTCAAAATTAATATTATTGAGTACCCATAGCTGTGAGCTATCAATCTCTAAAAAAATATTTGCTACAAAAGGAAAAAAAAAATAAGTAAAAGAACAAAGTCAAGACTAAAAATTATGGTAACTTACATAACTCAGTAAGTTTTGAAAGCCAATCTACTCCACAAGATTTTCCCAATGAAAAGTAAGCATTGGAATATTTAACATGGGTTCTTGGGAAGAAGTAGAAGAGCGTAATTCGAGGAGAGTAACAAATTCCAACCACACCCTGAGGACCTTTTCTGTGCTGATTCTAACTTTATAAAAATTATGAATTATACAGAATTCCTCCTGCAAATCAGAGGCTTTTAGAACTGAGGGTGAATAAGTTAGACGTTTTTTTGATATCTTGATTGGAGTTGATTTCATTGGTAGAGAAGCTTTCAAAGTGGTCAAAGTAGGTAATTTAGGAGGTGATGGGTATTGCTTCTTAGAAATGAAGGAATTCAGTGATGAGCGGTTTGAATCATCATCTTTATCAAAGATATCGTCATGTCTTGAAGAAGATTTTAAAGTTTTCTTGTTTTGATGGGCAAGAATAGCTTCATATTCTGACAGTTCATCATTGCTATTTTCATTGCTTTTTTCATCATCTTCATCAGGGAGAGGGCGTTTATGGATTGAACAATCTACAGTAGGTGAGTTTCTGGTACAAAATATCAAAAGAAAGATAATAAAAATTACAATATGTAAGCAATAAAAGAGATATATGATAGAATTTTAAAGATAAAAGAATAAAAAAAAAGGAAACAAGAATATACTCATTATCAAAGCCTTTGCTATTTTTTTAAGATTTATTATTTGATACATCGGAAAATTAATTAGCAGAAGCGGGTTTAATAGGTCAAACAAAAGAGGATCCTTGGGATAATTTCTTTTTCTTTGAGTGGATAACAGGTGTTTCAAGATTTTCCTTAGAAGTTGAAGCATGAGTTAAAGCTGATGGTTCATCTGCCTCATCATCATCCCTAATGACAATGATTTCATCAGGAGGAATCATACCCTCCTCGTAAGCTACAAATATATATGAAGAAAAAAAATATTAATAATCTTATCTACTAATCTAAAAGGAGACAAAAAAAGTGAAGAACATACATTTTTCAAGGCTTTTCACATATTGGAGTAAGTCATTTCAAGGGTTAGATAAATATGAAGGAGAAGGATTATTGTTAAGGATCTTGACAAGTTCTTCTGTTTTATCTCTAGCCAATTCAAGTAAATTGTTATACTGAACTCTCTTTATTTCCTGCCTCTAATTGCTAAGTACAGGAGGGTTAGGTGCCATGCCATGTGACAGACATGCTGCAAGCTCAAAAGCTTCAAAGCAAGTATCAATCAGAGAGTGGGATGAAACACATTCGGGCTCTGGAAAATCAATTTTTTGAAAAGAAAAGATATAGAACATAAGTGAAATATATAAATTAAGAGAGAGGAACATGATATACATACAAAGTGGAGGTGTAGGATTTTGAATACTAGACATATTGATTAATGAATATTAAAAAAAAATATTTGATATCAAAAAATTATGATGTAATATGATGAATAATTATAAGAAACTCTTTTTTAGAAAATTGAAGTTGATAATTTAATAAGATAAAAAATTGAATAAGATTAAAATTAAAGTGAGGATGAAAGAAACAGAAAACATAAAGAGGGGGATTTTATATTATTTGAGCTTTTTTTAACATGTATTATTCATAGTGGGGTAAACTGAGTAACATGCTAAATCTCAATCTGTTTATATTGAAGCGAAATTTGATGTAGCTAACAGAAAATACTAGTAATTATTTGGGGACTTTTAGTGTGAAAAACAAATAATAACAAATGTATATCCCATATGCGAATTGCTACGGGTAAATACAAAATTTTTTAAATTAGAATTGACTCCTAAACAATGGAGATACACTTAATTAGTATATTATATAAAATAAAGGATAATGCTTTATAAATATTTGTTAAATTTACTTTCAGATGACAATGCGAGATTCACAAATATACTGATATGCCTCATCAAACAAGAAATGAATTATAAATATAAAATTGGTAACATTAGAATTTAAGATAAGAATTTGTTTTTTAAGTTACAGGAGGAGTGTCAGGATAAGGTGTGGGCACCATGACCAAACCATTGATAAACTTTGTTACAACTAAGAGAAAAAAAATTGAATAGTTTTATTTTACAATATATCTTAGTCTGCACAAGATATTGCATTGTTGTCCCTAACTATACCAATATTGCTACTTTTTAAAATTTATAGGACTACTAAGTTGATAAAATATTATTATGAATCACCCAATGAAATACTTTAAGCAACATTCAAAATTATTAAAATATTAATATTCAATTTGAGATTTGGATTAACTAATTTTTCACAACTTACCACAGTTTTGATAAATATAATAAAACTTGAAAAAAATTGTTGATATAACCTAGAAATGGGTGCAAGAAAACGATGAAACATATGACTTGTAACTTAACTCATACACTATTGATAAACTTCATGGATCCTGATTAATTTCTATTGAAATTAATTTTGAGACTGGCATATTGAATTTTAGCTATGACCAAGTACTGTAAGTGCCATGGTTTGTATTCAATATATTGGTGTTGAAATTAATTTTGATAGGAATTAACAAGTATCATATGGCACCATGCATGAAACCCTGAAAGAAACCACCAAATTTATGAGGCAATGAACCTCATAATTTTGATCGGAGTAAATGTAGACCCCTGCATATTGAATACAAGCCATTTCACATGGACTACACAGACATAGATAAAATTCAACATGCATGGCTTAAAATTAATTTCGATCAAAATTAACCAAGGCATTAAAACATCAATTTTGATATGGTGCACTTGATCAAACCAGTTAATCTAACTTCTTAGGTTACCTATAATTTTTGGAAGTTTATGCATAGTCCATGTCCATAATAATTTCAATCAAAATTAATGTTGACTAATACATAATGAATACATGCTATGCCACTTACACTTGTCAGGAATGGCTACCATTAAATATGCCAGTATCAAAAATTAATTTCGATCGAAATTAATGAGCATGATAATCATGAATTTCTGGAGTCAACTGCTTATTTTTATGCATGGTGCCTTGCCAACATTAATTTCAATCAGAATTACCTTTGATACTGGCATATTGCATGTAGATATGCCTGGAAAGTGTAAGTGGAATAGTGTGTATTCATTATGTATTGCTCAACATTAATTTCGATCGAATTTAATATTGACATTTGCATATTGAACCCAAGCCAGCAAACAACCCAAAAGATTCTTCATAAAACTGCCCATTAATTTCAATCAAAATTAAGGCTGACCATATATATATTGAATGGTAGTTATATCTGGTCTGAGTTTGCCGAGATTACTTATATTCAATATGTATTGGTCAACATTAATTTTGATCAAAATTAATGAGCATTTTGATCATGAACTTTTTCAGTCAGTTAGTTGTTTCAATGCATAATGGCATGCCAACATTGATTTTGATCAAAATTAATGTTGAAATGATATAATGCTTTTTTGCATGACATGTAAAGGACAGAAAGTATTTTTAAGTATTGAAATTTACTATACATGTTGAGGGTAAATATAAAATTTACATATCCATATTAATTTCTAAAAAAAATAAAGATGACCAATACATAATAAATAGTAAATATGCCTGGCTAGTGTAAGTGGCATAGATTTTTTTCAATCTGCACTTGGAAAGGGTTGGAAACTCAATAATCAAAGATTTAGGATTTAGAAATGATTACTGAGAAAATAAGGAAAGATACAATAATAATGATTTAACCTAAAGCTTTACCACTATTAACTATATATACATTTTATAATATAATTCTAGAGAATGTCGAACCAAAATCCCAACCCCTTTTATATCCTTTACTCCTCCTCGCATTGACCTCATACCCATCCACTATTCCACAAACCACAGACCATTAAAAAATACATCCATTACACCTGGACCCTCCTCACTAACATTTGTTAAGCCTTTAATCCTCCACTATCCATTCCGTCCATGCTCACTACCCCTTTTAATAATTCACAGACATTTAATAAACATTTTAGTGCACCATTACATTGACTATTGCGCTGTGCATCGCTTATTGAGGAAAAGACTGAGACACACTATTGATAGATTGACTAATTTAGATTTAGATTTTAGACTAGCGTGGTTGAATAGCGAGTACACAAAGGAAAGTCACAGTTGCTATGTAGAATTGCTTTCTGCATTTCGAGTATTGATTTAGACTTCTATTTTATTGATTTAATGAGCTACTTTTTCCTCGAGTGTCACGTGGAATGTGACAGATTCCCAGGTATAAAAACGCGAGCTCCGTTGAGCGTGAGACATATACTTCCCACACTAGTTTCCCTTTATTTAATTCTTGTTTATTCATTTATTATTATTATGTCAACTTGTCCTACTACAGCTCCCACGCCTCCTCACCCCAAAGTGGATGGTGGGCTTGTTACTCAACAGTATTCCCAAGCATGCACGGCTTGTGAATCAATGGAATACTTCTGTGTGGAAAGCACAGCTACTCAAGGTCCTTGCCAGAAATGCAAGTTATGCCAATGGAGACGGGTGGCGTGCAATGTGTTAGCAAAAAATTCGGACATTGAACGAAGGTTTACCAAGACTAAGTATTGGGTAATACCGAAGACAAAAGAACTGGTTGAAGACATATGGGAAGTGTCAATTGGGGATGAAAAATCAGAAGCAGCTGAGGAGGAAGTCGAGGAAAATACAGTGTCCTGGGTAACTCCAGCCATGGGTAAACAAAGGGTAGAAGTGGAGGTGGATGAGTTGGTGGAGGAAGATGAGGAGGAAGTCTCCATTTCAAGGCAGACACCAAAAAAGCAGAAAATGGTCATCAAAGATGACAAGGAAGAAAGGGAAGTGGCAGTGGGAGTCACATCAAATTTATATCTATAGGCTGATCCGATGTTTGAAGTAAATTTGATTTTATTTTATTTTACTTTAATTTTATTTTCCAAAAAAAATTTTTTACTGATGACCATATGATTTAGAATTCAGATGTCATTGCGGAAGCCTCTACGGTTGAAGCCTCGAGTGTGGGAGCTCCTATTGTGGAAACCACTGCTGTGGAAGTGGCACTGTCAATTCCTACCAAAGAACAGTTACCAGTGAATGCCTCGAGGGAGGATAATGAAGAAACTCTTGACCAGGTATGGTCAAAGAAACCTTGCCAAGGTTGATGAGCTAGGTTTATCAAAGATTTAAGTGGTGAAGTTGATAAGATTATCAATGCTGCTTCCTTTGACATGGCCAAAGAAATACTGGAAATTGGGGAAGTGGTACCGGTAGGAGAGGAGGAGGTTTTTGAAAAATGTAGGAAGGAGATAAGGGTGATTTCGGAGAAGAAGAAGGGATTGGTTTGAGAGAAAATAAAGGAGAAAGGAAAAGAGAAGTAGAAACAATTTGTGTTTATTTATTTTATTTTGTTGTTTTAATTTAATATTTTAATATTTATTTTATAAGATTTTGAGAGAAAAATAAAAAATAAGAAAGAAAAAATTTAAATAAAATTTTGTTTTAAATTTTGAAAGAAGAAAAGAAAGAATTTTTAATTGAAAGAGTTTTAGTTTAAATTTTGAAAAGAAAAAATTTAAGTAGGAAAAAAGAAATAGTTGATTGAAATAATTTTATTGGAAATGAAAATTTAATGAAAGAAAAAATTGTTCTTTATGAAAGTTTATTTATTGAAGTTGTGAGGAATTTTAGTTATTTTTTAAAAAAAAAAAGAAAAAGAAGCGAAGAAATAATTTTTTTTTTAATTTAATTTAATTTTATTTATTTTAAAGAATGTTAAAAAACTTTTGAAAGAAAAAAGAAGAAAGAAGAAAAGAAAACAAAGAATACAGAAATTTTAAAGGTAGAGATGTTTTAGATTTTAAAGAGAAGACGGAAAAAGAGAAAGAAAAGAAAAAAAAGAGAGAGTTTTAAGGTTTTGGTTTTAAAGGATATTTAAGATGAAAAGATTTTAGGAGTTCAGGGGCGTTAGAAATATTGATGGCTCGTTCCCAGGATGTTTTGTCTGAATCATTGACAAAGCCTTCCCATTCCACAAGGTATTGAAGTTTCCCCTTGTGCATTCTTGAATCAAGGATACGGCTTACTTCCCACTCTAGATGGTCTTCTACTTTGACCGGTTCCGGAGGAGGTTGGTTCTTGCCTTGGTATGTTTCTCAAGCGAGTTCCAGGAGAGATACGTGGAAAACAGGGTGAATAGCCTGCCATTTAGGAGGTAGCTTGAGTCAAAATGCAATTTTAGAGACTTCAGAGTCGATTTCAAATGGTCCCAAGCGCTTTTCAGCTAGTTTCTTTGATTGTCAAGTTGTTCAAATGTTTGGTGCATCGAGCCATACTTTGTCGCCTGGTTTAAAAGAAAAGGAGCAGATTGTTGATTTTTGTCGGCCTGTTCCTTGTACCTTTGAATTTCTAATTCCAAATTTGATTTAAGTTCCTCTTGGAGTCCTGATATGGTTCAAAGATAATGTTCAGCAGGATGACTAGTTCCTACGTGGATTGAGTTGAATCGAGGATGTCTTCCATAAACAGTTTCGAAAGGAGATTGTTGTGTCGAAGAATGAGTTGAGTTATTATAAGAAAATTCAGCCAATGGTAACCATGTGGTCCAATTGTCTTGTTGGTAACTGACATACATTTGAAGGTATTGTTAGAGGATTTGGTTGACCCTTTCCATTTGCCCATCAGTTTCAGGATGATAGGCCGTGGAGAGATTCCTTGTGATATTGAGTTGTCAACACAGTTGAGTCCAGAATGTGGATACAAACAATGAGCCTCTATCTGAAATAATATCATTAGGTAAGCCATGTTTGGAAAATACATGTTCTAGAAACAATTTCGACAAATCTTCTACTGTAGCAGTAGTAGTGGTTTTAATTAAAATAGACATCTTTGAAAATCTATCTACTATTACTAATATAGCATCAAAATTATTAGAAAGAGGAAGTTGAGAAATTAAATCCATTGATAAAGATTCCCAAGGTTTAGAGTGAACAGGAAGCGGTTGAAGCAACCCATTCTTCCAGTGACGGGGAGCCTTATTCCTATTACATTCGTAACAAGCTCTTATATAGGCCTTGATTTCTCTGTTCATTCCTGGACAGAAGAAATCCCTCGCAATTAACTGGTAGGTTTTATCAACCCCAAAATGACCAGCTAATGGAGAATCATGTTGACTATTGAAAATCCATAATTTTATTTCATTGTTGTTGGGTATGACTACTCTACCTTCAAAAACTAATAGACCTGATTCAATACTAAATATTTTGGCCCCTTGCTTCGAGAGTATTTTGGCTTTTAACCCTAAACAATAGTTGTCCTTTGACTGAGCTTTGAGGATGTTGGATAATGGATTTTGAAACGATTGAATTGTCATCAAATTAAGTTGATGAGTCGTTAACACTGATTCGTTGAAAATTGATTTCACATTTGCTGGGTTCTTGTCAGCAAATGCGTCCCCCCGCTGTGGGTAAACGTCTTCCCGATGTGACAGGATATCTGGGACAATGCAGTTTTACCTGGGCGATAAGAAATAAAAAAAGGAAATTCAGACAGAAATTCAGCCCACCTGGCTTGACGCCTGGTTAACACTTTGGAAGACATGAAGTATTTTAAAGCATTATGATCTGTTAAAATTTGAAAAGGACTATCTAGGCTGAGAAGAAAAGAACGCCATTTTTTAAGACAATGGATAATAGCTAAAAGCTCTTTGACATGAATTTCATAATTTAATTCTGCGGCTATGAGTTTGCGTGACTCAAAAGCAACAGGATGAAACAGATTTGTTTCAGGATTTAATTGAGAAATGATCCCTGCGATAGCATAATCGCTTGAATCTGTCTCCACTATTGTCAAAGCAGAAGGATCAACATGTCAAAGAATTGAAGCTGTGGTAAATGCAGTCTTCAATGCTTAAAACTCCTTTTGTGCTGTGGAAGTAAAAACAAATGAAATATCTTTTCTAAGAAGAGAAGTAAGATTGGAAATAATTTTAGAGTAATCTTTAATAAATCTTCTATAGAAATTTGAAAAACCCAAAAATCCTTGGAGGGATATAACGGTTTTGGGCTCAGGCCATTCCAGGACTTTTTGGACCTTTTTGTTGTCCATGACTAAACCATCAGTGGATAACGTAAAACCCAAAAAATTGATTGATTTAAGGTGGAATTTGCATTTATTGTGCTTGGCGTAGAGACCGTGATCTCGAAGTCAATTTAGAACCTGTCAAACATGATGAATATGTTCATCCAGTGATTTCAAGAAAATTAAAGTATCATCTAAATAGAGGACAAAATCTTGAAATATGTCATTGACAAAGGTTTGAAAAGTTGATGGTGCGTTACACAATCCAAAAGGCATAACTAAATATTCAAAACTACCAAATCTAGTGCCCATTTCAGTCAGTGGTTCATGACCTTCCGCAATGCGAATAAGATTGTAAGCGCCTCTAAGATCAATTTTAGAAAAGAAATTAGCACCATTGAAAAGGGTAAGAAGCAATGACATAGGAAGAAAAGGATATGCATTCTTCTTAGTGACTGTGTTGAGCTTTCTATAGTAAACACACAACCTAAGACTACGGTCCTTTTTCTTTACAAAAAGAATGGGGGAGCTGGTTGGAGATTTACTGGCTCTGATGAAACCTTTGGCTACATTCTCTGCAATTCAGTCTTGAAGAACTTGAGATTTGTCCTTCAACAAAGAATAGACAGGACCTGCCGGAGGTACTGGACCTATTAACTCAATTTGATGGTCGTAGGGTCGATGAGGTGGTAACTTATCAGCCTTGTGTATTGAGAAAACATTGAGTAAATCATGTTAGATTTCCAGTAGAGTTGATTTAATGGCTTCAACGTTGATTTGGTCGTCCTCATAATCTTCGAGAGCATATGTTAAGGGAAGACCAGAATTGAGAGAGCATAATTCGATTACTTCAAGGCAATTTAAATCCTCTTTGAGTGAAGTCATCGAGCTAGAAGGTTTAGCCAATTGCTCATTTAGAGAAAGATCAGATGCTTGCAAGTCATCTGGAAGAGATTTGTCCTCTAGCAGAACATTGTCAGGCGGGTTGTTTAACTCCCTATTGACCTGCATTGAAGAATTAGAAATATACTTAGTGCGTGGGGTGATCAATTCCCGTGACCAATCAATTTCAGGATTCCAATGCGCTAAAAAGTCATGGCCAAGAATGGTATCTTCCATCCTTGGGGCGTACAAGACTGTTAATTCCCACTTGAAGGGGGAAAAGTTCGGAAAGTTGAAAACCCATAAAACTTTCTTACTTACCCAATATTTGGGTTCCTCTGATTTGACCAAGTAAATTGGAGTTCGATTGATATCTGTAAATGTCAGTTGTAACTTCTTGGAAAAAGATATAATAACAAAAGAAATTGAAGCTCCAGAGTCTATAAGACAACTGAAGGGGGTATCCTCCTTAAAAAGAATGAATCTCAAGCGGTTTAAGGCAACTCCAGTCCTTAAGACATGGAGGTTCTGTGCACTGGGCAAGATAAGATAGTTTGCTTTGCACACAAGTAAAATATCTACTAGTTTTTTGACTTTGAACTAGTACCTTCTCTTTCCTTCAACTTTACACAATCTTCCAGCTTGTGCTTACCCCCACAATTTATACATAACCCATTATCCGCTCTTCTCTTCCCCTCAGCTTCTTTAAGTTCCCCTTTAGGATCTAGTATTTTGCTGATATCGCCTGGTGTCAGGCCTGAGTCACTGTAAGAGAGATAAGCACGTCTTATCAGAAGCACTGAGGTCTGATTTAGATTTAAGTGAGAAAGGAATATAGTAAAATATTAATAAATCCCACTTATCTATAGCTTTGATTATATGCTATAAATCAGGTACTGTTTATATAGTACTATAACTCAATCAATTAAATGTTGTAACAATAAATAAATATCAAATAATAATTCCCACAGTGTCTATATAAGATATAGACCAGGTACCAATTATTAATATATTTTAAGTATGTTACCAGGACCAGTAAGTTGTCAATTATATAACACTTATATTTATCTTATGCTTCTACAGTACTCACTCAAGCTACTATTCAGTAAGTACCAGAAATAAGGAATATAAAATATATTTTAAAAGTAACAGAGCTCACCAATTTAAGATACAATACCAAGTAATATAATCTTTAATATTAACTGATAAGGGGAATAATAATTAAACAGTATTTGCTATGCAGTGTCTCACTCAATATAGCAGGGAAACTATAATAATTATTGGATGCTTGTCTTGATATAAGGCTACAATAGTAGCAGCTCAAACTAGGATTTATATAAATTGGTGTAAAATAGATGGTGATTTCTAAGGGAAATCACCTCTTTATATTCTCTTTCATTTGTCTTATTTACTTCTATTTACATCTTTCTCTCCCTTTGTCCTTTCTTTATTTTGTTTCATAATATTTTCTATGCCCTTAACCCTGTTTATACTCAGTATCCCTTTGTCTTCTTATTATTTGTCCCATATCATATTGCTACTGTTTGTGTTTGTTCTTCTGTTTGTTTCTACACAGCTATTCCCTTTATTTCTTCCCTTTGTTGTTTCTTATCTCTATTCTATTCTAAGCTGTGTATTTTTTTGTATCATTCTTTCTCCCTTTATCCTCTTTATCTTCTCTTCTATTATCAGCTGTGTATTTATTTGTATCCCATCCTCTTCCCTTTCTTTCTTATTTGTCAGTTGTTTTATCACTTCAGCTGAAACTTCCTATGACTTAAAAAAATGAAAAAAAAAATTCTAATTCTTGTATGTTTTTTTCTTATATCTATAGTCTCTCAATAATTTATCTCTGTTTTCTATTCCTTCTATATCAATCCATTTATCTTTTTCTGATGATTGCTTCTTGTATCTTACTAAATATAATCTCTGTTCTTTGTTTCCCTTCTTTATTATTTTTTCATCTATTATTTTTTCAATTATTTGATCTTTCTCTTTAATTTTTTTTGGTGATTCTCTTTTAGTTCTATTTTTAAATTTTTCTTCATTATTCTTGTAGTATTTTTTTAGTAGTGATACTGGGAATGTTGGATGCTTATTTTGATATTCTGTAGGTAATTGTACTTCTACTGCATGTGCCCCATGTTTTTCTATTACTAGAAAAGGTCCAATGTAATTATCTTGAAATTTTCTTGGTCCTGGCATATTGAAAAAGTTTTTAATTGATATTAATACCAAATCTCCTATTTCAATATCTGCTTCTTGGTGGTGTTGATCCCATCTTTGTTTTGAATATTCATGTGCTTTTGTTACAGCTTGTTGTGCATGTATTCTTGCTTTTTCTAGCATGTCAGATAATATTGCTGAATTTGGATGTATTTTCATATTTATTATTTTATCTTTCAAATAAAATAGTGGACTCCTTGGAATATATCCTCTTTCTAATTCAAATGGAGTTTTCCCTGTGCTGCTGTGTTTTCTTGAGTTGTATGCATATTCTAATTCTGGGAGAAGTGTATACCAGTCATGCACAAACCCTTCTTTGTCTTTATATTTCATTCCAAAAGAAATATATCTTCTTAACATATCTTCCAATGTTTGTATCATTCTTTCTGCTAATCCATCTGTTTGTGGGTGATATGCTGTTGAAAATGATAAGGAGCATCCTATAAGTGTCATTAAGCTTCTCCATAACTCAGATGTAAATTTTGGATCTCTATCACTAATTATAATCCTTGGTAATCCTACATCTGCTATTATTTTCATCCAAAATAATATTGCTAGTTGTTGTGTGTCTATTTCTTTATGTGTTGGTATAAATTTGGCTCTTTTACTTAATCTGTCTACTACTACAAGTATTGAATTGTAATCCATTGGTCCTGCTGGTGGTAATGCTGTTACAAAATCCATATTAATGATTTCCCATGGCTTTGTTGGTGTTTCAATCTCTTGTAGTAGTCCATATTTTTTTCCTGTATATTTATTAGCTTTCTGACATATTTCACATGTTTTCACATATTCTTTTGCATCTTTCATATAATTCATCCACCATGCTGTTTGTTCTATTCTTCTTGTAGTTTCTTCTATTGAAAAATGTCCTGCTAGTATTTCATCATGACACATTTTCAGTACCTCATGTATAATATCTTTATCTGTTATTACTATTCTTGTTTGATAATTCTCTCTGTAATATATTAGCTTATCTATTATTATAAATTTGTTCTCTTGAAGTAGTTCTTTATATTCTTTGTCCAGTTTCTCTTTCATTTCAATTTTCTCTGGATTTTGTAAAATAATTTGAATGATGTTTAAGTTTTTATCCTTTTGATAGTTGTCTTTGATTCTTTCCCAAAATTCATCACTTAATTCTATTGTTGTAATTCCCATTATATCTATTTCTTCTTCTTGAGCTGCTGGGTTAGTATTATTGTTTGGTAATGCATCCCTGCTCAGTGCATCTGCATTCTGATGTTTTTTACCTTCTCTATGACTTATTGTCATATTTCCTCGAAATTCTTGAATTGCTAATTGCCATCTTAAAATATTTCTATTAGGTTTTTGCATGTTTAATATACTTTTTATTGCACTGAAGTCTGTGATTATTTCAAATTTTGATCCATCTAGGTAATAGTATAGTTTTTCTAATGCCCATACTACACATAGGCATTCTAGTTGTGTTGCTCCATATTTTAACTCTCCATTTCTTAATTTACTTGATATAAAACATACTGGTAATTCTTTTGGTTCATCTTCTATTATTTGTTTTTGATGTAATGCTGCTCCTAACCCTGTGAAACTTGCATCCACATATACTATGAAAGGTTCATTCCAGTCTGGTAATATTAATACTTGTGTTGATGTTAGTTTCTTCTTTAATTCTTCAAATGCTTGTATTCTTTCTTCAGTCATTTCAAATATTATATTTTTCTCTAATAGTTTATATAAAGGTCTGCTTATTTGTGTGAAATTCTTAATATATTGTCTATAATAACTGCAAAATCCTAAAAAGCTTTGTAGCTGTTTGACTGTTTGTGGTAATTATTTATATATTATTGGTGCTACTTTTTCTTCTTCTGCTGATATATAAATTCCTGAAATTTTGTGACCTAGAGCAGTTAATTCTTTATATCCAAATTTGCATTTTTGTATGCTTATTCTAATTCCTAGTTCTATACTTTTACCTAATATAATATCTAGATGTTTTATGTGTTCTTCAATAGTTTTTGATAGTATTATTAGATCATCAATATATATTTTCAACCATCCTTCTCTTACTTCTTTATAATAAGTTTGATCCATTATTCTTTGAAATACTGCTGGTCCATTTTTAATTCCAAATGGCATTAGTAAATATTCATATATTCCTATATGGCAGACAACTCTCAATAATTCCCTTGTTTCTTCTTCTACTATTACTTGATGATATCCCTTGAAAATATCCATTGTGGTAATATATTTAGCTCCTTTTATTGTTGCAATTGTTTGGTCTATTCTTGGCATAGGATATGAGTCTGATATTGTATATGTGTTTAGTGCTCTGAAGTCTCCACACATTCTTGATTTTTCATTATGATATGTAATTATTACTGGTGCTGTAATACATTTTCATCCCACTTGTGTCACTTCTCTGATAACTTCTAATTCTTTTAACTCTTTACTATGTTTCTCTATTTCTTCTTTATTCCTTGGATTTGTATTGTATGGTTTTCTGTGTAATGCTGCTGGGTATGGTTCTTCACATGTTAATTTTCTTTTTAGTTCATGTCCTTTAATTTGTCCTATTTTTTTCTTCCCATATGAAAAATCTTCTTTATTCTTTTTGATTGTTTTTATTATTTCCTCTCTTTCTTTCTCTGTCAGTTCTTCATTTATTTTCATATTCACTAATTCTTTTTCAAATTCATTCTCTTCTGTTTCATTTTTATATACTCTTAAACTTGGTTTTTCTTTTATTAGTTTAAATTTTTTATTAATATCTTTTCCAATCGTGAATTCCTTGTCTATATAGTTAATATTGAATCCATATTTATATAGATTTTCACTGCCAAGTATTATTGTGTTTTCACTCCTCATTTCTTCCACTATTATTATTTTTACTTTTATTATAGTGTTACTTTTTTTGTGAGGAAATATTATCTCTGTATTGCCTATTCCTGATGTCCTTAATTTTCCTCCTAGTCCCATTAATGTAAAATTGTTTTTCATTTCTTCTATTTTATTGTCTTCAAGTCTTACTTTTTCAAAAAGTTTTTTGCTAAGAATAGAGCATGCTGCTCCAGAGTCAATGCATATTTTCACTAGGTATTCATTTATATATCCAAATGTTATTGCTGGTATACTATTTTGATAATTTTCATTTTCATTCAATTTTTTTGCTATTATATTATGTTTTGATAATTCTATATTTATTTCTTCATCTATGTTTTCTATTGTGTTAATTTCTAATTCTTCATTCACTATATCTAATGTGTATTCTTCCTTTTCATCTTCTGATTCTTCCTCCTTTTCACTATTGCTTTTTGTTTCTGATTCTTCACTTTGTTCATTGTCTTCTACTTGTATGTTTTGAATTTTCTTGTTAGGACATAAATTACTATAGTGTCCTTTCTTATTACATATGTAAAATTGAATATTAATATTATTAATTTGTTGTTTCCTGATTTCATTCTTCTTGTCTTCTTCTTTTTGAATAATATTTCTGTACAGTGGTTCATAGAAAAGGTGTGATTTATATTATTTGTCATTTTGGAAAAGTTCATCTAGTTGGTGACAAAATGTGTCTAATGATTGTCCTCTTCTCCATCTAGCTTGCATATCATTTTGTATTTTTCCAGGTAATTTTAATGTCAAATATCCTATAATATCATCTTCACCCCATGTAGTTTCTATAGCCTTCAATTTATATGCTAGATTCATAAACCATATTCCTGGATTCTTGGCTTTTTCTACATTAAGTTTATTGTTATTTATATGATTTCTCATTTAAACTATCCATGTTCTTGTTGAGAATTTTTCAATTAATTTTTCTTTCCAATCTTCTTATGATTTAGCATTAGATGTTAATCTTGCTTTCAAATACCAGCCTCTTGCTTCTCCTTTTAATATTGCCCCTAATTTTGATGTTATATATATATCTGGCATATTAAAATCTTTTTTTATACATCAATATTATTTATAAACTCCATATGATTATAAATACCTTCTCCATAGAATACTGGAAAATTTTCTATCTTTGGATAATCTTTAGGATTTATTCTTTCTGTCTCACTTACATCCTCTTCTTTATTGTCTTCTTTCTTGAAATCCTTTTTATTTTCTTCTTAATTTTGTTGTATTATTTGTTCTTTATCTATTTTGTATACTTTTTTTAAAATCATTTTTTCTATATTTTCTAATCTATTATATATATCTTGTGTTCTATTTTCTATCTTTACTAATTCAGGTTTTATTTTATTTTCGTACCATTCTTCAATTTCATGTTTAATATCTTTAACTATTTCTACCTTTTCATCTTTTTTTATATTTTTTATTGAGTTAAGGGTGTCTTCGTTACTTATCATTAATTCATCTAATAACTCTGTTGTTTTATCAAATAATAGTAGCGTATTATTTTCTTTTTCTCTATTATTACTCTCATTTACTTTTTTATTTTGTTCACTTATATTTTTAATATCATTACATGTATCATTTATTGGAAGTAATACGTCTCTCATAATGTTAGCAATTGTCTCAGTATTTTCTTGTATTGTATCAGTAACTATCGTTATATCTCTTGTAAATAGTCTTTCTACATTATCATATAATCTATCCATCCAGTCTTTCATCTCCGTTTCTTCTTCTGTCTCCACTGGTTCCCTCGTCGTTGTCCAGGCTGGTTCTGTTTTTATATTAGGTAAATTTTCTCTTTCATTTTCTTCTTGCCAGGGATTATTACTTACTGGATTCTCTTCTCTGACCATTGTAGGATGTTCATTATCCATGATTCCTCTCCTTTCGTAAGTCTCTCTATTTCTTTTGCTTTTATTTCGTTCTCCTCTTGCAGTTTCCATATATCTGTTTTGTATTGTTGAAGTAGTTTGTTTAGCAGTTTTATTGATCCTTTCATCACAATTACTTGATCCTCCATATGGTCGACTTTCATATCTAGGCAATTATGGTTTATTTTGACTTCTTCGATATTGTCCTCCATATATTCAATTGTCTCCCTCATCGGTTGAATCTCCGTTCTCATTCTCTGGTTTATTATCTCGTGAGTTTCTCTTTGTATCAATGTTCTCATGCTTTGGCAAATTCGACTGATTATTTCTACTAGGCTTTGTTGATTTCCCTTTATTTTTGTTAAGGTAAGCTTCTATTGTTTTATTTGAATTGTCGAGAAACTCACTAGATTGTTTTGAGGATTGGTCTTCATTAGTTGTAGGTCTTGATTCTCCATCTTTTGTCAGTTGGTATCTGGACGTGGACGTATATGGCTCATGGTTATCGGGTGGTAAGTGTCTTATTCTACGAGATTTTCTTTGTTCTTTCTCCATATTGACTTCCTTTTATTTTAATGTTTGTATTGTTTTAGGTTTTTGGATTCTTCTTTTATCTTCTGAGCAATTATTTTTTATATATAATTACTTGTGCTTGTGCGTCTTTTTCTTCTTTTTCTTGTTTGTGTTTTGATTTATCTGTGTTTTTCTTTTCTAGTTTGTAACTACTTATTTTATTTGATATTTATTTCTCTTTTCTAATCGTTGATTTTTTTTATTTGTTCAGTATCTAATATATATACTTTATATATATAAATTTCTTTACCATAAGTTGTATGATTTTAATATGAGCAAGGTACTAGGATACTTAAAGAAAGACCCCCAAATGTCAGGCCTGACTCACTGTAAGAGAGATAAGCACGTCCTATCAGCAGCACTGAGGTCTGATTTAGATTTAAGTGAGAAAGGAATATAGTAAAATATTAATAAATCCCACTTATCTATAGCTTTGATTATATGCTATAAATCAGGTACTGTTTATATAGTACTATAACTCAATCAATTAAATGTTTTAACAATAAATAAATATCAAATAATAATTCCCACAGTGTCTATATAAGATATAGACCAGGTACCAATTATTTATATATTTTAAGTATGTTGCCAGGACCAGTAAGTTGTCAATTATATAACACTTATATTTATCTTATGCTTATGCATTACTCACTCAAGCTACTCTTCAGTAAGTACCAGGAATAAGGAATATAAAATATATTATAAAAGTAACGGAGCTCACCAATTTAATATACAATACCAAGTAATATAATCTTTAATATTAACTGATAAGGGGAATAATAATTAAACAGTATTTGCTATGCAGTGTCTCACTCAATATAGCAGGGAAACTATAATAATTATTGGATGCTTGTCTTGTTATAAGGCTACAATAGTAGCAGCTCAAACTAGGATTTATATAAATTGGTGTAAAATAGATGGTGATTTCTAAGGGAAATCACCTCTTTATATTCTCTTTCATTTGTTTTATTTACTTCTATTTACATCTTTCTCTCCCTTTGTCCTTTCTTTATTTTGTTTCATAATATTTTCTATGCCCTTAACCCTTTTTATACTCAGTATCCCTCTGTCTTCTTATTATTTGTCCCATATCATATTCCTACTGTTTGTGTTTGTTCTTCTGTTTTTTTCTACACAGCTATTCCCTTTATTTCTTCCCTTTGTTCTTTCTTATCTCTATTCTATTCTAAGCTGTGTATTTGTTTGTATCATTCTTTCTCCCTTTATCCTCTTTATCTTCTCTTCTATTATCAGCTGTGTATTTATTTGTATCCCATCCTCTTCCCTTTCTTTCTTATTTGTCAGTTGTTTTATCCCTTCAACTGACACCTGGGGTCGGGCTTTTAGGTTGAGGTTTGTCCTTTCCCTTATTGGTTTTGGATTGAGTTGAGGAGGATTGAGTTGTCCGTGGGTGTGAAGAAGGTCCCGATTTAAAATTTAGGCCTTGAGATTTTTTGGCGTATCGACAATGTTGAAGTCGTCCTTGGTAAACTCCGTCAAGTTCGAGGGTTTGATCCATTAAATCCGTTAAAGTAGTCATCTTCTGACCATGAAGATTTAACTGATCCAGAATCCTTGAAGGAAGTCCTTTTTTGAAATGATACTTGAGAGAAGCATCATTCCAACCTACTTGAGTTTTAAGTGCTCTGAAGTTTGAGATATATTCAGAGGCTTTACCATTATCACTCATGTGAAGAAAATTAAGTTCAATTTCTGCGTTGTCAGTTTTGTTAGGGTCACCAAACAACGTGAAGAGTTGGTCTTTGATATTTTCCCAGTTATTTCATCAATTTATGCAGTCAGTTACTTACTGTTATGCATGGTAACATGTCAACATTAATTTTAATAAAAATTGAATTTGACATTCCACCAAGCATTTTTCTGTAAGATGAAAAGTAGGGCCCTCTATTCTTAAGTAAAAACATTACAATGCATATTGAGCATGTATATATCATTTACACATTAATATTAATTTCAATCAAAATAAATGTTGACCAATACACATTGAACACAAGCTTTACAACTTACACACACCAGATATAACTACCATTCAATATGTATATGGTCAACCCTAATTTTGATGGAAATTAATGAGCAATTTTATGAAGAATTTTTTGGGTTGTTTGCTGGTTTGGGTTCAATATGCTTATGTAAATATTGAATTCTATTGAAATTAATGTTTACCAATACATAATGAATACACACTACGCCACTTTCACTTTCCAGGAACAGACACCATGCAATATACCAGTATCAAAATAAATTTTGATCGAAATTAATGTTAGAAGGGCACCATGCATTTAAATATGCAGTTGACTCCTGTAATTCATGATTAACATGCTCATTGATTTTGATTAAAAATAATTTTGATACTGGCATATTTAATGGTAGCTATGCCTGGAAAGTGTAAGTGGCATAGCGTGTATTCACTATGTATTGGTCAACATTAAATTTGATTGAAATTAATATGGATACATAAATGTGACATAAAGAGGTATGGACCATCAATTTGTTGAAAATACATTTTTATATCTCATACATTATTTGTTTTTCTTAAATAAAATGTTACTCTCTCTCAATATCACCTTATAACATTTACCACACTGCTTTGAAAAAAAACAGAATACATAAAATTCAATATAAGATAGCTATATTACACAGAAGATCACCGTTATACCTAAGTTATGATGATGTTGATGCTCTATTAATTGATTCCCAAATATTAACCACATCAATATCAGCTCCAACCCCAAGTGACTCATGTTCATTCATAGATAATCCTTGCAAAAATGTTTCTGAATAGCAACTCTTGGGGAGGTATTTGGGAACATTGAATATACCATTTTTTGCAACTGTCCTTTCTGATGACCGTGAATATGTTTTTAATGCTGATTTTCTTTGAGCTGGTGTATGGGCTAAGTCCTGAATCATCTTATCCATTTTTTTAAACAAATCATTGAGTTCAGGATTTTGCCATCCAGGAATAGCTTGGATAGGTGCAGTTGGGGCTGGTGCTGGGCCTTCCTCAATATAAGAGATGCACCTAGTATCATGAAAAAGCACAACAAAACCTGGCACATCACTGCAGAGATCTCTTGATAACTTGTAGCGTGCACTAGCAATCTGAATTACAACTAAATCAGCTTCATAATAACAAAAAGCAAAGTAAAATAAAAAACTTACCTTGGTCCAATAACGTTTTACTTGTGCCCTTGCCCTCTTTTCAATCTTTTCTCTTGCTACCCTTTCCTCTTCTTGCCCAAACAACCTTATCATCTCCTTCCCCTTATTAACTACCCATTTCTCAATAACAGATTGAGTGAACTGAAGCTTTGACTGATCAGTTGTATTCAAGGTGGTGAGCCACCTGGTACAGTGGTTTTATACTATGCTTCACATGACTTGATTCCAAGTTGATTCCGAAAAATCACGGCAAGTCCAATCAAAGGCAAAATTCCCAAAACCTTTTTCTTGCAATTCACGCTCTAAGTTTCTTTTTACAGAAAGTGGGATCAGTGCTCCTCCTTTTAGTCCTCGAGGCTCAGGTGCGGGAAAAAAGTCGGGTAGTCAAATTTTCGATTTCAAGAAGGCTATAGAATTGGTTATCAGAAATTGTCCCTCAGCTGCAGAATTGGCACGGTTAGAAGATTAGACTTTGGTTAGGACAGTTTGAATTGGTTCCAAGCTTTCAAATTTTCAATCTCCAAAGGTGTTGGGCTCGCAGGATATTTTGTTATTTGTGTTGGTCCCCCAAGACAATACTTCAAAAAGTGGTAAATATTTCTATTTAGACTGTCTGAGCTCCTGGGAACATCATTCCTTCTAACTAAGCCTCTTACAGCCCTTAACCCCCGTTCTTGTTCATGAGACTCTGCTGAATTGAGTCTGTGGTAATCACTGATACCCATAATTATTGAGGGATTCACTAACAATTCAAATAAGTCAATTAAATTGGTTGTTTTTCAATAAAAGAATACACTACAAATTTGACTTACCAGCTCCACTTGTGCTTGCTCCTTGGTTAGGCTGAGCAGATGATGATTGGTCTCCGAAAAATTCCCTCAATACTTCACTAGCCCAATCTCTTCCTAGCTGATCAGCACTCTCAGGAGCAGAAGGATGATTGGGATTGAAATTTCTCGGTTCTGAATGAGAATCTTGGCTTGGATTGGGATTAGGTGGTGGGTTAGGATTAGGCGGTACAGATTAAGATGCATCTGGAGGTGGATCAGCAGCGGGTGATGGAGGAGTATTTCCAGTATTAGTATGTTGAGGTGTAAAACAATCAGAATCGGTTGGGTCAACAGACATCCCTTTAAAATTATCATCCATAATGAACTGTAATAAAATAAAATAAAATAATAATAATCAATTATTAAAGTTTATACCTATCAAAGCTAAAGTAAAAAAAGATACTATGTATATAGTCTTGTTAACGTGTATGTTCTCTTGTTGAAAAATAAAGTGAATAATATATAGCTATCAGCTAAAGTTGGAAGGTCAAACTATTTATAGTAGATGAATGAGCAAGAAGATCATTCATTAAGTAACAATTTTATCATATTTCTCATTATCATGATTTTCTTTCTTTCATTCTTACATTTAAGATAAAAATGACTCATTGAAAGCATGGGTTCTCTCGCAATAAAAGCAACCAAAGTAATTGTTCACTGATTTATGATAAGGTAAGTTGGATGCATTGAATTATTTCTTTCACCATTTAAAAACATCACCAATCCTACAAATTTCCCCAATCCCAAATTAACACAAAGATGTTAGTCAACAGAAAATAAATTTGATTAATTTTTTCACTCACTACTGACTGCAGTCCAATGGCAGTGACAACCTCGTCTTTTATTCCAAACATTCCTTTTTTGTGCTCGAAGTAGCTGCATGTCCAATTATTGCATCTTTCTTAATCACAATTTGAGTTGCTTTGGCTACTCTTACTAACCAAAAATGCACTTGTGGGAAAAGCTCATAAGGATCCTTTGATGTTTCTTCTGGACGGAGCTCCTTGAAAGGACTTACTATTAAATATATTTGATCATTCTCTTCCTTTGACCTGAAAAGATCATCAATTTGTTCAAACTGGCTATCTTTTCCATAGTAGAATTCAATTGTTTAATTAGCAATGTGTCGTTGTAACTAGTAAACCTCTTTCCATGTAACAATATGCTTGCCACATTTTCAACTACCCGACCCCCACTTTTCTCCAATGGTGTCAAAGCCCATCTTGAATTCTCTTTTCCCATTCATGCCCTTACCCATTTAGTAAATAATGCCATACTTAGATGGATCCATTTGTTTTGTTTATTGAGATCAATATGGATTTTTTTAGTCTCAAATTGATCATTATCTTCAGCTTCACCAAGATCTAATACCCTAGACTTCCGATACCAATGTTTGAGCATTGTTAGCGGTATCTCTCCTGTGGTAAATATTAATAAATTAGCACAGCTGAGTTTTAAAATCATTGCTTAAAAACATTACATATGTGGATGGTGATTGTTTGGAATTTCAGATAATATATGATTCACCCACTCTCCAGACCAAGTAGCTGTACCTGATGGTGGACCAAGATGCTTTATCATTTCAGGATAACGTTGAGTGATATGCAGATTTGGCTTTGCATTAATATTCTTCCAACCCTCTTCCAGGCACTCACGATACTCTAATAGAAATTGATCTAGATCTTTAAGCTCATTAGTCTGTATATTTTTTAATGTCAAAAAATTGGTGATCAAGAATAATGTTACAAGTGACTTGAGAAGATAATATTCTCTTGGTTTTTCAGCTGAGGAAGCTGAATATTCAGATTCTTTAAATTTTTCAAACCAAAGGGGTATAAGTGACAAAGGGAAGTAGAGAGTATACAGCATGTGCCATTCTGCTGCCTTGAGGGATCCTGCCTTTTTAGATCCTACTGATTTTAGAACTAGTGTTAGCCAGGAAGGTCCTCTTACTTGATCAATCATCTTCCATACAACCTGTAGCTCTGCTGCCATGATTTGTGGATTACTTCTACCTTCATTTTCTTTCTCCTTACCTTTCCTTTTATTTTCTTCATCTCTAGCTCTCTCATTTGATGAGTGAGATCTTTTACTCTGTGATATGCTAATGCTCCTTTGCCTTAAGTTATACAACGAATTCCTACTGTCACTGCTGTGAGACTGTATTGAGGCCAAATCACTATATGGAGGAATAAATTTGGAGCTGGATGACCTACTCTGGCTTCTTGATCGATTTGTTCCAAATCCTTCATTATCTAGTCCATGATGACTTGGTGACTGTCTTGAACTTGTAAGTCTTTGCCGCTTGTGCTTTCTTGTGTGTCCTGTATCATCATTATCATTATTTGTGGTGCTTAAGCTACTTCTACGTTTTTTCGAATGTTTGTGCAGTGAAGTATCAGAAAAGAAATCGTCATCTTCTTCTCTTACATGCCAATTTTTATCGTTTTTCAGCTTTTTTTCTAGATCTTTTGCTGCATTTTGGATTTGAAAATAGCTTAGACTGTGATCTTTTAGGTTTCCAAGAATATGTGAATGCATAACATCAATTGAGCAATATTCAGTTGGACTCCAATATTCAAGGTTATTCAGCTCACTCCATCATACCCCATGATTCTGAACAATTGATACACGCTCCCAATGTGACTTAGAGTTTTTCCACTTTGTTGCCCAGCACATATGATCCTCATGATTCCCTTATGAAAAATTTCCCACTTTCTTTTCACTAATTTCATCTTTAGAGATATTAAAGAAAGAGCAGAAATTTTTTTCAGAGTGACTAGAAAAGACAGCCAATTTTTGTATTGCAGGAATGTCACCTATCAAAGAGAACAATGCAACTCTTAATTTCCGGCCTTGTGGATAAAGATGCATCTTTTCAATCAATATACCATCCCATAGATTTGTAGATCATTAACCAGTGGTTTTAGAAGGTGATTAAGCTGTTCACCTGTGGGCTCTGTTGGTCCAGGTATAATAGCATACAAAAAAAGATTTTCCATTTTGTATCCATCTTCTTGAGGTAGGTTCATACACACCATCATAATATTTCCTACAGACTTCTTATGACCTCCAAGCCTAAACCAGTCAACATATTAAGTAAACATTAAGTTGCCTGAAGTTATCCTATATTCATCATCATTGCTATCCAGAGCTGGAGTGGTAATAGGAAAGTTTTTCCAAATTGAACCATTGCAAACATTCTTCATCAAATCACACTCTACATTTTCTGCCACAGGGGTTTTCTTCTCAATAAGAAGCTCAAATTTGAACAGTTTGATCTTTTCCTTAAGCCAGTTGATAAAAGAATAGTGATGAAATGTTTAAGAGATAATTATTTTACATGTTCTTGATGTTGCTCCATCAAATACAGCCTTTCATCACATTTAACTACAATTTGTCCTGCTCCAAAAATTTTTAAATTGTGCTTTGATGATGAAAGAAACGGTTGATTGCAACATAGTATAGATGGTTGAAATTCAGAGTTATACTCATAAAGAGCAAAGCATTTAGGACAGCATGTTTTTGTGAAAAATGATTGATTGAGCTTTAATCAACTAAAAACTGTATCTATCAAGCGTGGGATCAGGTGGACAATGCTATCAGAATCCAGTATCCCACTTTCACCTAGAAATTTGAGCTTCTTAATTTCTTCATCCAAAAATTTAGTACAACCTTCTTTGCTTAAATGATGAATCAGAGAAAGCTTTGCTGCCTGCCACATAATTATTTGGCTATACTGTTCCCCAAGATTTGAGTTTCTAGAGACTGTTGAAGATACTTCTGCCCCCAATAGCAACTGCCCCTATGTAATAAATCATTGAAACATCATAAAGACTTTTATTCTCACATTGAACTATAGATATACAGCTTACTGTTTCTTTGGAGCTGGAACTTCCAATGTTAAGTGGATTGTTGGAAAAAATAACCATCTGGGCCTTCCTATTTATTTCCTCTTGATGTTTTGCGTAAGAATTAGAGCTTTTGAAAGCCATACCAACTTCAAAGGACCCAGAAGAAGTTTTATACTTTCTATTGACACATCCAAGATCTTGACATTGACATACATGAAAAAATGGTGGCATTGTAATTGTGATAATTGTAGGAATAAGTTAGCTATTGGAAGTTACCGATTGAAGGTATTACTTTTTTTGAAAGGCACTAGCTAATATAAGCTACATTTTTTTATCAAAAGAATATGATGGAATATGTGTTGAAATTATTTAAGTTTAAATGTTTAATTTTTAATCAGATAAATTATATATTAATTAAAAGTTATGCAGTCTACTTAATTTGTATTCTGTATACTCTCTGCATTTGTACAACAATGCATGCTTGTTTATCAGAATATTTTCTATCATAGAAAAAATTCTATTGTACGCACAAGCATCTTAATTATTTTTCTATCAAATGCCTTCTGAGTTATATCTAACTACCCATTAATTATTTGATTTTGATAAAAATTCTTAGTTATGGACTATATGAAAATTAATCCATATTTTTAACATAATTTTTTAAAAAATTACTCCAAAAATCAAAGTTAAACCCAAAAATAAGGTTAATATTTTGTAAAAAACAATCACAAACATATTTCTTTCACTTTGAAAATTGGTCTGTACTAGGTAGAATTTTCCATAAAGAAAAAATCAAAAATACTGAAATAATAGATGCTACAAAAGTGTAAACCTTAAAGCATTACAAAAAAGCTGAAACCTTGTATAAATTTTTGTACATAAATGTGATGAAGTGACACTCTAGTCTATTTATTCAGGTTGAACAAAAATTACTCAATGGAATATGTATTACTATCATATTGAACCAAAAATAATTTTTTGGTAATCAAAAAATGAACATAGCCTCACATTTATCAAATTATTTTTGTGGAAGAATTTTTTGAAAAGAAAAAAAAATCCGATTCTAAAATGAGTCTGCTTTTATCACATAATCATTCTCTTCATTTTATACCATTTCTTTTGAGTTCAAATTGCATATAAAAATATAATTTATGCATATTATAATGCCATAAAGTTGAAATATTTCTTATTCTTAATTTTTGTGATATTTCTTCTTAAATCAACTTTGATCATAAAGTTTTGGAGCTCAACAACTTATCCTTCCTCTTTGTTTACTTTAATTGAACACTTTCTTAATCTAATTCTTTTTGAACCCTAGTAGCTATTACTTTCCTCATGGAAACCTGCCCACAAACACACAAACACTTAATAAAATTTTTAATGAGACTTTGCCTCCATTCAATTCTCTTTTTTGTAGATCTATACACAATTTTTGTCGTTCAATTTTGGATATGTCACCAGAATCAAATGGATGGAAACAAAACCCTACTGAAGAGCAATTAGACAGATTTTCATCATTCGACATGAATTCTTGCATCATCGCCTTTGAACTACCTCATCCAGAATCAAATTCAGCGGTTTCAGAAAAGTTTCCACCAATTTTCCGTAAATCTTTTATTGACCACCTTCGCATGTGCGGTTTCCCAGGGTCAAATTTTGCTTGGAACCTAGATTGGTTTGACAAATGGAACCAGGTCTTGGCAAATATTCTAATTAAACACTGGGACAATTCCTTAAAAACCAATAATTTGATTGCATATCCAATTGACTCAACTCAAATTAGCTTCTCAAATCAAATGGGAGTTCTTCACCATTGGTTTTTGGGTCATGCTGATAAATTAAGACTTGGGAAGGATTCTCATAGCTCTCAAGAAATAATCAAAGTGAGAAAGCATAAATATAGAATTAAAAAAAGTATGAAAATCCCCTTTTTTTCAACCGTTTTTATTTATGACCTTTATTTCAAATAACAAAGATTCTTAGAATTCAGTTAACCAAACTAAACTTCTTAAACAACTTCCACATTTTGAAACTTATCACAACCTTTTCACAAACATCAAGTGTTGTTCAGACACCAAAATTGATAATTATGGATCGTTAAGAAGTATCTTAATGCAATGGAGGTCTGAAGATTTTTCTAAAGTTTCACAATATCTTGACCAACAACACTTTGATATTTGAGATACTTCAACCTACTCTGGAAGTGTGCTAAAGGACTTGGCCTTGTACAAAAGAATCAGTTTGGTTTCAACATTATCCCCTAACCTTAATCGTTCTCATGTCCCCCGGGGTTTGCAGAATGACTGTTATTCTCCCTTATAACTTGCATCTCTAAATCCTCAACAACTCAGACTTTTAAATCCTCAAAATCACATAAATTTACCTGCTCTCCTTGAAATTATTTCTTTCTCTAATGTGAGTGATTGACAAACTCCCATAATAATAGGTTTGCACACTCATACTCCTCATTTTCACTGTTTGGGACACTTAGCCTTGAAAACAAAAACATAATTTTAATGATTACTATTATCATTAAAATTTATAGAAATGAAATTTAGCTTACATTGTTAGCTCCACTTTTTTCCTTTGAATCTTATACATGCTGAATTCTATATTCCTTGTACAAAATAATTCAAAACATTTACTTCATTTTGCTGCCCCATTCTATACAGCCAATCAACAGCCTGCTGCTCAACTGCTGGATTCCAATTTCGCTCCTATTTCAACATTGAACATATAAAAAATTTAATATTTTTGTTCTTAATATGAAATAAAAGACATTGAGCTCACCATTATATATACATTTTGAGCACACCTGAGATATATACCCACTCCTGCAGCCTGAATCGTTCCAACCAAAACTTGGCAATTTTTATTAAAATGGATTTCATGCATATTTTTGTCTCGCTTTGTCCTGCTGAGTTCACCCATAAGCTGGGTATACCTAATAAAGTGGTAATCTAAAGCCATTTTTATTCTATTTTGAAATATTAGAAAATTGTTTTTAATAAGCCAACACAATTCTGTAAAAAAATTCATTATAGAATCACTTACATCTGCAAAAAGTCTGCAAAGTTGGAGAATATAACAGCTTTTGGAAAATTTATACCCCTTTCACCAGACAAAAAGTTTTTTAAGTGGCCTATAAGATGAAAAATCTTTGCGGAATGCTGCCAGGTGAAATCAAAAGTTGGAGTTTCATCCAGATTTTTGTAGATTGGATGGTTGCAAAATTTTCTTAAAATCATCAGCTCTCTTAGAAACTCAGATGAGTCCCAAGGGATGTCAGTGCTTCTGGAGGGCCCATATCACTCAGTGAATCCTTCTTGAAGCACATCAAGTTTATACCTCCATGGTTCTGCTAATTGAACCGATATCCCCCTTTGAATCTTTTTTGGAAGAGACATAATTGCATCCTTTGTTCTACATAGGCTTATGACTTTCATTAAGTGATTGATTGATTTAATAGAATTAGCCTTTCCTTTTTGCAAACCTGTAAAAAGGAAATTCTTCCATAACCAGTCTTCTTGCCACTTTTCGATTCTAAGAAAAAATATGAGACTTTGAAGGTCAGTGGGCCTGTTCTGAAGTGGAGTTCCAGGCAAGAATAGTCGGTGTTGGGATTCCAAGTCAAATATTGTTTGAGCCCTCTTCCAGTAAGGATTTTAAATTTAACTAAAAGAATATTTATAAAAATTAAGCTTTAAGTTTTAGATATAGAAATGGGCAATAACTGAGCTTCATCTAAAACAACTCTATAACAAAAGCGCTTTTGAGTCACCGGTATCTTTTTTTGGCTTTGATTTTTTAAAATTGTTGGGCTAGATGTTTCATAGGTCTTTAAAACAATAGCAGTGTCCTGTAGCTCATTGATGTTAGTATTTTGAAAATCCTTCCCATAAAGAACCTTGAAAGGAAGCGCATTATCTTCAAAGTGCATACTTATTTCATTGATCCAATTCAATAGTGTTGCCAGGGGGCATATAATCAGTGTGGCTGAGCTCCAATTAATAACTTCTTGATTTTCTGATACCTGGAATTGTCTTGCTTCACTTTGAGTGGCACTTATAAGAGAAAGAGTTGAAAGCGTCTTTCCCAAACTCATATCATCAGCAAGTATTGACCCGTTTCCTTCAGGGGTTAATTGATTGTTAGGAAACTGATCTTTATAGTCATTGAATCCAGTTCTAAGCCAATGGTTGTCCTGGTGCCTCCACATGATATCCAACTTTTCCTTTAACATTTGTTCATTGTCAATCATAAAATTTATTGCTTGAAGTTGATGTGTTTTGAGAACTGTTTTGATTCCTCAGATAAGTTGATCAGCTTTCCAATCTTGAGTACTCTGAGATATTTGGAAAGAGCCTTCAAAAACTACATGTGGGATATTAAAAAAGATAGTGGAGTTGTAGTTCAGGACCGGACATAAATCGATTTGAGCAGAAGAAAATGCTTCTTTAGCAAGACTGATTAGTGTACTTGAAGAAAAGAGGCATCCCCAAAGTTGATACTGATTACCAAAAACTGGAACCAAGTAAGCATGAAAATAGAAAGGCTTCATAGGATTCAAGGCACTTCTTTGGTTTAAATGGTGAGATCCAGACATAATGTCACCCAATAGTGGTCCAATGTTCTGACTCTGCACTTGAGAAAGATTACTGACAAGGGTTGGCTTTCTTTCTTCAAATAGTCCAAAAATATGAACATTCAAATGGCCTCACTGTAAAATCGTGGGGCTTGGTGAGTTTTGAAATCTTGAAATTACATTCATATAAATTTGATTGATTGTTATTGAGAACAGTCCAACACATCTGAGACTTGACATATTAAGTAAGAATAGTATCTGAAGATAGTGGTTGTTAAAAGATGAATTGAAGCAAAAAATGAATAATCAGTTTTGAATAAAATGACAAAATAACTTTTTAGCATATGCTATGCTAAGCTCATAATTTTTAACATGTATTATTATTATCTTTTTAAAAAATATTGGAATTAAATCAATGATAACTGAAATGAATAATATGGTTTAAAAATAAAACTTGAGCCTATAGAGTAAATTTTGTTTTGTGAAGGAAGAAAAATTTTCTCAATAAAAATGTGCTTTATTGTTACATTATAATCACAAAATAGAATAATTTCACTATAATTACACTTATTCATGTTTCTGTCTAATAGTAAAATGCTTTAGATGTCAGTTCAAAATCCAAATTGAAACTACTACCTAGAACAATGTCTTGATACTAACATACTTTTTGTAAGTCTTTGGACAGACACTTATGGTGATCTCAATAATATTAAAATTGATTTGAATTGTATGTTTTATCAAATATCTATGTAGTCTAGTGTAATAATTAAGATGCTACAGTTTAACCTTCTGTTACCAACTTTGCAAGAAAATATATGTAGATATTCTTAGAACGAATATCAAATTTTGCTTTCCACAAGATGGGAAAGTGAATATTATGATATTTTAAGTGATATGTTCAAGCTTTGCTCAATCTGTGCTCAGCTCAAAATCAAAGTAATCACCAAGCTCCAAGAAACCTGTGATTGAGTTTGGTTGAACCTAGGTCTAACTGATTACCAAATCTTTGTCCAATTAATTTAAATCTGGTTTCACAATGAACTCCCAACAGCCTTCCAACAGATTTCCTCCACTTCCCAACATTTTTAATTGAGGGGTATTGCTAGCAATACCCCCCCCCCAATTTTTCTGTGGTGATTTAAAATGTTAATGTATGTCTAAAACTAGTTTAGAGTTAATTTTTTCACCTTATATATTTCATATTTCAGCTAAAACTTTATGGAAGTGAACTCTGTTCTTTGCCCAAAGAACAGAGTCCATCCTCCTATTTTCACACTCAGGTTTCACCAATCCCCATCCCTTTCAATTCTATCAATACATTCTTGTATTCTCTCCCTACCCCTTTTGCTACCCTCCCAGCCTGATTGTATGCTATCATCTTTTGATCCCCATTTCATTCCTCCCAGCCTCTCCCTGGCCCTTTTCTTCATTCAAAATGCCTCAAAACTCTTAATCTTCCCTTCCAACTCTTTCTCAACCTTTTTGCTACCCCATATACCCTTTCTCACCCCTCTCTCCAACCTCTCCAACCCTTTTCGTCCCGTTCCTCCCCTTTACCTGGCCTCCAAAATCCTTGAACCCAAATTTCTTCCCTTTCAACTCAGTCCCTATTTCTGTACATAAAAGTAAAGTGTTAGGGAGAAATGAGAAGGTAAGCCAACTGGAAGGAGAGGATTGGAGTGGAGTGGAGTGGAGTGGAGTGGAGTGGAGTGGAGTGGAGTGGAGTGGAGTGGAGTGGAGTGGAGAGGGAGAGGAAAATGTGGATAGGTGTTGAAAATGATGAAAAAGGGAGTGAATAGGGTGGGGAGAAAGATGAAGTGAGGAAAAAGGAATATTTCAAAGGGAATGAGTGGGGTATTCTTGAGAGGGAGTAAAAAAAGACAATAAAAGAATTATTAATACAAAATAAATTTACAAAAAATATATAATATATAAAACATTTTACAAAGGGTGGGCACAGAAATTCCTTGAATCCTATGAACCCACAAGTCTTATACTGTTATTTTCTTCATTTACTTAAATCAAATAAAAATCTTCATTTTAATATTTTGAAAATTTTGAAGCTGAAGGGAAATAAATTTTAATAAATATTAGTATGAAAATATTTTTTCATTTACTAGTAAAATATATGATGTCAATTGAATTTGAAAATTATATGTCTAAGTAAAGTCTTTGTAACATAATTTTTAAGATTTTTGCACCTTCTTTAGATATTTTAATGAATTATAATATTCAATACTATCTAGTCATAAAATAAGTATATAATTTTTTTAATTCTTGAAAATATTACAATAAATAATATAAATGCACAAAATAATCTTTCATGAAGAAATTGACATATTTTACATTAGGGGGTGTCAGTTCTGGCAAATCCCCACTTAAATTAAGTGCGGATTTCAAACCAAATCAGCACTTAAATTTTGCAAAAAAGTCACTTATATCAAAAAAGGGTGTCAGTTACGACCTCAAATCGGCACTTTTTTCCCATTTTTTTTCAAAACCACATTTTGGCCACAAAACATCCCTGTCACATGTGACACACTGACCTTCCTCGCTACCTACCCATCAATCCTCGGCACACACCCCTTCTTGAAATTTTCAATATTTTGACTAGGCATGTTTACATTCTTTTTTACTTATTTCTTCTACTTCTTAATCTTTTTTCTATGGGTGTCAGTTCTGACCTCAAATCAGCACTTTTTTCGTGATTTTTTTTTCAAAACCACATGTTGTCCACATCATCCCTTTCTTTTCCATACCATTTTGTACTCTCAAAATGTCCTCTTTGTGTACTTCATTCACTTGGGTTGGTATTTTGGTTTGTTGCATATTCATTTTTTTTTGGAATTTACGGTGAAAGTTTTTTTTTTGGATGGCTCATTGGTTTTCTTTCACCAGCTCAACATGAAATTGCATATTTTCTGAAATTGCATATTTTGTCAGTGATTTTTTTTTTCATTCATCCCTCATATCCTTTTCCTATTCTCCTCCAACATCCCTCAATCAATTTGGTTTCATTCATTTTGTCATCTCATCTCTCCAGGTAAGTCACTTTATTCTTTTTTTTTGATTTTTTGATTACTAATTATAATTTTTTTTGTTTTTTTCTGTTTATTTTATTTTTTTTATCTAAATTTTTTTTGTAAGTGGTTATTTTGGATTTCAATGGTATAATTAACCTTTTTTTTCTCTCCCTCTTTACTTTCTTTTTTAGCTCCATCACCCTACTCTTCATCCCTCCTTGGCATGGTTATTATCCCCCCTTTCCCTTATTTCACTTTTTTTTGGCTTCATTTCATTGAAACACATACATTGCACATTCTTTATGCATTTCACTTACTCCATATTCAATTTCCCCACAATTCCAACATCAATCTTTCTCTCTCTATTTTTCCTACTTTTCAATCAAGGTAAGTTTCATCTCCTTTTTTTCATGCCTATGTGATATCTCATTCATTTTATGAAAAGTTCATACTTAAATATATGTATGACTCTTATCTGGATAACAGTGAACTTATAAAACTCCTTTTGATCTCATCTTCATTACCACTTTTCAAGTTTTTGTAAAATTTTGAAAATCAGACTCGGAATTAGGGTTAGGTTTGTTCAAATCTAATGTTCTTTTTACTGAAGATTATCCTGAAGGCTACCTTTCATTTCCCACAAACAGATTTGAATTTGATTAAGTGGTTGCTGAGATATTGACCGTTAAAGTTGAGCCTTTTTTTTCCCAATTTAAGTTTTTATTTCATTTTTTTATGTAACAAATTAGGGTTAGGTTTATTTAAATCACATGTCCTTTAACTGAAGATTCTACTAAAGCATATCTTTCATTTCCCTCAATCAGGTTTGAATTAGGTTCAGTGGTTGCTGAGATTTTGACCTTTGAAGTTGAGCCTTTTTTCCAAATTTCACTTGTCTTATTTCACATTTTTATATTGCATATTTAGAGGATAAGGATTCTGAAAATCTTATATGATTATTATCTAGGCATATATTTGTTGCTCAAGAATATCACTAAAGCTCAAATAGATGAAGATTTTTGCTTATGGGACACTCTACCTTCCTTTAACTCTTTTCTTGCTCTTCGACTCAAAAAGCACTGTAATAAAGCATTTGAAAAAAATCATGAGCTTGCAACCAAAGTTGGAATACCGAATTGGTGTGACTCCGAATGGGAAGATATCAGCCACAAATATCTTTTATTTTCTAATGTTATTATCACTCATTCTGGATTTCACAATAAAATTCACACCGATACCAAGGACACCAATTTTCTTACTTTTGGTATATTCTCATATATATCAAACCAATTACTGGCCAACCAATACCATCTCCAGCTAAAATCAAATGACATGGTTTATATTTTCCAGACCACCGGTGCATCATTGATTTTGGTTTGGGAAATGGTATCATCGAAACTATTTGGAATTCTTCTAAGGATAATCATCAAACAACCAAAGCTCCTCCTGGTTTGGAATCCTGTCAAGATTTAACACATTTTGGTTGCTCATTTCAAATCAGTCATAAGTTGATTCAAAGAATCAATAAGGTAATGAAAGAAGGTAAAGTTAATCGATTTAAATAAACTTTATTTAGATCCAAAAAGTATGGGGATTAGAGTTGTCATTGAAAATTTTATATTTTTTTGTAAATTTTTAATAAATATTTTTTATGTATCAATTTCCTCAACTAAAGTAATGGGCCCACGACCTTGTGGTGTATAAATGGTAATCATGATAACATTTATTTGTTTCATGGGGTTCCTCTAGCCTATACCTGTGGAAAGTCCCAAACTTTTGTTTCTAGATTTGATCTGCATTTTGGCTTGAGTGATTGTCATTACTTTAAACTAGGGAAAGTGATATATATTAGATATTTATTTAATAATTTACGTAATTATATTAAATTTAGATGACTTCCACCACTTACTTCAATAAAATGCAGGGGGGGTATTGCCAAATTTTCAAATCTGACATGTGAAATCGATGACTTAGAAAAATTTTGGTGATATCCACCCCTTGCTTCAATAAAATGCAGGGGAGAGTATTGCTAATTTTTTAAAACAGATATAGAATTTTTTTGACTTGTAAATATTTTGGTGAAAATTTTTGACAAGAATGTGAAAGTAATTTTTTCCACCTTGAGCAGGTTTCTGGCTCAAAGGAATAGCAGTACCATCAACAAAACCAATACATCCTGGGAAGCCCTCTGCTTCCATAACCTGAGATGATTCAAGTCGCTCTTCTTTTGTTGGCCAGGTGAGAAGTTGAGATTACAAGGAGTTGATGGCAGTGATACATTGTTTGGTATAAGTGTTAACTGAACCATACCCTAAATCAAAGACATTTTCTAAACCTTTCAAAGCAGCTCCATTACCATTTGAACCCAAATGACATAGTGTGATGGCCAATTGAATTGAAGGATGTTTTTGTTCTTTTTTAGAATTATTGTGAAATATGGGATGATCCTGAATAAGCTCAAGCAATTTAAGGAAAAATTCCTGAGAAGTCCTGAACAGCTGTCTAAAACTGGGTGTAGATAGTTTAAGAAGTGTTTGTATGGTGTACTTGGGGGTATGAAGTACTTGAGGCTTTCTGGGAAGAAGGTAACGTTTCGTGGCCATTTTTGATAAAAAGACAAAATCTTCTTCTAGATCAGAATCAGAATCGCAATCAGAGTTCAAGAGCAGTTCAAGAGCCATGAAAGTCATTGCTTTATGTAATTTATCACGATTTGAAAGTGAGGAAGGCATAACTCTTATATGTTATGATATGAAGATGTAAGTGATGTACAATGTTTTGAGTTATGAAGTGTTATGCTGCGGAGTGCTGCGTATGAATGGGATGATGCTGACAAATCAGTGAAATGGGACTTGATGATGAAATCAGCACTTTTGGTTGTGAAAGTGCAGATTTGAGTGAAATAAGTGACTTATTTCATTTTGAAATCCACCAGTATTGGGGCTAGTGTGTTTTGGAAATCCGCACTTATTTAAGTGCGGATTTGGTCAAATTTAATGCGGATTTGTAAGTGCGGATTTGCCAGAACTGACACCCCCTATTATAGTTTCTCCATGAAATGCTGGATAAAGAAGCTTATATAGTTATGTCAGATGGTATCTTGCCAAATTTATACTGGTGTTCTTTTTTTAAAAATTGAAAAGAAACTGCTTAAATAGTTTAAAAAATATATATTTTTTAGAATAATTTGGGTTTGGTCTGCACTGTATTCAAATTTCTACAAAAAAATCTCATTCTTCATATCTCAAGATTTGTTCAAAGTATTATTTCCTATGCTTCATTAAATGTTCAAGTTGTATTCATATTGAGTTCACCAGAATGTCAATATTTTTTCTTGGTGGCTTCATCACAAATTCATTTTGGGCTCAAAAAGATATGAATTAGGGCTCAAGTCTGTGGACTTTCAAGAATTTTCTGCCCCCCATATTGCATGGTGTAATAAGGTCTACTTCAGATGGTGCTTCAGAATATGCTCAGGAAATGGAAGACTTTGAAGAGCACAAGGACAGAATTTTGAACAATGAAGTCATTCAAGTTTCAAAGGATGATTTCCCCACATCTGTATCTGAGTTTCAAGCATCAGTGGAGAAACTTTCTGTCAAGAAGATTCTTTCTGGGGAAATCAAGAAAAAGGTTTAAGATCTTCTACTTGTATGTGAAAAATCCAAATAAAGTATGTATTCTAGTATTATTATTTTTTTTCAAATAGCCAGTTTCTTCAATTTTAACTGTTTCAAGAGGAAAACAGATTCCACCAAATTATCATATTGTCATCATTGATCTCACAAAAAAACCTGAAAGGAGGGCTTCAAAAAAAAGACCCCTAAAGTTTGCATCCATTCCCTGCTATCTTACTCAGAGTATGACTCCTAGCCTCACTCAAAGATTTTGTCAGTCTAGGTATCTCCAGGACTGATTAATTCTTATATTTAAACTAAGATAACCTTAATTAAATTAAGCTTATTACTTAAAATAAGGTTTAAATACTTATATATATGGTTATAATGCATATATATACAATTATTACACTATTATATGACTTATAGTAGTTTGAATATCTTATCCATAGTCTAATAATACTTATTAAGGTGTTAATGGAGTCAAAATATACTTATACTAAGTGATATTAAGTAATTATAGGCTTACATAAGCTTATATGTATACATAAATCTCATATTCAGTGAAACATGCAGTATATTATGTATATTTTGGTATATAAGTGGGTATTAGCCTCTTAATAGCCTATAACCTTTGTTTTTCTGCTTATTTTAGGTCATGTGGACGTATTCAGTGGACTCACAATGCCTACACAAGCATATACACCTTTTTCAGGTGCATATATCCAGTTTGGACAACCTAATCTGCTTCCTAGGATGGATTTTCACAGATTTATGAGTTGGGATATGATTACTGGGTTAATATGGGTGCTTGGGGATGTTATTGGGTGCTTGGACAGTTAATTTTGTTCCTTTATATGCTTTGGTGTTCATTATATACTCTTTGGATGAGTTGTTTTACTTGTTTCTCTATGGTATCTGCTTTTATCTGTTTATTCCATTTATGGTATGGGTCTGTGGTATCATTAATTATGATGGAGGGTCCTTTCAGGAGGTCTGGGTGTTTAAACTGTTTGAAGTGGACACCACTGGGAGGTTATGGGCCCTCAAAGTGCTGTAATTTCTGGGGATAGAAGTGACATCATCTGGATTAAAGGTCTGTGCACTCCAGTGGATTTTGGTATAAGTAAGGGAGGATTTTTCAGATTATTAGAAATAACTTACTTAATACACTTCAAATAAGCATTATAAATCAATTTTTATCATATATAAATATATTATAAAGCATTTATAAATTGATATTATCTTTATATAAGCTATAACTATATTTTATTATTCTATTTTCCATCACTAGCACGCATACAAATCCAAGTATTGTGAGTCTATATTGATAATAACTATTTTATTAGTCTTCCCCTGAGGTTTAATCACTAAATCATTTAACAATAAGAAGTAGGACCATTAATATTTAATATTAAATCATACTTAGATACTAGCACACACTGACAGCTATGGTCACTATACAAAAAGGATGCTCCCAAGAGACTAAGGTTATCAGCTAATGTAGAATCTTTACTTCCACAAGTCTCAACCTCCAAGATACATGCTCCCCCAGATAAAACTTCATCACCTCCCTGTATCTTGAGTCCTTCTGTCTCTATTCTTGAACCTGATAAAAATATTGAATCTCCATCACTCCCTTCAAAGAAACCCACTGGTTCTAAAGCCACTGTCGCCAAATCCACCATCATATTAACCCCTTCTACACCCCCCACTTCTAAGTCTTTCACTGCCCCATCTACCACTTCTCCATGTCCCCCTTTTTAATCTCCTTCTCAATCCCCTTCAACTCAAACTCCTCTTAATGCTCCAACCCTAAAATCTATCCTTTCTGAACCCTTATGACTCTTATCTGATTCAACTTCACTCTCACTGGCTGTCTCTCCAGAATCTTATTGTTCAACTTCAAAAGAACATGGTTCTATTCCTGCTTCAGTTCATGCACCTTTTTCCTCTACATATGCCCCTCCTCAACCCATTTCTGCTCCCACTGCCTCATCTTCAACTAAAAAGCTTTACACTATCCCAGCTTCTACATTCAATCCAGAGACTGGGGCATAATTATCATATTCTTCATCAATCTACTGCTTTTTGGTGGCCCAGCATAGAGAATCTGTGGAAATTTTTTTTTTAAGTTTTCAGGTATAATGGATCAAGATGCCTCGAGTAAAATGTAATTAAACTCTTACATCCTATTGGAGTATCATCACTCTCTCAAGGTTGATTCACCTAGTGAAATAAATACTTCAACTAACTGTGCCTGGAATCAAGAAAGCTGCTCCATAAGGAAATAGCATCAGAAGGTTTCGACTTTAGGTATTTTATTTAATATTTTCATCTGAATTATAATAGCAGTAGTTGAAACTTTTTACAGCACCTTCTTACCTCCTTCCCTCAGAATCTGAACCATGGTATCAATGTGACATCTTACATACAGGATTTATCAACAGTTAATTTAAGGATTCAACCTCTTTATTTACAGCTCTTCTCCAGCTCAATGAGCCATCCAAGATTCAGAAGAATTCTTGGGCTCATCTTATACTAGAAACAATTAGCTTATACCAACCCTGATTGAATACTTCAAGAGAAACCTGTCAGACAGGCAGCACTGAAGATAGTGTCCTAGATTCTATCTCATACTTGGAGAAATCAAAGATTCAAAAATATGATTACAATGAAGAGAAATTAGATTCACTATCAAAATGTATGAAGATTTCTATTGGAAATATCTCTATTCTTCATAATTGAATCCTTGTTATGCTACAATGCTTGACCATGTTAAAGGGATACTGTAAAAAACCTGACTTTTTGGTGGAAGGTAAACTGGGGATACTTTGTTGAAATCAAAAACAAACACACAACTTTAATGAGAAAACCAGGATAAAAACTATAATTATCACCACACAATATGGGGGGCAGACTTGCTAGCGAGTCCGCAACCTTGGACCCAAACTCACCACAGATTGAACACACATTGAGCTATTGATAAAGGAACCATACAATCAGGGATGAACACCACTCAGCAGAACAGTTATAGGTGGGTGTTCAAGTAGAGTTCAGTATGAGTTCAGTCTTAGTTCCATCTGAGTTCAGGTTGATGACTTGCTAGCAAGTCCACCCCCTATATTGCGTAGTGTATCCTGCTTTTTTCTTGGATGGTGGTGTAACAGTTTTGTTTTTGTGCAAGGATGATAACAGGAAGGCAATATATTTTTTTTTGTGCTGAGCTAATTGAGGTCACCAATTGGCTCAAGAAGAGTCTTAAAAACAGGGATAAAGTCAAGTGGCCCATGACACATAATTAAATTGTTGATATTATTTTTCCTGTGTGGCTTCTGAATATTTTTTCAATTGGTTTAGTATAAGTATTGAAGAAATTTCAATGGCTATTTTTTTTTAGATTTTTTAGAAAAATTGTCTGTAGATAATAAAAGCCAAGAAATACCATGTATTGGAAAGGGGGGGGAAAGATCATCCTCCTAGTATATACTTGTAAATACTTAGCTTTATTTTCTTAAAGTAAATATGATCTGATTATCTTATTAATGTTTTCTTGGGTGAATCTAAACTTTTTTCCTACTTAATATATATTATAATAAGATAAATTGATGGCTATTAATTACTAATTTCCATTTCCATGGAAGAGTAAATTAAATTTTTTACTAATTAATAATATAAAGTAAAATTTCATATTTTTGACCAGAAAGAATTAATTGTAATTTTTTTGACCCATTGGATATCTTATTATGGAAGTTTTAAAATTTTTTCAATAAATTCATTTCTTCTTGTCAGATATAATGAATAATGCATACTATAATTTTTTGTTCTAAGAAGGGTCTTTGATATTTAAAAATTTAACTCATTCCCTTATAAACACATTCAACATCTACCTTCAAGAGTATCAAATTTTTCTTTTTTTACTAAGCCAAGATATCCTGAAAAATGGACATGAGTATAGATGGTAATTATTTTTCGTGTGTGTGACCTCAACTCTTGTACTCACATAAAAAAAAGTTCCAATGGTCGATTCTCAGACAGATATTAGAGACAATTCCCCAAAACCCAACTCATAACTTTCCTCACAAAATAAACAAGAAGAGGAGGGTTGGGAACCCCCACCCACTCTATCCTTTCACAAGAAATCATAAGAACCTGATAATGAGCCTGGAGAGAATGCAAAATGTGAGCCCTCTTCAGGTTAATAGCTCTACCTTATAACAGCATGATATTACATGTTTTATACTCACAGTTTCATCAATATTTATTTTTTTCAAATCCATTTTTTTGTGGTTGTAGCAGGTAAGTAAATTTGAAATACAAAATTTTCACTTTCTTATTTTAAATGATTTTTACTTAATCAGAAAAAGAAAAAAGAAATTTTGAGTATCTTCTTCAAGATTCATCTGCTGATCTTGATGGCAAATACAAATTCATCTATGTATAGTGTAATTTTATCTTTATTAATTGAATTTACAGTTGAATCAGATTTGCATGCAGAATCTTATATACAATGGAATCAGCACAAAGAATCACAGACAAAGAATAGAAATTCTTAAAATCCTCCAGAGACAAGTCACTTCTTCAGCCAAAAGAAATAAAATTCCTTCTTCATCCTCTCCCTTAAAAAAATCTTTCATTATGTTTGCAAGAGAAGCCTCAAATCTAAAATTTGGGCTTTGCTCTGAAGCAGAGCTAGTTGACAAATGGAGAACCCTCCATCTAAAAAGAGAAAAAATGATTCAAGAAATTAGAAATAGGCCCTGTCCTATCCTAGATTGTTCTCAAAAAATATTTTAACAAACTTAAACTTGATCAGCTTGTTTCCACCTTCAAAAATCCTATCTTTACTCCCATTTCTGACTACCTCCTTCCACCAGGCCAGAGCATTAAAGTTTTTTGGAAACATCAATCTGAATCTAAATTGGCTCAAACTGGGATCTCTTGCTTTTTGTATGACTGGGAAAAATGTGATGATGAGGATTTAAACTCAACAAACCTCACTCAAAGTGTCCCTGGATGGATGGCTTTTCAGCAGGGTAAAGGTTTCCAAAATTTTTCAATTTCTCAAGAAATTTTCAGTAATGAAGCTGTTTTAAGAATTATTCAACAATGTAAATCTGGACAGGCCAAACTTTTAGGATAAAGGGAAAAGAAAACAATCTAATTCTGATCTTTCCCAAATGCTGAAGATTAAAAGTGTGAAAACCCAGACTTCTAAAATGAGAATAGAGGTAAGTGAACTATTTTATTACAGTAGTATACAAAATAATTGAGTATTGACTTCTATAAATGCATGAAAATAAAATTGAGATTTATGCTTCATTCTTGGTTCCTGATAAGGCTGGCTATTCAAATATGCTGAGCTTCATTCAGACACAGAGTTAAATGCTACTGGAGCTCACACTAAGAGAATAATTCCTTGGAAAAGTACAGAATTAGTCCAATTATTAGATGCACTTGATGAAGGCTGGGTAAAAATATCAATGATGAAAGCAAAATTATCAACAGACAAAGCTGCTGTGAGGGCCAAGGTCACCCATCCTCTAAAACAGGTTTTAGCACCAAAAATTGAAGGAAATCAACCTGAAGCAGGGCCTAGAAATTGTCCCATAAAATATTAAATTAAAAATATACCTCTTCTCAACATTACTCTTAAAGCTTATGTTGATGATGAATATTAAAGCAGACTCAGTGTAATAGAAAAATCATGTGTAGATAATAAAAGTGATATTTATTTAAAGTAGTTAGGTGAAGTTATTGAGTTTTACAGCTCTTGTAGAAGGATTATGTTATCTCCCAAGCAAATAGAATATCTGAAAAGTTGATTTTTTATATTAGTGGTATATTAATAATTTTTACTGCATTGGAAATGTTTCATTTGGAATTTTGTTTTTCATTTTTTAAAAGACAAATATATAGTATATACAAGGGCTATAGACATTTTTTTGAAGATATACAAATATGGATATCACCAATATACAGTTTTTTTACCATTTCAATTATCCCTCATTAGGCTCCAATCATTTCCCATTCTCTATTTAAAATCATTCTCTCCCTATCTCTTAATTTTTTTATATCTATGTTCAACTGTATAATCTATGGCTGGTGAAAATTTCTCTCCATTAAATTGTTAAATTTTTTTTGTGTTTCTATATTAAATTTTTTTAGTCTTCTCCAGTTTTCTTCCAAAGGCTCTATTATTTTTTACAGCATAAACTATTGTCCCCAGCCCTAAAAGTTCAATTTTTATTTCACACCCATCATCATCACTCCTTTCACTGTCACTAGTAATTCAATATTTTTCTTCCAAATTGTTAAAAATTTTATCACTTTAATTTGAACAAGCAGTTGAATTTTTTTGTCCCCATGATATTTTTAAAACCACTACATCACAAAAAGTAAATCTACATAAATTTCTTTACCCTAATATTCCACTGAAAGCTGAATTTTCCTACTTAAAAACTTAGATTAGATAATCAGAGCATTATGTAGTTGTAAACCATAATAGATTTTTTTTTCTTTCTCAACTTTTCTGAACAAGTCAAAATATAACTGATGTGGTTTCCATAAGATTTTACCAATGTAATTTTTAATTTTGTTAAATTCTTCAAAATAAATGATACATATTTAAATTTTTCAATTAAAAAAATACCAGATTATGTGAGCCAAAATCAATTTTTTGTAATTGTAAAATTTAATGATAAGAAAATGTAGTTCAAAATTTTTTACAAAACTTTACTAAAGCTTTATTCAAAGTATTTAGCTAAGCCTAAATTTCCAAGAGCTATTTTATTAATATTTAATTTATCAGAAAAACAAATATATGTAAAAGTAAATTATTTCCTAATCTAAATCTGAAATGTAATTTAACTTCAACAAAACATTAACCATAGTTGCAAACACAGCCTGATGAGTAAAAATGAATGATTTACAAGAAAAAAAAGAACTATGTGATACCAAAAATATTTGAAGCTTAGAAGAATTATTTCTGAGTGAAAGGTGAAAAAAAGATGATTATTTTTCCAGATCTGAGTGTGGAAATAAAGAGGAGAATCAGCCAAGCACTAAGGAGAGTGATATGAAAAAAGGTTTAGATCAAATGAAAAGGGTAAAATAGGAGCATCTATTAAGAAGAGGAAGAATAGTTCTTATTTCAAAGCCATTAGTTTTTATATGAAATAGCACATCAATTTCCATATCAAACTCATTTCTACTTTTGATATTTAATTCTTTTGAAATTTTTTCTGAGCTTCTGATGTTTCTATAATCTGTTTGTTTCAGAAATGATTTTGTTTTCAAAAAAAATTATTTAATATATTATAAGTGAAAAAAGGAAAAAAAATAATAACAAATAATATTCTTAACTTGAATTTTGAGTTTCATTTTAATAATTATAATTATAATCTATATCTCAATATAAAATGCAATCAATTTTCAGTTTAATTATTTATCTTACAAGACAAAAAAAACTTCTGGTGTAAGAGAAATAATGAAATCATAAAATTGATACAATTTTTTGACTGAGGCAACATAAAAAATTTCAAACTTTTTGAAATTAACTGAAAGCATATTTTCTTGATTAAAATAAGAAAATTAATCTTGATCAAAATTATAAAATAGCTCTTAAATTATGTTTGCTAGTTTGCACTTTTAAAATACTTTAAATATTACTTAATACCAAATAAACTTCAAAAAAATGTGGATGTGGTCATTTTGAGGGCTCAGATATAGTAAACTCACTACACAAGAATCTCTAACTTAATACACATAATCCATTTGTTAAATGAAATAATAATAATAGTGCAAAATACATTATGAAAGGTTATAATATTTGAATTTTTTTTCTAATAAATCATAACATGGCACTCTTTCCTGTTAGTGGTCTTTTGATAGAAATAACTTAGGTTATATGAAGATAGTGCAGAAAATTATTTGAACCTGTCTGAAATTTGATGCTATCTGTTTTTTAGAGTTTCTAAGATTTTTCCATTCCAAAATCAACATCCAAGAAAAAAGTTTGGTTGTAGAGATTTCTCATAAATTATGAAATATTACTAACAAATTATATGCCTATAGCAAGATATAAAATATAGCATCAAGAGATTACTTCAATTATTACTCCAGAAGACCTGAAAAACAACTTGCCTACTAGACCTCTTTTTTTTCCCTGTGATGGCCTTTCCCAATGTGCTGCCTTGTCTGTGATGTAAGATATTTCAAATCCAATTTTTGATTGCTTATCTGGGAACTGATGAAAATTGAGAAGGACATAGATTTTTCCCTGTGATGCATACCAATCTTCTCGGAGGCCTGTGTTTCCATTGAAGATTTCTGGGACTGCAATCTTTGGGCCTTTGATGGGTGGTGCTAGTGTGGTGGGAAGTGCCTGTGCTTCAGCTTCACCAGTGTCCAGCTCTGCCTCTTTGGGGCTGCCATATGAGGGTTATTCCTCTGCTATATGTTACAAAAGTCTGAAATTCTGTTCTTTCAAACATGCCATCTTCTCTTGCATTGCAGCAAGGAGTGCTGTGTCAGGCTGACCAGAGGGGCTTCATGATTCTTCTGTAGTGCGCTGGTTAAAGATAAGACTAAATGTTAAGACCTAGGAGGGAAGACACTACTAGCACTAATGCTAGCCTGAGACACAACTGCCTATGCTGATACAGCAGCAAGAAAAACTAGACTGACTATGTTGGGGCTGCTAACAGTGATCACTACAACTACAAGAGAGTAAGAGGTAACTGAATTACTAAATAAGTTATCCAATGACAAGCACTCCACAATGCTTTACCCATAAATCTCCTTCCACCTCTTACAATGCATATAACCCATACTGCTCCTCCTCCTCACCTCTCAACTAAATCCTAACAAATAAAATAAATGGGTAGTTCAGAAAAATTCTTAAATTAAATTATTCACTTGATCTTACTTAAAAATTTAATTTGACAAGGATTAACTATTCTTAAAAACTTCATAAAAATTTTATATAAGATATTTAATAAGCTAGTTGGACCCATCAGTAATTGTTATGTGCCTAGGCATCTTATGTACATAGTCATTTGAGATATAGTCTGTAGTCACGGTGTCCCCTGTTATCCAGTTCTTTCCAGAGTTCTACAGGCTGAAAACATGCTACAGGTAAGCAATGAATTTGTTCTTTCGGGAGTTCTACAGGCTGACACCGTGCTACAGGTTATGAGCTGTACTCGTGGGTACTGAAACGTTAGCCGAATAAAACTCCACAATGTTAGCGACACTAAGAAAATTAGTAACAGATAGACCCCCAGCGCATGTCGGAAAAGGACTTACCTAATCCTTGTGCTGGTAAAAAGAAAAAAACCCAAACCATCTCTTACTGGGAGCTAAGAAATCTTGCAATATCACTCAATCCCAAAATCACCTCTAGCTCTCGCATAACATGCTCTTTGACCCATTCGCGCACTACCTCAATTACCCCTTCCCCTACCCTCACTCCTACCCCAGCATCACCAACCTCTCAACAAATTATTTCCTCACCACTCACCTCCCCTCATAAACCTATCGCCTTGCTCCCCCCTACCCCCTCGCACCTGCGCAAATCACCGACGACAGTCGACAACCTTGCGCAGGTGATTAACGACCTGAAGATAGGTATTCCCCTCCCTAATACTTCACTACCTCCCCCTGTGCCTCCCCATACTCCTTTGCTATAGCTACCTCCCCCCCCCTACTCCTTCTCTATTGCTACCTCCTCCTGTGCTACCTCCCCCCTACTCCTTTGCTATTGCTACCTCCCCTGCTGCCCCTAACCTATTCTCCCCTCACCTGCTAAACTCCATATTGCTACCTCCCCTATCCACCCCTCACCTGATACCCTCCATAGTAACAACTGCTTCCCCTAATATAAGAATGGAGCAATTGGCCTCACCTCATAGTCAGGCCGATCCTGTCAGTTTTTTGCGACAAACTCCACCCCACATGTCCACACCCCAGCCAGTTAACATGTTAGAGAGACAAAGGACGCTACACGACGTCATTGAATTTACCAAATCTATCCCAACCCTTGATGTTAATGGTAGTAATTATTCTGATTGGCACAGCAATATAATGGCTTTAATTAAAGATTTTGTTGTAACAAGAGCTTATGCCCTCAATGATAAAAAGGCCCTGATGATTTTGAAGATAGAGTTACTCACTTACTTTTAGTCCATTCCATCTCTCAAAATCTGCAACATGAAATTATGACAGACTGGAATTCCTGCCAAACTTATCTTCATATTAATAACAAATTCACAAGGTCAAACCATACCTCAAAAATGACAGCCATATGTAATTTCAACAATTTGAAGAAAACCCAGTTTAAATCCCACAGTGAGTGTTTGGAAGCATTCAACAAGTACTTTGAAGCAATTGAACGTCAAGGAATTAACTTTGACCATAAATTCTTCAAAGCGCTCATGTCCCATGCCTTATTACCATCATCTCTGAAGGACCTTTATGTTGATCTCTGTGTTGCTTTGGATAACCGCCCTGTTTCAAATTTGGTCACATTTGAGGATTTCTGCCAACTCATGCAAACTCTCACCCAAAACAGAGCTGATCAATAAGGAGTTTCATCACCTGCTGCTACCCTTACTGTCAAACCATCTCTTCATGCTGCTGCTCAACCCCAGAGGAAGAGTGACTCTTACAGGCCTCCTGGTCCACGTCCTAATTGTCACAAATGCCACTCCACTGCTCATGTTGTAGCACACTGTCCATGTAATCCTCATTATTCAAATTTCTCTGCAAAACTATACATTAGGGGGTATCAAAGTTAGAAATCTTCCATTTTACAATACCTCTTTTTTCAACCAAATCAATCATGATTATTTTTTAAAATATGCCATATTGTGCCCCCAAAACACCTTTTTACTAAGGATTAATGTCAAGTTTGTGGCTCTCTTTTTGTGTTGTGAAATACCCTTTAAATAATTACACATTTCTAACTTTGATACCCCCTATTATGCGGGAACGTGCTACTGTGTTTTCTTCTGATCCTAATGTAAGGAACAAGAAAGTCTACATTCCATAAAAACGCCCTCAACGTGGTCCCATTCATGCCAGAGATTTTCAAATTGAAGCTAATTAAATCACTATCTTTGAACAAAACATTGAGGCACTATATGAAATGGTTGAACAAGATGATCTCAATAGTGCAGAATAGTCTCCTGATGCTATTGCTGATAAGTATGCTATCTTGGACAGTGGAGCGACTCATCATGTCACCGGCAATGTAATCCTTCTCAGAAATTTCAAACTTTTTGAAAAACAGATTCCAGTCAAAGTGGCCACTAACAGTCCTTCTTCCTTCATCACTGGCATAGTAGATTTAAAAATTAAAGGGGATGGTAAAATAGTCACTATTACCAATGTCTTCTATTGTCCAGATGTTAGGACTACTCTAATTTCTTTCTTTGATTTAGTGAACTGTGGTTTCTGTTTTGGTTTGTGTTCTGAAAATAAAAATTTGTGGATTTATCTAAAAGAGGAATTGATTATGACTGTCTGGGTAGAGAATACCATAAGAAGATGGGTCTTGGATGTAATTATTTTTAGTACCTGAAATCTAAATGATGTTCCTTCTGATTGCTATTCCTTTCACCCTTCGTTACTTTGCACTGTTAAGAAGAATCACCATATCAACCGTCCACCTGCCGCCAAAGGTTCCCTGATGGATTGGCATAGAATACTAGGACATGTCAGCGTTGAAACCATCAGAAAAATAATCAATGCTGGTATGGGCACTGGATTACCATTATCTATATCTTCAGGTAAGATTGATTGTGAAGACTTTTTAATTGCAAAGAGAACTAGGAAACAATCAAACACCTGTGAGTCAAAGCCAGAATCTTTAATGAGCCTAATTGTTGGAGATCTTGTCAGTCCCATGGATCCCACTATTCATGATTCTAGATGGGCAGAAATTTTCAGAGAAAGCTCAACTTCCTATGGTGAGGTATTTTTTCTGAATGCCAAATCTGAGGCAACTTCTCACTTTGTTTCTTTCTATAAAAAATTAGAAAATGTAACCAGGAAGAAGCTTCAGGTTTTGCGCACTGATGGAGGTGAGATGCACAGCAATAAAATGGCTCAGATCTTGGCCAACATTGGTGCTACTTATGAAGTCACATGCCCTCATCATCATGAGCAAAATGGAACAGCTGAAAGGTTCAACAGAACAGTTGGTGACATTTCAAGAACCATACTCCTTGCCAGCGAACTACCTGAATCTTTCTGGGGTTTGGCATACAAGTGGGAAGCTCATGTTCACAACCTGATCCCCAATATTAAAACATGTGACAAAAACCCTCTTTAACTACTGTATAATGCCACCCCAAACTATTCCAACTTTTGCATTTTTGGTGAAACAGAATTTGTTCATATTCACAAGGAGACACGCCGAAAACTAGATCAATGTGCCTTGATTTGTAAGTGTGTAGGTTATTCCTTAAAAAATGCTGGTTGGCTGTTCTGGAATGAGTATTTAAACATTTTCTTAAAATCCACAATGGCTATCTTTCCTGGTGATTGCATTCCCAATCATGATGCTGCTCTCCAAGCCCCAACAACAACACCATCAAAGGGTTTTCTTCAGTCTATTCTCAACAATCTGAAATTAGGCGATTTCAAAGATGAAAAAGCACTTCTATCACAAGAAAAAGCTGTTACAGAGATTGTCCAAAAAGGTTTGTCACACTCTGATTTTATCCCTAGAACTCATCTACAAGCTGTGCTATCTCCTGACAGTCAAAAATGGGAACTGGCATTCAGAAGAGAGCTAGCTAACATGAAGAACATGGATGTTTGGTATGAAGAAAAAGTCCCACCAGGCAGTAAAATCACCAATGCAAAATGGGTATTCACCATCAAAAACCCTTCTTTAGACTCACCAACATACAAGGCACGATATGTTGCAAAAGGATTCCTTTAACAGTATGGTATTGACTTTACTTAAACGTTTTCTCCCACTGCAACTTTTGCGTCACAGCGTGTTCTCCTGACTCTTGCATCATATCACAAATGGCCTGTATAGTCTTTTGATGTCACAGAAGCCTATCTTCACAGTCCAATTGATGAAGCTATATGGGTATGTCCTCCCAAAGGTTATCAACTGAAAGATAAAGACAGTGCCCTCTGCCTGAAGAAAGCTCTATATGGCACCAAGCAGGCAGAAAGATGTTGGTGGTTTCACATTGCTGAAAAACTTGACTCTTTAGGATATAAAGCTAGCTAATATGACAAAAGTTTCTATGTCTAAAGGAAGAAAGGTTGTTTGGGTGTAGTTTGAATACATTTTGATGATGGAATTGTGACTGGTAGTAGTGAGGAGGTGTTGAAGGAGCTGGAGGATGGTTTAGATTGATCTTTAAAGGTAAACGGCATTGTAGGTGTCACAGGGGGGAAAAAAGTAGGACTGGTAGGCAAGTCGTTTTTTTGAATTTCGGACTAACCTTGTTGTAACTTGGTTATAATTCTGCGTAGGCTTAAACTCATCTTTTTTACAAATTTTTGATGCTATATACAGGTCTGATGCATGATAAAAGTAAAGAAGTTTATCTCATTTCTTTAAAATAGACCATTATTAATTTTTTCAATTTCATTTCTTAATATATGTTCTGATAATTTTTTTTATTAATTTATATCAAATTTTTTGCCACTTTAAAATATTTTTATTTTGATTATCATAGACTTCTTAAGTTCCAAAAAATATTTATATTTGTTAAACTCTTTTTTTACACATATTATCTGGTTCAAATTTCCATACTATATGTACTTCAATCCACTTCCACATAATGAAATATTGAAATATGTAGAAAATGAAAAATAATTAGTACAAAGTAAAAATTATTGCTCAAATTTAATGAAAAAAATATATTATTTTTCATCTAAATTTTATATCCATTATTCATGAATAATGAAAGAAAATATTGGCCAGATTCCATAGGCATATTTTAAAAAAAATTTAAATTTATGTCATTTTTAATATAAATTTTCAACAAGAGTGGATGATTTCTTTCCCATTCTTTGAGGCCCATTTTTTATTTTTTGACCTCAGGTAGATTAATCAAAGAAAAACTACCCCCCTTAGTTATAAAATCTTTCTCCACTCACTCTTTGTGCTCCACTAATAATAAAACCAAAAAAACCTTGAAAGCATTCATTGTATCCTACTTTGTACTCTTATATACACTCCGTTTTATATGTTTAACTATCATCCCCCAGTGTGTCCTCTCCCAGTTGCATAAATCACATACATTTTTTTTTGCAAATATCACACTTCCCCAATTTTTCACTGTCTTGAATTCCCTGTTCTACCCCCCAAATCCTATTTTTTATGCTTGAATTACCCCCCACTTCTTTACAATCCCTCATTTACCCCTGCAAAGATCTTTTTTTTCACCCTCAGGATCCCTATTGCACCTCTACATTTTATTTTTTTCTCCACCGGCCTTTCCCAGCTTGCCCCCCATAAATCCTGCTTGTCACCAAGTTACACTCTCACACCCCCACATTTTATGGTAAAAGTTCTTTAGAAACTCTTTTTTACATTTGGCCTGATGTCTTATACCACCCCTCTAAAGTATTTTGTACTTACTCATTTAAAGTTTCAAGTCACGTGCATCAAAGTGTTGCAACATCACTTAGCTGCACGTGATCTCAGTTTTTTTTCCTCCCATTCACTCAAAAAATTGACTCTGGGCCTTGAAAACACAAGTCATGTGCAGGAAAGTGTCGCAGCGACACTTCCTTGCACAAGACCTCTGTATTTTCATTGCACTTTTTTCTTCTCTTTAACTCAGTGCATTAGAAAACTGAATCACATATAATATAATGTTTCTAAAGACCTTTTTTTAATGAAACTGGGGGATGTAAGGGACTTTGTTAGACAGTAGAGTGAAGGGAAAAATATTGGGTGGGGCAAGGGGCTAGTATAGAAAATGAGTAATTTCAGAGGATGAAAAAGACAATGAGTATTGTTATAATTAAATTTAAAAGGAGGGCTTGTAGGGAAAAAAAAGAAAAATTGATAGAGAAGAAGGGGGTACAAGAGGTAAAAAAATTTGTGTAAGTAGAAGAGATTTAACACCCCGTTGAGTAACTCAAGCGCCAGCAGGGGGGCACCTGCAGGGGCAAAAGAGGGGATTAAAAAGGGAAAAAAGGAGGGTTCAGAGGAGCTGTTACAGGAATTTTAAAAGTGATTTCTTCCTCCACATATTTAATTTAAATAGTAAAGACATTATATACAGAAAATTTAATTTAAGACTACCCAATACAATGATTCATTTTTTTAAAAAAAATTTTGCCTTAAAGATAAAGTATTTTCCTGGTATATGTATTTTGGCAAGACTACCATTTAATAAAAATTTTTCTAAGCTGACTGAACGTTTGAAAAACATTTTTGAATTCACCTTGTATAATTCTTCACCTCATATTCCATTTTTTTCATCCACCAAAAAAAATAAATAAATAGAGGTGATGAATTATCACCACAAAATTGTTAAAAAAACTTAACTAATGTAAATATTTTATTGGGACAAACAAAATGTGATGCATCAACTAAATCAAGATGCCTTAATTTATGATTTATGCAGAAGTAATAGTAGAACTTGTCAATTCTGATAAGCAAAAATTTCTGAGTTAGGTAAAAATAATTTGAAAAGGAGAAAAAAGGAAAAAAAAAATATAAAATAAATGTGGCGAAAAATTAGTGAACAAAATATCTAGCACTTCAAACCATGGGAAAAAAATTTAAATAAATCAATTTTTACAATTAAATCCTTAAAATCACTTGTTACACTAACTTTAAACAAGATATTGGTATCAAAAGCATGTCACATACTGAAGTTTATTAAAGAATTAAAAATGCAAGATGAGAAAAACAGAAAAACCAAACTTCATAGAAAACAAAGAAAAATTGAAAGTGAAAAATCGCTAATGAGTCTATTACTTTATAAAAATCTTTTTAAAATATTCCATTAAATTTAAAGAATTTAATGTGGTATGATATTGTAGTTATTTCCACTTTTATTTTTTAGAATAATTTGCAAAAAAAAAACTTTTCTGAATCATCAAGGGGGTAAGTATGTTTATTTTTCTCATTTTTCAAAAATTAACAACTAATATGATTTTTTTTCTAAAAAAATGTCATTTCAGGTCACAAATATTTTTTTTTACAAAATTTAATGTATGATAGATATAAAATCATGAATAAAAAGCTGTAGTTATTTTTTTGTAAAAAATATTTTTTGTGGATATAACATCTTTCTTTTTTTTCCTACCTCTGTAATAGAAGACATAGCAGTTGAATCATTGCACCAGATAATTAAATATATATTTATAAATTAAAATTTCATGAGCAGAACTATAATATTCTTTTACAGCTCCTCATGCGCAAAATAAGTAGATAATCAATATTTTATATAAAATTTAATAAATTTTTATCATAAATTCATTTTTAATAAAGATGATCAATAAATACTGAAAATTAAATGTGCATGAAAGTTTAATATGTCCTTTACATCTATATTAAATATTTATTGTGTGTCCATGAAATAAGTTCCACCACGGGAAATCTGGGGGTGAACTGCTAGCAGTTCCCTCTTTTTGAAACTATTAGGAACTTGTCAGGAAACTGTTGGGAAACCATCCTGAAACTGTCAGAAAGATGTTTTTAAATCTGATTAAAAAACATTGAAAAAATAAACTGTCACAGATTGAATCCAGAACAATCCCTCCTTGAGCAGAGCTTAAGAACCACATTGAACATCAGTTAATCTCAGGTTTGGCAAAAGGTTGAACAACATCACTTAGCATACCTTAATATTCAAATATTAAACTTTAATATATGTTGCGTGTATGATATAGATGCATATGCATTTGAATTTGCATGGTGGATACTTATTGCATGCTAAAAATTGATGTGAAATGCCTATCCAAAGTGTATGCATAATGACTATGAAGAATAAATATGCATAAAAATATGCATAAAAATATGCATAAAAAATATGCATAGTGATTATGCATAAAAAATATGCATATTGAATATGCATAAAAATATGCATATTGAATATGCAAAAAAAGGTGCATATACGTATATGAATAAAATATATTAATATGCATATAAATCTGTATAATGAATATGCATATGAATATGCATAAATATGCATAATGATTGAAAAATGCAAAAAAAATGATGCTTAACAAGTATATTTTATACATAAATAGAAATATGCAATATGAATTCATATTGCATACAGATAAGACTGGCAAACCATTTTGACCAAAACTCATACTAAATTTTCATTCTGGACTAAAGGTGTGAGGGAAGGAAGAAAAACAGTCCGACGTTAGAAAAATGCTACATGCACTCATTTTGTAGCAGAGCAAATGAGAAGTGCTGAATTATGGTTGGTGCCCATAATTTAGTATGATATCATAATTTTATTTAATTGTTTTCAATATTGAAAAGACTTTAGGTCCGTTGGTATGGATCTAGCTGTGCCAGGGTCTAATCTAATTATTTTAACAATTTCTTAATAATTAACGGGCTTTAATACAAAAACAGGTTGTATTTTTTGTGGGATATTGGATATGATAAGGTCTTTTGTAAAAAAAACTTATATTGTTTAAAAATATTCCTGAATCAGATGTGGGATAATCACTACAAAAAATTGTAGTACTGTGGGCAATAAAATATATGCACAAGCAGTAAAGAAAGGACCAAGTGAACCCTTTTTGTGAAGTGGGAATCATTAGAGTGGAATTGTGGATGAAAAATATAATTCATTATTACCATTTTATTTAATCAAAAAATTTATAATATTAAAAAGAACTATTGATTAATTGGTATTTGACCTTTGTGCCTCACTCATATTTATCATTTGATTCATTTTTGTCACCATTATGTTATTAATATTATAAGTATAGCAAAAACTCGTGTGCCAAATGCATACCGGGTGATGTTACACCTTTTATAATATTATTAAATAAAGGTAAAAAAATATGAAAATGATTTGTTTTACAAAAAATAAATTGATATCCAAAAGCAATATGAGGGATAAAAAGGTAAAATTAAAGGGATCAAATATGAAATAAAAAATTAAAGTGAAATTCCTCCCATCAAGAGCAAGTAGACATGATGGGGTGAACGCCCACCAGTGGCACTAAACTTGGACTATAATTTCTTTTTTGTAAAAATAAAAAAAAATCACTGGAGCTTTACCAAAACTTCAGGATGACAATTTTGCCATATCAAACAACTTCTAGTGCAATTATTGAAGAAAAATTCATTTTCATTGCAATAGAGAGAATTGATCACATCAGACTGCATGTGACCAAAAGTGTCCAGCACAATTTTGACCGAACTTGTGCTGGACACTTTTATGATGGAGGTTAGCTAGGGTGGAATTTTTCTTCAGTTCATCTGGTATTTCTTATAAACATGTCCACTGGTATTTGATCTTTGTGCCTCACTCATATTTATCATTTGATTGATTTTTTGTCACCATTATGTTTTAATATTATAAGTGTAGCAAAAACTCGTGTGCCAAATGCATACCAGGTGATGTTACACCTTTTAAAATATTATTAAATAAAGGTAAAAAAATATAAAAATGATTTGTTTTACAAAAAATAAATTGATATACAAAAGTAATATGAGGGATAAAAAGGTAAAATTAAAGGAATCAAATATGAAATGAAAAATTAAAATAAAATTACTGCCATCAAGAGCAAGTAGACATGTTGGGGCAAATGTCCACCAGTGAGGCTAAACTTGGACTATAATTGCTTTTTTGAAAAACAAAAAAGTGCCAATCTGAGGTTTAAAAAAACTTCAGCATAACCATTTAGCCATATCAAACAACTTCTAATTCAATGATTGAGAGAGAATTGATCACACCAGACTTCATGTGACAAAAAGTGTCCAGCACAAGTTTGGCAGAACTTGTGCTGGACACATTTATGACGGAGAGTAGCTAGGGTAGAATTTTTCTTCAGTTAATCTGGTATTTCTTATAAACATGTCCATTGGTACTTGATCTTTGTGCCTCACTCATATATACCATTTGATTAATTTATTGTCACCATTATATTATTAATATTATAAGTATAGCAAAAACTTGTGTGCCCAACGCATACCGGGTGATGCTACACCTTTTATAATATTATTAAATAAAGCTAAAAAAATATGAAAATGATTTGTTTTACAAAAAATAAATTGATATACAAAAGCAATATGAGGGATAAAAAGGTAAAATTAATCTCAAAAAGATCAATTATGAAAAACAAAATACTAGTAAAATTCTTGCTCTCAAGAGCCAGTAGAAGTGTTGAAAAAAATGGGAGCCATCAGGGCTAAATTGTAATAAGTGACCTTTTTTTTAAAGATAAAAAATTATACACCTGAGGTTGGGAAGAACAACAGGTGGATGATTCAGCTAAACAAAACTGCTTGTAGTGAAGTTTAATAAAAAAATGTTTTTTTGTTGCCATATAGAGAATTGATCCCATCTGACTACATGTGACTAAAAGTGTCCAGCACAAGTTCGGCCGAACTTGTGCTGGACACTTTTATGATGGAGAGTAGCTTGGGTGGAAATTTTCTTCAGTTCGTTCATCTTGTATTTCTCATAAACATGTCTACTGGTATTTGATCAGTCTGTATCTTTCATAAAATATCTGATTAATATTTTATCACCATTATAATATTAATGTTATTAGTATAGAAAAAACTTGCGTGCCAAATGCATACCATGTGAAGTTATACCTTCAATAATTTTTTAAAATAGACGTAAATAAATATGGAAAGGATTAGTTTTACAAAAATTAAATAGAAATTTAAAAGTAAAAAGAGGAATAAAAAAGTAAAATAAAAGTCAAAGAGTTAAAATATGAAAAAAATACTGGTAAAATTCCTGCTATCAAGAGCCAGTAGAGGTGTTAAAGCAAATGGGAGCCATCAGGGCTTAATTGTAATAAGTGACCTTTTCTTTAAAGATAAAAAATTATACACCTGATATTGGGCAGAAAAGCAGGTGGATGATTCAGCTAAACCAAACTACTTCTAGTGAAATTTGATAAAAAATTTTTTTTGTTGCCATACAGAGAATTGATCCCATCTGACTGCACATGACCAAAAGTGTCCAGCACAAGTTCAGCCGAACTTGTGCTGGACACTTCTATGATGGAGAGTGGCTGGGGTAGAATTTTTCTTCAGTTCATCTGGTATTTCTTACAAACATGTCTACTGGTATTTTATCTTTGTGCCTCACTCATACATATTGTTTGATTAATTTTTTGTCTTAATTATATTATTAATTATATAAGTATAGCAAAAAATTGTGTGCCAAATGCATACTGAGTGATGTTAGACCTTTTATAATATTATTAAAAAAATGTATAAAAGTATTAAAATAATTTATTTTAAAATTTATTAATTGATATCCAAGAGCAATATGAGGAATAAAAAATTAATTTAAAGCAATCAAATATGAAAAACAAACTCCAAGTATTTTTGCTAATATCAAAGGCCAGTAGAGATGTTGAAGCAAATGAGAGCCGTCAGGGATAAATTGTACTTAATTGATTGTTTTTTAAAGATAAAAAATTGTGTACCTGTGGTTTGGATGAACTCTAGGTGGATAATTCAGCTATATCAAACTACATCTAGTGAAGTTTCTTATCAAAAAAAATTTTTCATTTCCATAGAGAGAATTGATCCCATCTGACTGCACCTGATCAAAAGTGTCCAGCACAATTTCAGCCGAGCTTGTGCTGGACACTTTTATGATGAAGAGTAGCTAGGGTGCAGGTCTTCTTCAGTGCAACTGTTTTTTTTAAAAACATGTCAAATGGTATTTGATCTTTCTGTGTTATTCATATTTTATTATCTGATTAATTTTTTGTCATTAGAATTTTATTAATTTTATTAGTATAGAAAAAACTTGTGCGCCAAATACATGCCATGTTATATTACACCTTTTATAATATTATTAAAAAATGTTAAAAAAAGATGAAAATGATTTCTTTTCCAAAATTATAAATTAATATCCAAATGTAACATGAGTGATAAAAAAGTAAAGTAAAAGAGATCAAATATGAAAAAGAAAAATTCAAGAAAAATTCCTGCCTTCAAGATCCAGTAGAGGTGTTGAAACAAATGGGTGCCATCAGGGCTAAATTTGATAAAATTTAATTTTTTTTAAAGATAAAAAATTCTTCACCTGAGGTTTGGAAAAACTCAAGGTGGATAATTCAGCCATACCAAACTACTTCTATAGTAATTATTTAACTTTTTTTTTAATTTAATTTCCATAGAGAGAATTGATCCCATCTGACTGGACCTGAACAAAAGTGTCCAGCACAAGTTCAGCCAAACTTGTGCTGGACACTTTTATGATGGAGAGTAGCTAGGGTGGAAGTGTTTCTCAGTACATCAGTTTTTTGTTTTTCACATTTCTATTGGGTTTTTAACTTTTTTTTATCATTCATATTTATCTTATAATTAATTTTTTGTCACCATATATATTATTAATGTTTCTAGTATAGCAAAAACATGCATGCCAAATATAAAATTGGTGATGTTACAACTTTAATAAAATTATTATATAAAGTTAAAAAAATATGAATATGTTTAGTTTTTAAAAAAATAAATTGATATTTAAAATTGAAAAGAGTAATAGAAAAGTAAAATGAAAATAAATGGGATCAAATACGAAATAAAAAATACAAGTAAAATTTTTACTATCAAGAGCCAGAAGTGGTGTTGGGACAGTTGGGGACCCCTAGGTCAAGACTTGGTCTAAACTTACTTTTATGTATAGCTAACAAATTTTGAACTGAGGTTTGGACAGACTTCCAGGAGACAATTTTACAATATTAAACATTCTTTACTTCAATAATTGAGTGAAATATCATTTTAATTGCCATAGAGAGAATTTATCTCATATGACTTCATGCAACCAAAAGTGTCCTTTAGCAAAACACGAACCAACTTACTTTAGCAAGTAAATCTCACTCTATTTCTCTAAAGGGACAGGGGATTTTCTCTCTGGTTTTTCTCCAACTCCCTTGGTCAAGGCCTATAGCTAGTACTATTGGATTGTCTACAACATCATGTAGAAAAAATATATTTGATCAAACTTTTACTTAAACTTCCATTGAAATAACTTTTTTTTTAATTTTAAGAAATTAAAAGAACTTCTCACAGTTTAACTAAGGTTGAACCACATTCTTGCATATGTTGTCATTGAGAGTTCAATCTTAATTCTATCAAAGCTAAGATATTTAATTTTTGAAATTGTATGTATTTATTTCAATAATATTTTTTTAGAAGTTAAGTGATCTCAGAAAGTTATTTCTCTTACTAAAGAAATAAGAATACATAATTTTTTGTCACCATATATATTATTAATGTTTGTAGTATAGAAAAAACCTGCATGCCAAATGCAAAATTGGTGATGTTACAACTTTAATAATATTATTATATAAAGTTAAAAAAATATGAATATGTTTAGTTTTTAAAAAAATAAATTGATATTTAAAATTGAAAAGAGTAATAGAAAAGTAAAATGAAAATAAATGGGATCAAATACGAAATAAAAAATACAAGTAAAATTTTTACTATCAAGAGCCAGAAGTGGTGTTGGGACAGTTGGGGACCCCTAGGTCAAGACTTGGTCTAAACTTACTTTTATGTATAGCTAACAAATTTTGAACTGAGGTTTGGACAGACTTCCAGGGGACAATTTTACAATATTAAACATTCTTTACTTCAATAATTGAGTGAAATATCATTTTTATTGCCATAGAGAGAATTTATCTCATATAACTTCATGCAACCAAAAGTGTCCAGCACAAGTTCGGCCAAACTTGTGCTGGACACTTTTATAATTGAGAGTAGGCATACAGCAAATCTTCTTAAACTCAAAAGGAATTTCTTATAAACATTTCCACTGGAATTCGATCTTTCTGTGTCATTTAAATTTACCATTTGATTAATTTTTTGTCATCATTATATTGTTAACGTTATTACTATAGTAATAACTTGTGTGAAAAATGCATACCAGGTGGTGTTCCACCTTTAATCATATATTATTAAATAAAGGTATAAGAGTATGAAAATTATTTATTTTAAAAATTAAAAATTGATATCCAAAGTAATATGAGCAATAAAAAAGTAAAATAAAAGGGATAAAATAAGAAAAAAAAATCTAAGGAAAATTCCCACTATCAATAACAAGTAGAGGTATTAGATCAAATGTGCAGCACCAGGGCTAAACTTGCACTATATTTTCTTTTTTGTTAAACCAAAGAAAGTGTCCTGATGAGTTTTGAAAATTCATCAGGTGGACATTTTGGCAATATCAAACTACTTATTGTGCAATGATTGAGCAAAATGTCATTTTCATTTCCATAGAGTAAATTTATCCCATCTGACTGCATGCAACCAAAAGTGTCCAGCACAAGTTTGGCCGAACTTATGCTGGACACTTTTATGATGGTGAGTATCAAGGGTGCAGATCTTCTTCAGTTCATCAGGTATTCATTATAAACAAATCCACTTGTATATGATCTTTCTGTGTCATTCATATTTATCATTTGATTCATTGTTTTTCACCATTATAATATTAATGTTATTAGTATTGAAAAAATTTGTAAGCCAAAATCATACTGGGAGATGCTACATCTTTCATAATCTTATTAAATAAAAGTAAAAAAAATATGAAAATTATTAGTTTTACAATAAATAAATTGATATTTGAAAGCAAAAACAGGAATAAAAATGTAAAATAAAAGTGATTAAATATGAAATTAAACATTCAAATAAAATTTCTGCCATCAAAGATAATTTGAGTTTTCAGACCAAATTTGCACCACCAGTTCTAGATTTGGAATATGTTTTCTTTTTTTAAAAATTAATAAAAGTGTCCACCTGATGTTTTCCAAAAAATCAGGAGGATAGTATAGCAGTATAAAGCTACTTCTTGTGCAATGATTGAGCAAAATTTCATTTTAACTTCCATTGTGTAAATTTATCCCATCTGACTGCATGCAACCAAAAGTGTCCAGCACAAGCTCAGCTGAAATTGTGCTGGACACTTTTATGATGGAGAGTAGCTAGGGTGCAAGTTTTCTTCAGTTAATCTTATATTCATTTTAAAAAATTCTATGGGTATTTGATCTTTCTGTGTCATCCATATTTATTATTTGATTATTTTTTAGTCACCATTATATTATTAATGTTTTTAGTATAGCAAAAAAATGTGTAATGAATATACACTGGATGATTTTACAACTTTAATAATATAATATAATAAATATAAAAAAATGTGAAAGTTATCAGTTTTACCAAAATAAAATTGATATTTAAAAGCTAAAGGATAAATAAAAGGGTAAGATTAAAATTAAAGAGATCAAACATGAAATAAAGATATTAAGTATAATTTCTGCTATCATGAGCCAGTAGAGGTTTCAGAAAAAATGGGCACCATCATAGGTTAACATGGATCAAATTTACTTTTTACCAAAGGAAAAAATTGTCTACCTTAGGTTTGGACAAACTTCCATGGGACAATTTGTCTATATAATTCTACTTTCAATGCAATGATGGAGTGATAATTCAGTCTCATTTCCATAAAAAGAATTGATTGCATCTGACGGCATGCAACCAAAAGTGTCGAGCACAAGTTTGGCCAAACTTGTGCTGGACACTTTTATCATGAAGAGTAGCCAGGGTGCAAGTCATTTTTAATCATCTGAAATTTCTTATAAACATTTCAACTGTTATTAAATCTTTGTGTGCCACTCATATTTATCAATTGATTAATTTTTTGTCACCATTATATTATTAATATTATCAGTATAGCAAAAAATTGTGTGCAAAATGAATACTGGGTGATGTTACACCTTTTATAATATTATTAAATAAAGGCAAAAAAATATGAAAATGATTTATTTTACAAAAAATAAACTTCTATCCAAAAGCGATATGAGAGGAATAAAGTAAAATAAAAGAAATTAAGATGAAAATTAAAATCCAAGTTGAATTCCTGCCATAAACAGAAAAAAGAGATGTTGAATTAAATTAGAACAATCAGGGCTAAACTTGCACTAAATTTTCTTTTTTGTAAAAATAAAAAAAAATCCACTTAAGCTTTACCAAAACTTCAACATGAAAATTTTGCCATATCAAACTATTTCTAGTGTAATTATATATCAAAAATTTATCTTCATTCCCATAGAGAGAATCGCTCCCATCTGACTGCACCTGACCATAAGTGTCCAGCACAAGTTCGGCCAAACTTGTGCTGGACACTTTTATAATGGAGAGTAGCTAGGGTAGAATTTTTCTTCAGTTCATCTAGTATTTCTTACAAACATGTCTACTGGTATTTTATATTTGTTCCTCACTCATTAATATCATTTGATTAATTTTTGGTCACCATTATATTATTAATTTTATAAGTATAGAAAAAACTCATGTGCCAAATGCATACCAGGTGATGTTATGCCATTTATTATATTATTAAATAAATGTATAAAAATATGAAAATAGTTTCTTTTAAAAATTATTAATTGATATCCAAAAGCAATATTAGGAATAAAAAATTAAGTTAAAGGGATCAAATATGAAAAAAGAAATCCAAGTAATATTCCTACTATCAAAGGCCAGTAGAGGTGTTGAAGCGAATGAGAGCCATCAGGGATAAATTGTACTAAATTGACTTTTTTTCAAAGATAAAAAATTGTGCACCTGTGGTTTGGATGAAATCTAGGTAGAAAATTTGGCTATGTAAAACTGCTTCTAGTGAAGTTTTTTATCCAAAAAATTTTTTTCATTGCCATAGCGAGAATTGATCTCATATGACTGCAACTGACCCAAAGTGTCCAGCACAAGTTCGGCCGAACTTGTGCTGGACACTTTTTTGATGGTGAGTATCTAGGGTGCAGCTCTTCTTCAGTGAAACTGGTATTTTTTTAACACATATCCACTGGTATTTGATCTTTCTGTTTTATTAATATTTTATCATTTGATCAATTTTTTGTTACCAGTATATTATTATTTTTATTAGTATAGCAAAAAAACATGTGCCAAATTCTTACAGGGTGATGTTAAACCTTTAATAATTCTATTAAATACAGGTAAAAAATTATGAAAATAATTTGTTGTTTTACATAAAATTAATTGATACCTAAAAGAAAAAAAAGGGATAAAAAGAAATAGGTTGAATAATAGGGATTTTATATGAAATTCAAAACTAAAGCTAAATGCCTACTTTCAAGGCTCAGAAGAGGTGTTGGATAAAATGGGCATTTTCAGGAATAAAATTTTACTTAATTTGATTTTTTGGAAAACTAAATGAAGTTTTCAACTGTTTTTTTCCAATATTTAGTTGGACACTTTATCTATATCAAATGACTTCTAGTACCATGATTGACCAAATTAAATCCTCATTTCCATATGCAGAATTGATCCCATATGGCTGGACCAGGCCAAAGGTGTCAACCACAAGTTTGAGAATTCTTCTGGTGGACACTTTTATGATGGACAGTAGTAGGTTGCAAGTCTTCTTTAGTTAATCTAGTATTACTCATAAACATTTCAAACATATTTTTGGCCAAAAATCAGGTGGAAAGTTTTTCCATATAAAATTACTTCTAATGGCATGATTGACTAAAAATTGATTCTCATTGCCATATAGAGAGTTGATCCCATATGACAGGATCTGGCAAAAGTGTCACCAAAATTTTTGATAAACTTAAGTTTGAAAATTTTATGATGGAAATTTATTGCAAGTCTTCTTCATTTCATCAAGTAATCCTCATAAAAATTTCCACCTGTATTTTGGCCAAACTTCAGGTGGACACTTTGGCCATATTAAATTAATTCTAGTTCCATGTTGATAAAAAACTGATACTTATTGCCATATATAGATATTAAACCCATCTGACTGTGCCTTTCAAAAAGTGTCTACCTGAATTATGGCTAAACCTCAGTTGGACACTTTTATGATGCAGAGTAGCTAGGGCAAAAGTGTTCTTCAGTTAATTTGGTATTCATAATAAATTTATCCTCCTGAAGTTTATCCTAACTTGAGGTGGACAATTTCGGAAAGCACCAGTTAGTCACTATCCATCAAAAAAGTGTTCACCAAAATTTTGGCTAAACTTGTGGTGGACCCCTTTGATCAGCCACAGTCAGATGAGATCAACTCTTTAGATGGGAATGAGGATGATGTTTTGGTCAATCATGGAAAAAGAAGTAGTTTGATGTGGCCAAATTACCCCCCTGAAGGTCAGACAAACCTCAGAAGGACACTTTTTAGCAGGTAGTAACTGAGAAAAATCCATTTATCAGAAGGAAAATCTTTTATTGGATAGATGCCAAGGTTTCATACTTGTGTATTATGGTCAGTATTAATTTTGAAAGAGCCTGTCCAAGCAATTTTGTTGCTCATCATGACTCATTTTGTTTTAAATGTTTCAAACTGCGTGATACAGTATTAAGGTGTCACATAGTATAATTAAGTTCTATTACGTGCCCTCCTATGATGCCTAAACTTATAATTTAATATCTTACATAATAATTGTTTTATATAAATTCATCAATATTTTATTTTATTATCAAATTTAATAGAGCAAGTATCCTGAATTATTATAAATGCATAAGCTTAGGTTAGATCAATTTGTGCTCAATTCGTTCTCATCAGAGGACCAAAATCAAGTTCTGGAGGATCAACTTGTGCAAATTTGGAATCAGTTGATATTCTGTCTATAATTAATCTGAGAATAAATGTAAATCTAACTCTAATTTACTTATGTTTATAAAGTATTCATAAACCTGGCATATTTAAGGGACACTCTAAATTTCAAGAGAGGGGATTGCTAGCAAATCACCCCTAGATTTCCCGTGGTGTTCAGTATGAATATATTTTGATTATTTTATATGGATATTTATATAACTATAGTATGTCTCTTTTAAGATATGCAAGATTCATCAACATTGAAAAAAGAATTAATTTATTTTCTTTCTTCTTGAGGTCATGATTTCAAGGAACAAAAAGAGGGAGGAAGTAGAAAATTATTTTCAAAATATTTACTTGAAATTTTTTCACTCATACACACCCCTACAAGATTACTCCAGAAGAACTGAAAAACAACTTGATTGCAAGTCCTCATTTTTCCCCCCTGTGTGTAGGTATTGAAGAGGTCCCTGAAGGCTTTAATCTCAAAAATTTTCAGCTTATTAACAAGATTTTAAGAGAACACAACCCTTCAGGATTAGTCAACAGATCTCCATTACCTTAGCAACTGAAAATCAAGATGGCAACAGATGATGAGGATTCAATTGACACTACCAAATATCTTTCTATTCTAGGTGCTCTCAGCTCTGTGGCAGTGGCAACTAGGCCTGATCTTTCTTTCCCAGTAAATTTCCTTTCTAGATTCTCTTCAAAACCAACAGCTACTCATTGGAAGGCCCTCAATCACCTATTACGCTATGTACAATACACCACTAAACTTTCATTTCACATTCATCCTGACAGAGACAGCCCCCTTGAATTTCTCTCTTACACTGATGCAACATCGAACAACAAAGAGTTTTCCAGAGCTCAATCAGGTCATCTTTTACTGCTCAATGGCTGCCCTGTTGTATGGACATCAAGATGGCAACTAACTGTTAGTGACTCTTCTATGACAGCTGAATATGTTTCTCTTAGTAGTGGAATGAAGGATGCGATTCGGATCTCAAATTTGCTTCAAGATCTATACCCAGACTTCCCAGCTGTCAAACTACATCGTGAAAATAAAGGTGCCATCTCCAATGCAAAAAATAATCCTGGAGAGAAGAGAACAAGACACATCAGTAGATGTTACTACTTGGTGAATGAACAGCTTTTTCTTAAGAAAGCTTTTCTAGAATGGGTTGCAACTGCAAAAATGCGTGCTGATATCCTAACCAAAGCACTGGGCCCATCTCTAACATTCAACAAAAGGAAAGATGTCTGTGTGTGGTGATATATGAAAGGATAATTATACTGGAATATGTTAAATGACCTCGTGGGGGGGATGTTATGTGCCTAGGCACCTTATGTACATAGTAATTTGAGATATTGTCTGTAGTCACAGCGTCCCCTGTTCTCCGGTTCTTTCTGGAGTTCTACAGGCTGACACTGTGCTAAAGGTAAGCAATGAATTGGTTCTTTCCAGAGTTCTACAGGCTGACACCATGCTACAGTAATTTCAAACTAAATCTCATATTTTGATTCCACATTGAATCCCATACAGAGCATGGGTAACGTATGTATTATTCTGGTACCCAAACCCATGGGTAAGTCAGCCTGGTCTGTCCCACTCTCTGGTAGGAATGAGTTAATTGCTTGTAAAATAAACTAGCCTATTATGCCAGTGTCCAAACCCAGGAGTGAGTCAGCCTGGTCTGTTCCACTCCCTGGGAGGAATGAGGGGAACAGCCAGGCGGGTACCAGCGCACTATACACATGACTTGCCGTGTAACCTAACTAAACCTAATTGCTACCATAACTGTCAGCCTAGATATCCCTAGGACTGAGTATTTCTTATACTTAAAATAAGATAACCTTAAGTACATTAAGCTTATATCTTTAAAATAAGGTTAAAATAATAATAAATATGATTATATTACATATATATATAATTATTACTGTATTATATAAATTATAGTAGTTTAAATAGCTTATCCACAGCCTAATAATACTTATTAAGGTGTTAATGGAGTCATAATATACATATCTTAAGTGATATTAAGTAATTATTGACATACATAAGCTTATATGTATACATAAATCTCATATTCAGTGAAATATGCAGTATATTATGTATATTTAGGTCTATAAGTGGGTTTTAGCCTCTTAATATCCTATAACCTTTGTTTTTCTGCTTATTTTAGGTCATATGGATGTATCCAGTGGACTCACAATGCCTAAAGAAGCATAAACATCTATTTCAGGCGCATACACTAAGTTTGGACAACTTAATATGCTTCCTTGGATGGATATTCACGGATTTATAGGTTGGGAGGTCATTTCTGGGTTAATATGGATGCTTGGGGATGTTATTGGGGGCTTGGACATTTCATTTGTTTCCATTATATGCTTTGGGTTTCATTATATTCTCTTTGGATGTGTTATTTTACCTGTTTCTTTATGGTATCCACTTTTATCTGGATTTTCTATTTATGGTATGGATCTGTGTTATCATTTATTATGATGGAGGGTCCTTACTGGAGGTCTGGGTGTTGAATCTGCTTGAAGTGGATGCCATGGGGAGGTGATGGGCCCTCACAGTGCTGTAATTGTCCGGTATAGCAGTGACATCATCTGGATTGAAGGTCTGTGCACTCCAGTGGATTTTGGTATAAGTAAGGGAGGATTTTGACAGTTATTAGACATCACTTACTTACTACAATTCAAATAAACATTATAACACAATTATTATCATTTAGAAATATATTATAAAGCCTTTATAAATTGATATTATCTTTATATAAGCTATAACTATATTATATTCATCTATTTTCCACCACTAGCATGCTATTAAATCCAAGTATTGTGAGTTTTATTTGAGTATTACTATTTTATTAGTCTTCCCCTGAGGTTTAATCACTAAATCATTTATTAATAAGTAGTAGGACCATTAATAAATACTATTAAATCATACTTATATGCTAGATACACTGACAATAACAGTATGCTTTTAGATACCAAATGTTTATTGGAATGGGGGTAGATGCCTTGATGAAGTCAAATTTGAAAAATTTCGTATAGATCTTGGACTGAATAGATGTGTCAGGACTGTCTGCTCTAGCCATGAGAGGGAGTGTTAGTATAATCAGGTATTTTACAGCTAATCTTGGAAAGCTTGCGGTTGTTTTGTATCCCATCCCCAGCCAAAAACTTGAATTTAGGTCAGCTGACCTATGCTTTTGGCGGAGATGAGAGGCAAGACAACCACAAGCTTTCCAGGATTAGCTGTAATTGTTACATTGAATGTTCTTTTTGCAAGCTTAATTAGATATTGCCAATTATCACTTATATATTTCTTCTTTCCATTGCTCGATCATACAGGCAAGTCACAAAAGCTTGCGGAATTTTTGTTGAAAAATAAAAGTTTCGCCAATAAAAAAATGATTTGCCTTTTCAAAAGGAAGTACCCCTGCCCGTTCCACGACACTTTTGAATAGGCAAATCATTTTTTGGTGAGAACAACTTTGATTTTTTCGTCGAAAATTCTGCAAGCTTTTGTGACTTGGCTGTACATACAAGTCAATATGGTAGTTCTAGTATTAGTGTGTATACATACAGTACATTATTTTGAGTACCTTCTTCTGAGAAGACCAGCAGAACTTAAATACTGGGAACAGTCATTGACCAGAACCATCTTTTGTTGTCTTCTCTCTTCTATTTGCAAAGTTACAAATCTTTACCAAATACTTGAAAGAGAAGGTCTGTGATAATTTAGTATAGCATCTTAGTCTCTTTTCTTCTTGGCTCATTAGTTTTCTTATTATTCAATTGGTTAGCACAAAGTTCATTACACAGCATAAAAGGTTCACACATCTGATCAGAATATATATTAGATAGTAGTTGTAACTAACAAACAAAACTACTCAGGTTAGCACAAAATTCAGCAGCTTCATCTCTTCTTTATAATACTTTGGACAGTACTTACGTAGCATAAAAGTCTATTACTCTTAGCTATATATTTTGCTGTTTCCACTTACTTTATTATTTCTCCCCATTCGAGCTTGAATTTAGAAGTCGATCAATAAAGTCTAAGTGTTGAAGATGCTCACTGCCCAAATATTTCTCTTGCTTGTTTTCCCACTTGCCTCGATTGCGGTAAGAACTGTCTGCTCCCTCAAGTATTATCCCATCAATCGCCCTACCAACAGTCATCCGCCTGTGTTTACTCCTCAACTCCCTGTGAGTGTGTCTGATAAGCTCTGGTCAGTTAAGAAATTGAGAAATGATATTCACTTGGTTCTCAGGTCAAACAAATTTCCTCTGGTCAAGCGGGGGTACGTTTTTGAAAAATTGTGAAAAAAAGCGCCAAATCATTTACCATGTTGCTTTTGATAGGCTTGCGGTGTTTCCTACAACAATAATCAATCCGTAGTATGTCTATGGCAAGGGTACAGTTCCAAGGGAATCAAAGCTAGCACCACCGGTTGGGTTAGCGGGTATGCAAACTTGGTAATTCTTTTTTTGGTACAAACTTGACCAATTTTTTCTTTGCTCAAACACTGTAAACTGTGGACGAAAAATGTACGTAGTTGTCTCTCAATTATTAGATAAAACCTTTGTTCAGGAGTCAATGAATCCCAATTAGTATCACGATGGATTCAGTGGCGACAATTATATCCTAACCAACCTTTGTTCAGGAGTCAATGAATCCCAATTAGTATCACGATGGATTCAGTGGCGACAATTATATCCTAACCAACCTGTAATGCCAATAGTGAGAGGCAAAATAAAGAATATTGTATTGCTTTTGAATAAGTAATAATTCTAGATGATCGAAAATAAATAATGAGATCGATGGGCAAACTAACCAATGGAACATGGTATATAACTAAAAGTAATGACAGCTCCATCGATCTCTTACATAATCACTAGAACTTTTATCAAGAAGATCATTGACGCGTGGTGAGTTACTCAATATGGTAGGACATGTTCTTGGCTGACCAAAAGAGTGATGTGGCTTTGGAATATCAATGATGAAGTAGGAAGCGTTTTTATTTCTGACACCCTCTCTCGTTGAGTAATTCATCATTGATTTTTATGAAATTTAAATGTTTGCGTAGCTTCACTCTTTGAACAGCCTTGGTTAACATGTCGGCTGGCATATCTTCTGTAGGGTGATATTTTAATGTGAACTTATTGTTTGCAACTTGTTCGCGAATCCAGTGGATTTGTATGTCGATGTGCTTGGTGCGCGAATGGTAGATAGGGTTGTTAGCCAGAGAGATGCCTTGTTGATTGTCGGAATGCAGTAGTATCGGTTTGTTGAGATTCAATGATGATAAATTGAATTCGGAAAGTAAATTTTTAATCCAAATGGCTTCCTGCCCTGACTCTGTAAGTGATTTATATTCTCCTTCAGTAATGCTTAATGATACAGTGCTTTGTTTTTTAGTGCTCCAACTGACAGCGCTACCATTGATGGTAAATACATAGCCTGTTGTTGAGCATCTTGTTTCTTTACATGCTCCCCAGTCAGAATCACAATATCCTTCAAGTTTGATGTGGTGTTCATTTGAAGATTCATAAGTCACTGCCTTGTTAATAGTTCCTTTAAGATATTGCAATACTCGTAGAAATGCGTCCCAGTGTGATTGACTGGGTTTATTCAGATATTGCGATAATTGACTGCAGGAAAAGGCTAAATCTGGCCTAGTGTATTGCACTAAATAATTGAGATGTCCTATGGCACTTCGATAATTATGGCTTGTGTTCAGAAATGTTTGATGTTCATCGTCACTAGCAGGAATCAATGATATTTTTGGATCCATTGGGGATGATATAATTTTACAGTCAGTCATATGATACGCAGCTAAGATAGCATTAATTTCCGAAGATTGAGATAATTGAATTTTATTATTATCTTGATTTCTAATGATTCTAATTCCAAGGATCATTTTTGCCTCACCCAAATCTTCCATCTCGAACTCTTTTGAAATTAGCTCTTTGAATTATGAAATATCTTTTCCGAAGATTGAAAAATCATCGACGTGGATGTGGACGTAGCAGGGTCTTGAGGAGTCTTGATGAATGTAAAGGGCAGAATCAACAGAACTGTGAAAAAAATTGTTGTTGATGAAGAATGAGTGCACTAAGTTATACCAACAGCGTGAGGCTTGCTTTAACCCGTATAAGGATCGTTTTAAAAGTAGGACGGGTTGTTTGATGTCATGTGAATATGGCAATCCTTTTGGTATTTTCATGTATATTGTTTCTTCTGGGACTCCATTGGTGAATGCACTTTTAGTGTCCATCTGATGGAAATCCCATAATTCAGCAGAAGCAAGTGCGATCAAGCATAGAAGGGTTGTAAGACGGCCTGTGGGGGCAAATGTTTCTTTATAATCAATGCCATATTTTTGAGAAAATCCCTGAGCACATAAACGAGCTTTGTACTTGCTGATTTTACCATCATGGTCAAGTTTTATTTTAAACACCCAGGTGGAACCTATTGGACAAACATTTTTCGGACATGGCACAACTTCCCATACTCCTCTGGATTGAAGACTTTGAATTTCAGATTTAATAGCCGCTGACCAATTTTCCTTTTTTGTGGAGTTCATGGCTTCGTCGTAGTGAGAGGGGGTATTATGTGTCTCTGAGATAGGAACGTAGGCTTCAAGGGCAGATTCTAGGGTGTCTAGAGATTCAGCATCACATAGTAGTGCTCTTGAAGCTCTGTTACGTTTACCATCAATAATATTGCTCGTGTCAATGTTTGAAGAAATATCTTTTGGAGCTGTGTTGCTGGTGATTCCATACTCCCAGTACTTAGATGCGGGGCGAGAAGGTTCATGGTTGTCAAAATTTTCATGACTCATGCTATCCGAAATCTCATCTGGCGAAGGTGAGCAATCAAAATTGTCCTCTATGTCAGATGATGAGCGATTTTCTGTATTTTGAGGTTCTATTGAATCGTCAGGATTGTTATCTCTTGGTAGAAAAGGAGTGAATGAGAGGATATTGTTGGATAAGTTTTGAGTAGGCTCGTATGATTTTTCATTGCTGAGGGATGGGAATGAATTCTCATTGAAGATTACATTATGGGAGTATAACACCTTTTTTGTTTCCAGGTTAAGTAAACGATAAGATTTATGTTCTTCATGGAATCCAAGCAAGCAGCATTTAACAGCATTATGATTGAATTTACCCCCTCGAATGTGTTTTTCAATGAGCGAATAAGCCAGGCAACCAAATATTTTGAGATTGCTGATGTCTGGTTTTTTCTTAAACAAGGCCTCATATGGAGTGATCATGTTGTCATTTGCTTTAGTTGGCAATCTGTTTTCAATGAAGACAGAAGTCATCACTGCCTCTCCCCAATAAGCAAGCGGTAGTTTAGATTTGAACAAAAGTGCTTTTGCCATTTTGATTGTTGTTTGATTTCCTCGTTCGGCAATTGGGTTTTGTTGGGGAGTATATGGAGCAGTTATGATCATTTTAAAACCATTTTTGACAGAAAAATCCTCAAAATCTTTGTTAACAAACTCTCCTCCACCGTCACACACAAGATTGATTAATTTACAGTTGGTTAGATTCTCAGCATAATTTTTGAATTGCATGAATTTTTGAAACGTATCAGATTTCCTTTTCAACAAATAAATAAAGCGATAAGATGTAAAAGCATCAGTCAATCTAAAGTAATAGTGATGTCCTCCAACTTTTTCTATCAACTTTCCACCTAAATCGCAATGCACGTATTCAAGTGGTTTAGTGGCTTTTGGGAAATGTCCGAGAAATGGAGATTTATGCATTTTTGTGTTAACAAATGGCTCACAGATATAATCATCATTATCATCTTTGACTTCAATATCTAAACTTTTTAATAATCTTTTGAGATAGTTTTGATTGATGTGTCCAAGTCGATAGTGCCATAAACTTATGTTAGTGTTACTTGATGCGGTAAATTATGAATGAGGTGACTCACTAAGAGAGGCATTGATTTGATATAGATTGGAACCCGCTTTCTTAGCACCTGTTAACACCATCGTTTCATTCTCTTTGAAGAAGAGGTTGCCATCAGTCCCGGCGGTAAGTGATACTCCTTTAGAGGTGAGAGGAGATAGAGCAATAAGATTACAGCTTAAATCGGGAACAAAGAGACAGTTGGTGAGAAGCATTGGCTGATTTTGAAAGTTAATTAGTTTGACAGTTCCAACACCTCTTCCGTAGATAGTTTTTCCATTCCCAATTTTTACTGGAATGTTGACATTGCGAATAGTGGTGAAGAAATGCCTTTTGTTGAACATATGACTAGATGCGCCAGAATCAAAAATTAAATCGGATGATTGTTTTGAAATGCTAGTTGAAGTATGGTAAACATAATAAAGATCTTCAGTTATGTTAGCTGTTTCATTAGTCGGCTCATCTTTAGGTTGATTTTTAGATTTCGACTTGCTCTGTGGTCAAAGATCTGGATGTAAGGCCCAGCATTGGGCTTCTGAGTGCGTAGTTTTAGGATTGTGTTTCCCGTTATTACAAAATTCTCGTCTTTTAGCATTGGATGACTCTTTTTTGGTTGTTAACAATGCGGAGTTTTGTTTTTGAAAATTGTCGAGACGATCCGCCAACTGAGATAGTTTCATCAAGACGGTGTCAAGAGTGAGCGGTTTTCCAGTGTCGTCAGCGGAGTTTATCATCATGGACCGGTGCATCTCAAGGGATTGTGGAAGTTTTTGAAGAATTGAGTATGCAAATATTGGAGACTCAAAATTTTCTCCAACCTGTGCTAAGGAGTTAATAGAAGCTTGCAGGTCAGTAACAAAGCCTCGGAGGTTGCCTTCAGTGCATTCGAGGTCAGTGAATTTGGTGTAGACCATAGATGCCGTAGCAGGATGTGCGCCAGTGTAGCCTTCTTCTAGCCGTTTCCATAAAGCGGTAGGATTAGATTTATCGTCTGATTTGAAATATGCGGCTATATTTGTTGGATCTAATTTTTGGACGATGACATTAGCCGCACGTTTACAGCCCAATTTGAATCCATCATTGTTATCTTTAGTTTCTATCTCTTTTCCTTCGACGATATCATCAAGCTCCAACTGTGAGAGAAAGAACAACATTTTAACTTTCCATGTTGGATAGTTGTCATTCCCAAGAAGTGGAATATCATTAACGTTGTTATTTGATGATCCGTCCATATTGATGCAATCAGACTTTTAATCTATTAGATAAAACCTTTGTTCAGGAGTCAATGAATCCCAATTAGTATCACGATGGATTCAGTGGCGACAATTATATCCTAACCAACCTTTGTTCAGGAGTCAATGAATCCCAAATAGTATCACGATGGATTCAGTGGCGACAATTATATACTAACCAACCTGTAATGCCAATAGTGAGAGGCAAAATAAAGAATATTGTATTGCTTTTGAATAAGTAATAATTCTAGATGATCGAAAATAAATAATGAGATCGATGGGCAAACTAACCAATGGAAAATGGTATATAACTAAAAGTAATGACAGCTCCATTGATCTCTTACATAATCACTAGAACTTTTATCAACAAGATCATTGACGCGTGGTGAGTTACTCAATATGGTAGGACACGTTCTTGGCTGACCAAAAGAGTGATGTGGCTTTGGAATATCAATGATGAAGTAGGAAGCGTTTTTATTTCTGACATCAATGACAGTGGGGTAACCAATCTCACCTTTTTATCAATATATCTTCAGATTTATCAACAAAAAAAATGGACACAACCAAACGGCAATAGTTCAAGATGTTTGCAATTTTGGCATCATTGATACGCAAAAAGGATGTAACCAAATTTACTTATCCAAGCCTGTGAGTTATTCTTTTTGCTTTTCTAATAAAGAGAAAAAATAAAAATATTCTCCTAATTGTTTTTGCCGCATCAAAGCTTTTTGGAAGATTGTCACCAACCCCCCAAGAAATAAAGGATCGGGAGCTCAAAGATATTGTATGGGGATTGTAAGGAGTACTCTATCTAAAAACTCTATGATCTCACATTTGAGCTGAATTTTCACTTTTAAATATTTGTTTTCTCTGAAAAAGCCTGGATGTTCCAAATTAATTTTGATTTCATTTGCATCTACTTCCTTTCTTTTTCATATATTTTAAGGAAGCCATTGAAATAAAATGCTATTCATTGTAATAAATATTTTCTATGTTCTGTGAAGTGTGAATATTAAGTTAGATTGGCTCTTATCATGTGCCTTCCCCAGTCAAGTTATAAGATGAGTCCAATATAGTTCTATCCTATTTCTGATGACTCTAAATCCTTGTCATATTTTGTGATAATTTATTTAAGGGGTGTCAGAGTTAGATACAGCCATATTCGAAACGATTGGTGCAGTTTTACGGAAAAATTCAAAACTTTTGGTCAGCTCAAGTGACATATGACAGCATACTTAGCCTCCCTTCACCAAAAATTTGCCAGTTTCTCCGTCAAATGCCAAGCATTCTGTCTAACTGTTTTGATTCTTTGTGCAAAACTGCACCAACTGTTTCGAATTTGGCTGTACCTTCCCTAAATTAAATTTCATTTCTTGCCCCAAAAATCGAACTACAAACTCAATTTTCATAATCAGAAAAAATGAGTTTTGGTACAACATATGCCATAAATGAAAAAATAATCATGGCTGATTAAGTGAATAAAAGACCATTTTTAATGACAGATTTCTAAATATAACACTCCCTATTGTCATCTTCTCATATTTCTAATTATGATTTTTCGAAAAACAAGGGTTTTATTAGGAAAGAGCATCAACAAATGCTTTTTATATCTATTTTAAGTCTTCCTTTTGATTTAAAAAGTGATTACAGATTGGTTTCTCATTTTTATAAGAGAATTTTACAAATTATTGGACAAGGTTTCTAGGTTCCTGTATTCATAAACATTTGGGATTTTGAATGTGCTCTTAAAGATGTGACATTTTGTTAGGTCTTAGAGAATGACCAATCGTGTAGCTAAACCAACTGTATAAGGGGGTATCAAAGTTGTAAATCTTCCATTTCAAAATACATCTCCCCCCCCCAAATCAACCATGATTGTTTTTTAAAATATTCCATATTGTGCCCTAAAAAACACCTTTTTACTGAGAGTTAATGTCAAGATTGTGGCTTTATTTTTGTGTTAATGAAACCATATAAGTATATATTTATTTGTTGTATTTTAATTTTTATGAAATGTTATATAAAAAATGTTATATTTATAAGGTTATTACAAATTGTAAAATATTATGCTAAAATGAAGGTGGTTGTCAGCCAGACTACTAGATTTACCCAGTAAATAATTAATTATCTACTAGGATGAAGCCACACCTTATTTCTTATTTTATTAATTATATTTACTTTATAACTTACTTACAATAATTTAACTAATTGGAAGAAGTAAAAATTAAGAAAATATATAATTTTTAATCTCCCTCATATTTTTATCCCCTAACAATGTCCTCATGAAAGTCTAGGGGTGAAATTAAAATATATTAATACTAAGTATTAAATCAAAATTATTTTATTTAAAGGTGGAATTTACAGGAACTTTAAAATAAATCAAGTAATTTGATATATACAGTAAATAAATTATATTGATACATCCATTATAGAACAATCTTAATATTTGAAATATCTTATTTTGGAATTTTATTTTCTCTCACTCTCCTGTATATAGATATTTTTAACTCTGTGGTTTCTCTCCTTTTTGCCTATATAAGGCCACCCAATCTGGTTGTTTTTTCCTCATTCTTTTACTTACTTACAACTTATTATATACAATCAATCATTTCTATTACTACTATTACTGCCTTAGTATTTACAATTGTGTAATTCTAATCCTTAAAAGCAATAATAATGATATGTTTTTTACCTTTAACTTGAGTAATAAATTATAAAAGATAAAAGTTATGTACCTTCCTTTAAGTATTGAGTTTTCCACCTTTCACTGCTGTTGTACCACCTTTAAAGTCTTCTAGACCAAGAGGACCTTCTAAAAGTGGTTATTTGTTATATTTTTGTATTATTTATAATAGATTGTTAGATGATAGGTCTAATTTTGAGTTCCCAGCCTTTTTATGCATATCCAAGTCATGTGCCCCATTTTTCCCTTCCTGAGTCCATCTGGAGTTTTTCCAGAATTTGTTAGGATGTGCTGACTCAATTATAACCTTAAAACATTCATGAAAAGTCTAAGAAAATCACAGATGATAGGGTTACATCTGAGGAACACCTCATTTAACCTTTGGTAGCCTGCGCAACACTGTTCACTAAGTTAAAAACCATCAAGGCTAGGTAAAGAATCAAGAATCAAAAATACTTAAAAAAATGATTAATAATATAAGAAAAATAGTAAAAATTCCCCATAAGTTTCCAAAGGTTCTTGAGACTCCTGAATTTTATTTCCATGCATTTTTAAGCCTGTAGCTGAGTTTATTGACTGTTAAATAAATATTTCATCTTAATAGGGGGTGTCAGTTCTGGCAAATCCGCACTTAAATTTGACCAAATCCGCATATATCTAAGTGCGGATTTCCAAAAAACACTAGCCCCAATACTGGTGGATTTCAAAAGTGAAAAAAGTCACTTATTTCACTCAAATCCGCACTTTCTCAAGCAAAAGTGCTGATTTCACCATCAAGTCACATTTCACTGATTTGTCAGCATCATCCCATTCATATGCAGCACTCTGAAGCATAAAACTTCATAACTCAAAACATTGTACATCATTTACATCTTCATATCATATCATATAAGAGTTATGCCTTCCTCACTTTCAAATCGTGATAAATTACATAAAGCAATGACTTTCATGGCTCTTAAACTGCTCTTGGACTCTGATTCCGATTCGGATTCTGATCTAGAAGAATATTTTGTCTTTTTATCAAAAATGGCCACGAAACGTTACCTTCTTCCCAGAAAGCCTCAAGTACTTCATACCCCCAAGTACACCATCCAAACACTTTTTAACCTATCTACACCCAGTTTTCGACAGCTGTTCAGGACTTCTCAGGAATGTTTCCTTAAATTGCTTGAGCTTATTCAGGATCATCCCATATTTCACAATAATTCTCAAAAAGAACAACATCCTTCAATTCAATTGGCCATCACACTATGTCATTTGGGTTCAAATGGTAATGGAGCCACTTTGAAACGTTTAGAAAATGTCTTTGATTTAGGTTATGGTTCAGTTAACACTTATACCAAAAGATGAATCACTGCCATCAACTCCTTGGAATCTCAACTTCTCACCTGGCCAAGAAAAGAAGAGCGACTTGAATCATCTCAGGTTATGCAAGCAGAGGGCTTCCCAGGATGTATTGGTTTTGTTGATGGTACTACTATTCCTTTGAGCCAGAAACCTGAGCAAGGTGGAAACAATTACTTTGATTGTGAAAAGAGGTAGATTATTTTTAACTCCTTTCATTCTCTTTGAAACTAACAGAAACAAATATATCTTCTTTATAGATATTCAATTTCTGTTCAGCTTATATGTGACATAAAAAATAAATTTATATCATTCTTTGCTGGCTATCCTAGCTCATGTCATGACTCCTACGTCTTCTAAAGAATGCAAATTTCAAATGAACCTGAAAAATTCTTTGATGAAGATAAGTATCTTCTTTCAGATTCTGCTTATGTGAATGGAAAGTATGTACTTCCTGCTTTTTGGTGAGCAGCTTCAGAAGACAGTCAAAATGCCAAGTTCAACAATCATTTAGAAAAGTCAAGAGTCTGTATTGAACATTCTATTGGAATCTTGAAAGGCTGTTTTTCTAGTTTAAGGGAATTAAGAAGTTCTCTTAGAAATAAATCTGAAATGGAGGCGGTGATCAACTGGATTCTGTGTTGTACTATACTACATAACCTACTTGCTGAACTCAAAGATCAATGGTTAGAGCTGTATGAAGATGAACAAGTTGATTCACTTCCGACTATATCCAACACTTTTATTTCTCAATCAACTAGTATAAGGGAAAAAATTCTTCCAATAACACTCCAACATTTTTCAACGCAATTTTAATTTTAATTTTTCATTCTCTTCAGATGATCAATTCACATGTGTTATTCACTGAGAATGGTAAATTTTTTTGCATATTTTTTTGGTTTTTGAATTTGCTGTTCAAGTCTTATTTTTTTATCTCTCTTTGTTTTCTTTCATCAACTCAACATGAAATGGCATATTTTCAGCAAACGCATATTTTTTCAGTCACTCTCTTTTTTTTCTTCACTCATATCCGTTTTCTCCTCTCTTCCTACATCACTCAAACAATTTCACTTATATTTCTTTTTTCTCAACTCATCTCTCCAGGTAAGTCATTTTATCTTTTTTACTTAATTTTTTGCTATTTTTTATTTTTTTATTTTGGTTTTTTGGGTTTTTGTTTTTTTTTGTTTTTTTTGTAAGTGGTTTTTTTTAAATTTATAGGTAAAATTAACCTTTTTTCTCTCTCTCTCTCTCTCCCTCTTTTCTCTCATTTATCCTATTCTTTATCCCTCCTTGGCCTGGGCTTTTTCCCACCTTTACCCTCTCCTTGGAATGGATACATTACCTCTCCTTCAGTCTCAATACATCAATATACATTGTTAAAAAAACCCTTTTACATATGTTTTTTCTCCTATTCAAATATTTCTTGAAATTTGAAGACGTGTACCCTGATCTTCAGCCAAAGATCAGGGTACACCATGGTATTTTTGCATCCAACCATGTGTTCAGTGATATTTGAAGAGGTGGACCTTCATCTTCAGCCAAACATCAGAGTCCACCATTGTATATTGGCCTTAATAAAAATTGTATCATAGATTTTGAGAAGTGTACCCTGATCTTCACACAAAGATCAGGGTACACATGAGTGGTTTTACCACTATATTGTTTCCTTTCAACACGTTCTTCTTAAAAATTGAAAACGTGTACCTTGATCTAAAAGCAAAGATCAGCTTAAACATGTGTATTTTTTCTTCAATTCAAAATGTTTATGAAATTTGTAGAGGTGTACCTGAATTTTCACATATATTAATCCTATCACTGGAAAACCTATTCCGTCACCTGCAAAAATTAAGACTTTGATTTTTCAGGTGTAGGGCTTGCTTTATGAGGAGACTTTTGTCACGAAGCAGATTTTTTAGTTACCTTTTTAGATTTGGAATGTCTGGGAGGCATTATGAAACTGGCACATAACAAGAAAAAAGATTAAGAGGTAGAAGAAATAAGTAAAAAAGAATTTAAACATGCCTGGTCAAAATGTTGAAAACTTCAGGAAGGGGTGTGTGCCGAGGATTGATGGGTAGGTAGCAAGGAAGGTCAGTGTATCACATGTGATAGGGATGGTATGGGGAAGAAAGGGATGATGTGGCCAACATGTGGTTTTGAAAAAAAATCACAAAAAAATGCTGATTTGAGGTCAGAACTGACACCCATTTTTGAAATAAGTGACTTTTTTTGCAAAATTTAAGTGCTGATTTGGTTTGAAATCCACACTTAAGTTAAGTGCGGATTTTCCAGAACTGACACCCCCTAATGTGACTATTAGACCAATTTTCACCATAAAATCAACCATTTTCTTTATAATATAATTACTATAAATTAGAATAGGACTTCAAATCTCCATAATAAGTTACCCATATTAATTTTCAGGCATCTTTTACTGCCATAGTAAACTCTAGACTTTCACACTTGGATCTCTTTTTGAGGAGAGATTACAACATTAGCACAATCAGCCCTATCTACCCCAAAAAATTGGGGTCCACTTTATGAATTTCTTTTATTAATTCACCTGAAGCTGACCTTTTAATTCAGCTCTTCTTGGTGCAAACAAAACCGTGACACATTGAGGTCTCTCCAGGCCTAATATCCTAACCTTCATCTCCAGGAGGTGCCAACTGCATATGTAACCTTCTCATATCATCTTCAGTTATCTCCAAACTGATACCAATTCCAGATTGATAACCAATCTTGGCTTCAAAATCCTTCAAAAAAAGGACCACCAAAAACCATTTTTAAGCCCCTCTGGCCACATAAAAAATGAACCTTACCAACAGACCCACCAACACCTAATTTTACATGCTCTGCTGTACCCATAAGCTCAGTACTGTTGTAGACAATCCTATAGTACTAGCTATAGGCCTTGACCAAGGGAGTTGGAGAAAAACCAGAAAGAATGATCCCTGTCCCTTTAGAAAAATAGAGTGAGATTTACTTGCTAAAGTAAGTTGGTTCCTGTTTGCTAAAGCCCCTTTTTCAACACACTTGACTGCTTGATGAACCAAGAAAGTAGTCCCCAGACAGACTACCAGACCAAAGAACTGAAATGTAGACCAATGTCCACACCAGAGAAAGCAAAGATACTTGATGTAGGCTGCAAATCCACACCAGAGACATCAATAATACTTGATATAGCTTACAAGACTATACCAGAGAACCTGTTGCTAAAGTTGAGTTAAATGAAGGACTAACCTTGCAACCAACACAGCCAATTGTGGCCCAAAAACAGTGAAAACTGAGTGAGAAACAAGGATATCACCTCCGGATGGTTGTATGATAATTAAAGTTGCCCCAAACTGTCTTATTCAGTATGTACACACAGACCACTATCTAAGAGCCCATGCACACCAACAAATTTGGCACCTGTACCAGCCAAATTAAATAAAAACCCTCCAGAAGCACTCCCCAACCTTCTAAAACAGAGGCGGGCTGGCTGCCTGACCTCAGAGGTGCCGCCTGAAGCGGCTGGGCCTCCCTGAAGCCAGAAAACCAGTAAAAACATCTAATCTACTTGGAAAAATTCACTACAACTACTAAAACCCTTAAAACACAAAATTACGCTATAACAACATCGAGACATGAAATATAGAGCTAAATTAGCCCTATTTAATGGTACTAAGCACTTAATCCTAAGACTTAAGGTTAGCCCGTAAAACATAAAAAATAAAATTAAACAGCTATCTTTTGTAACTGAAAAATGAGGAAATGACCCCTTAAAACTTAGAATATGAAAAATATCAACAAGGCATGAAATATAGAGATTAACCGGGGCTATCCAATGATAGTTTTCACATACCTGCAGTCCCAATATTCACGGAATAAGTCCAGAAAAACACCCAATTCTTCAGAAGATTCCAATTAAGACATGCACAAACAGCTCCAAACAACACAACAAAGGCCCCTGCCAATGTTGGAAGACCACATCCTCCCTCCAATTAAGAATTTCCACATTCTTTCTTCATCAAACCACCATGTTCAACCTTCTTCCTAAATCTGCCTCTGAAATGGGTCCTTGCCAATACTGCATTGAAAATAATCTAATCTGAACCATCACACCTCCTGTCCATCCATACAGAACATCCTGTGATGTCTTCCACTCCAGAAAGAAGACCTGCTACAGACCTGGTCCATTATCTTCTGAAACAACTTCACCTCCACCTCAACCTGGTCCATCTTCTACCAGCACCAAAAGATCTAGGCCATCCATCTTGATTCCTAGATTAATCAAAAAGCTACACCCTTCAAAGAAGAGTTCCAAAAACACTAAAACAACAAGTTCCACCATCCCTGGTTCATCTGATGGTAAAAACTTCTGTTTCTTCTTTCCAATTTATAGAACTGATGACTTCTCAGTTCCTTCAACTTCTGACAGTGATGATAACAATGTAGGATCCATTGAACCACCAACACCAAACCACTTGCCTGCAATTAAGGCCAAGTTCCAACAAGACACATCTCAACAGAAACACCTTCTGTTAAACTACTTCCAATCCACTCCTGCTAGAGATCCACAGGAAATTGAGAACAGAAGACACCTCATTCACCAGTTCAAGGCTAATTCTGAACACTTCATTTCATCTCTTGATTCCCTCTGTATTTCCTTTAGTACTTGAGCTTGATTCAGAAAAGAAAAATTGATTACACCCTCTATAGGATGTAACCACAAACAACCCTCAGTTTTAAGTCTTGGGGGACCATCCTCATTTTATAGTCTTGGGGGACTCAAAAACCTAAATCATAAACCCAGAACCAGAGATCAACCACATTAAGACACAGAGAAAACACTAACATTCTGGGTTAATTGTGAATAGAGCTGCCAGCCCATCAATTACCCCTAAACTTGCCTTTGCTAAATTCAGAGGCTCCCGCTGTGGATACCCTCTGCCAATTTTTCAAACCCATTCCTCAGTATATAGTCTTGGTGGACTACACCATCAAACAATCCTCAGTTTAAAGTCTTGGGGGAGTAACACAGTGTTCAGTTTAAAGTCTAGATTGACTCCCAGAATTTCGCATAAAATAGACCCAACCAATTTCATACAGGATACACCTACAGCCAACCTGCTGAACTTCCACCTTCACTTCATCATCTACCCATCACTGACAAAAATCTCCTTCTTGTCTCTTTCCATCATCTTTTCTCACCACAGATCATGGCTGGATCCCCTGATTTTGACCCCTCCGATCTTTCTTGCTTCACTGCTCCCAAGGACTATGCCTTCAAACAGTGCATCCACATGTGCAGACCTTGCACATTCACTCTTCCAACTCCTGAAGCCAAATTCTACAACAGGGCCTGTGATTCTTGCTACTCCAAAAAGAAGAAATGTGACAGAGATGCCAACTACCCTATTCCTCCTCCTTCACCTTCTCATAAATACCTCTCCAGATCCCCTACCAGATCCCCAGAGCTTGTTCCAGCCTCTTCATCTTTATCCTCAGCACCATCCAGAAGATCCCGGAACTCAGTTTCCAGAACTCTCCCAAAAAGGCCTGCTTTAACTCCTCAAGAAACAGCTTTTATCTCTGCTAATTTAGCTACAAAATCTTCAAAATTGGCTCCTAGGCTGCTAGACCATGTCCAGGCGGCCCACCCACCTCACTAGACAGTGAAAATAAGGCTCAAAACTTCCAAAAACAGCCAGAAAACAGCCAAATTCCTCCAATCAACAAAAAAAACTCCACGCAGCCACCTCCCACTGCTCCCAGAGCAATTCATCCAACCTTTCTAAGGTCTAAAAACTCCAAAATTTCCCAAAATTCTAGGAGACCTGCCAGAGGACCCCAGGAAGATTCCAGAGCACCTAACACTGCACCAAAACAACAACTTTGCCCCCCTTTAAAGCAACAAAACTACACCTCTCCTCTGTCAGCCAACTATTCTTATGACAGTTCCATTCATTCAAAAGCTCCATCCAGAAGAGATCAATCCACTTCCAGATCACCCTCTCCTGCCCCATCTTATAACAACCCTGGTACTCCATCACCAGCACCCCATCCAACTGAATCAAGCAGAAATATTAAAAACAGCAACAACAGGCCTGCTACTCCAACTAGCCCCTAGGAACATCAGCCTCCTAGTTCACCTTCTCAAAACCTTTCAGAGGAAGACCAAGAGAATCCATATCTTTCCCTGATTGATCCACCTACTTTCACCATTCCAAAATCTTTGGAATTCCAAATTCTGGCTGCTTAAAAATTTGATGAGCTTCCAATCTGTAAGTACCACATTAATTCATCCAATTTCTTCAACAAAAATAATTACTGATCCAATTCTTCTTGTCTAGTTGGAACCCCTCCTCCTGAATCTACTATTGAAGTTGGCCAACCTCTAGAAAATTCTTTGACCCTGGATTATGGAGACATGAAACAACACCTCAGCACCATGTGTTCAAACATGCTGAAAGCCTTTGCCCTCCATGGACCTTTAAAAGAATTTGAGAAAACCTTGAGGAAACAACTATCGGACGACCACTGGAAGATGTCTAGGATCATTAAGCACACCTTCCAACAATCCATTCCTGCCTCTTCTTCCTCCTCTTCTGAACTTCCATCCAAACCCATTCCTGCCTATTATAATCCATATAATCTCTCCAGCAGGATGCACTTCAAAGAACACAGTGCTTCCCACAACCCCAACAAAAAACAAAAACGACATCATAATCCGGACCAGCCTCCAGAAACTTCATCATCCAGACATTGAGCTCCTACAAAAAGATCAAAAACATAATAATAAATAAATAAAAAAATTAATAACTTTAAATTCTAATTTTTTTTTCACAGTCTACTAACATACTAAAATTAAAAATTGATAAATAAAATAAAAATAAATGAAATAAAATAAAAGATAAAAAAACAATACAAATGGTATCACCCAGCCAATTGATGAGATGATCCCCTGATACCTTGCCCACATCCAAGTGCACCTTAATGTGGATACACCTTAAATATTTTAAATTATTTGAAATAAGAAAAATAAATTAAGGGTAATAATGAGAATAAAAAATAAAAATGAAATTAATGAAAATAAAAATAAAATAAAATAAAATGATAAAATAGCATTGTCCAGCCAATTGATGAGCCTTTCCCCACCAATTCTTGCCCACATCCAGGTGACCCTGATGTGGTAACACCCTATATTTTTGATTTTATAATTTCAACAACCCCCATAAAAAATAAAAAGAAAAAAAGAGAAAAAGAAAATAATCTGAAACTACTATCTAGCAAAATCATAACTAAAAAATCAAAGATAGTCCAGCTCCATGGATGGTCCAGACTAAGAGAAGGTCCAGTAAGAGAAATTCCAGTCCATAGAAATGATCACTGGGTGGGCTCCCTACAATAATTAAAAATGATGGGAGACCACCAGTGATCCGCCACCAACCCAAAAAAAAAAAGATAAAGAAGCCAGTCCCAAACCAGTTTAAAGTCATAGCGGACTTGAAACCTGAATAATAAACAACAGAACTAGAATTCAACTAAAAAAAAAAAGCCTTGAGACGGGAATTCTGGGGTAACTGTTCTCCAGAGCAGCCAGCTCATCAGTTACCCCCATACTTGCCAAAATAAAATCTAGAAGCCCCCCCTGGGTACCTTCTAACAAAAAACAACATCCAACACAATAAACCAAAACCAATAAGAGTGAAGAGTCCAGCACTTGAAAACCAAAGGAAATTCAAGTATAAAGTGATAGAGGACTAAAACCTGTGAAAAGAAACCAATACTAGAGTTCAACCAAATTAAGAGAAAGCGTTGGAAACAGACAATCTGGTGTAACTGTTCTACAGAGCAGCCAGCCCATCAGTTACCCCTACACTTGCCAAGATCAAATATAGAAGCCCCACCCATGGGTACCTTCTAAGAAAAGGTTTCCAACACAAAAGTTGCTCTGCAAAACCAAAAATTCCAAAAATTAAAGAACATTCCATAGTTTATCCTCATCGCAGAGTCAATCTTCTTCATGTCTAGTGCCTCTGGGATAAAACCTCTTCACCTGATCTGCAGCCACTCTCTTCTTTAAGACTGCACCATCCAACTCTTCCAAAACATAAGAACCTCCAGACACCTGAGATCTGACTCTGTAAGGTCCATTCCATCTGTCAGCAAACATTTTTCCCCACTGACTCTCCAAACTTCTATTATAAACCAAAACCAAACAACCAGGTTTCAAGGGATTCCTGAGTCAATGAGCCAACTTCTTGTCCCAGTATCTGACTGATTGATTCCTAGTCTTCATCATTATAGAGTATGCCTTCTCTTAAAATTCCTCTCTACATTCCAACTGTTGCATCCTGGAACAGAGAAATTCTTCTGTTGAGAACACATCATACCAATCAACTCCAAGTTAAGAGACAGATTCTAAATCCACTGGTAAAACAGCTTTCTGCCCAAACATTAATTCATAAGGGGAATATCCAGATGTCTGTCTCACAGTGACCCTATCAACAAATAACACCAAGGGTTAATAATGCCTCCACTTTTCAGCACTATTCCCACACATCTTTACCAAAGCATTCTTGATAACTTGATGGCCTCTTTCAACCATGCCTTCAGCTTCAGGATAATAAGGTGTAGCCACTCTAACATTAGAACCAACACTAGCCACAGCTTCTTTAAATTTTGCACCAAAATCTGGCCCACCATCAACAGTCACCAACTTCATCAACCCATACCTATAAATCCACTCCTTCTTCAAAAACTCTGCCACATTCTTGGAAGTCAAATTAACCAGAGGCACTGCCTCAACCCAACCAGACTAATAATCCCTGGTAACAATTAAGTATTTATACCTGCCCTCTTTAATATGGACAGCATCCAGACTGACTCTTCCAAAAACAGTTGATTCACCAGTAGCATGGCTAACCTCTTTAGGTTTCAAGTTACTTCTTCTTTGACATTCCTCACAAGATTGAACCCAACCCTGCACATCCAACTTCATACCTGGCCACCAAAATCTGTCAGCTACTCTTCTATAAGTCTCCCCAAAGCCTCTATGATCAAGGTCTTCATGCAAAGACTTCAAAAAAACTTCTTGACCCTTCTTCTGAGTCACCACAAATTGAGGATTAGGATGTCTCCTCCACATCAACCTTCTTCCTGACACAAAAAATCCAGGACTCTTCTTCTTGATTGCCAACCAAGTATCATCATCACAACTATCTGGCCTCTCCAAGGTCAACAGATATTCTACCATAATAAAATAAAACCCAGACTGACCCCAGTTCTCATCTTCAAAATCCAACGAAACAACATCCAAGGGTACAAATCTGTCATCAAAAACACCAGTGTGAACATGAGCCAATTGATCAGCCCAACCAGGATACCAATCCTTAAATTTTGGCACATCCTTCTCTTTCCACTGAATCTTGTGAGAATCTGGTTCACTAACAAAAACACCATTTTCCAAATTTGAGCTGTCCCAAACAACAACTCCATCTTCATCAACAAAAACATCCTGATCACCAGAATCAAGATCAGATCCAGCCAGTTTAGCCTCTTGGGGGAGGTCAGAAAAATCTTCAGCACCCTTTGTGCTGGCCCTAACCACTGGAACATCTTCATCCAACTCTTCAGCCTCAGAATCTTCATCTGTAGGTGGCCTCCTTGATAATCCAACAGGCATTGTAAGAGTTTTGCCTGGATTGTGTACCAGGTCAAAAGAAAAATGTTGAATAAATTCCACCCACCTAGTCATTGGAGAATTTTGGAGACTAGGTGTATTGATCATCTGAACTAAAGATTTTGCATCCACCTGCAGCTCAAAATGCTGCCCCCACAAAACAGTCTGTAGCTTCTTTAAAATTTTTGCTATACCACACAATTCCAACTTAGGTTGAGAATACCTAGATTCAACCTCATTAAAAACCACACACTCATATCTTACTTGCCTGACCCTCCCAGTTTTATCTTCCTGAGACAAAATAGAACCAGCAGCAATATAGCTTGAGTCCACTGCCAGATAAATTTTTCCAACACCAACACCATAATCCAACTTGTGAAGAACAATATCTTCCCCACCAAACTTTTTCAACTTCTGAAAAGCCTCTTCACACTCTTCAGTCCATTCCCAATCTGCATCTTTCCTGGTCAACCTCCTTAAAGATGAAGCCAACAAAGAAAAATTCTTAATAAAAATCCTGACATATACACACACACCCAAAAATCCCCTGACTTCAGTAGTATTTTTAGGCCTTGGCCATGACTGAATTTTATTAATATTTTTCTTTTCCATAATCCTTCCCTCTTTACATACCAAATGACCCAGAATTTCCAAAGCAGGAACACAACAACAGACTTTTGACCCTGAAATGGTCAAACCAGCCTCTTCAATCCTAAACAACACTCTCTCTAGAGTTATTGCATATTCCAAACAAACCTCCTTATGCCAGGGTTCTCCGTTAACACCTCATTACCATAATCAGTGGATGGTCCTTTAATTCCACCATCATCAATAAAAATACCAGCATGAGTAGGAACCTCATCCTGAAAAATCTAAGCCATCTGTGCTTGATATACTGACACTGAATTAGTTGCTTCTTGAGGCAACCTAGTGAGCTGAAATCTTCCCAAAGTATTCTCAAAAGTTGTGAGAGGCCTTGAATCCGTATGAAGTTCCCTCTCATTATAACCACCCATAATATCACCCAAACCATAACACACCCTTCCAGAAAAAGCTTCAAAAAAATCCTCTGCACTTGGTGGCATACCAGCATCCTTGATAGTGACTCTATTCAAGGCTCTGAGATTATGAACCACTCTCAACTTTCCATTCTGCTTCTTTACACAGATAACCGGACTTGAGTAACTGGATGTCAATTTTTTATATAACCCAGTCCTGACTCTTTCCCTAACAATCTCCACAAAATCCTCTCTGATAGCAGCTGGAATAGGAATAGATTTTATTTGCCAAGGCTCATGACAAACTACAGGAATCAAGTAAGGTTCCCCATAAGAGTGCTTCAACACACCCCTTGCCTCCTAAACAAAAGCCACAGCTTTTACCCTTAGCACAATAACTTGCAACAACAACTTCTTTTCTTCTTCAGAAAACCACCCATCAGGACCAAAATTAACAACTTTCAACCTTTCCACAGTCACCCTATCTGGCTCTACAAATTCTGGAGGATTCTTCACCAAAGGAGTACAGTACGGATCTCTTGAAAAAGGAGGTCTCTTCAAGGGTGGATTCAAACCCACAGGCATAGGCTCATTAAAAGGCCTAATCTTCTGCGCTACCTTCTTATACTTTGCCGCTCCACCTTCAACTTGAGGTATCTTCAGGAAATCTTCACCACAAGACCTGGAACAAAAACCAAGGGTTTCACCATTTCTCACATGTGTGGACAAGGTAATGTTTTTGAAAGGTGTAGAAGAAGCCCTAGCAGAGCACAATTAGGAGGACTTACTTTTAGACCACAATCTCACCACTCCAAAACTTTTCCGCAATTCCAAATCTTTATCTTCACTTCCGTCTTCCAAATCTTCAAATCTTGATTCATCTTCAGAATCAACACTTTTAAAATTGTGCAGTTTATCTTCATGCTGGAGGCCCAAAAATTGATCTTGATAATATTCTTTCTTCATAATTTTAAGCAGTTTAACCTCATGCTGGAGGCCCAAAAATTGATCTCGATGATCTTCTTTGTTCATAATTTTCCACAGTTTAACCTCATGCTGGAGGCCCAAAAATTGATCTTGATGATCTTCTTTCTTCTTAATTTTCTGCAGTTTAACCTCATTCTGGAGGCCCAAAAATTGATCTTGATGATCTTCTTTCTTCATAATTTTCTGCAGTTTAACCTCATGCTGGAGGCCCAAAAATTGATCTTGATGATCTTTTTTATTCATAATTTTCAGATTTTTTTTTGATTTTCTTGAATTATCTTGAAATTTTTATCTTCTTTTCTTGAGTTTTCTTCTGACCTACAAAAATAACCAGGGGTTTCCCCAATGCTCACAGGTGTGGCCCAGGTAATGTTTTTGAAAGGAGTAGAAGAAACCTTAGCGGTGCACAATTGGGAGGACTTACTTTTAGACCCCAATCTCACCACTCCAAAACTTTTCCGCATATCTTTCAATAAAGATATATAACCAATATTCTTCTTTGAGCTTGAATTAAAAATATTTGAGAATCTTGATAGAGAACAAAGACTTGATAAAAAACTTGTTGAATACTTGCAGAGAAGAGAAACATTAAAAAGAGAAAGTTGAAAATCTACTTGGTATATCTCCAAGGGAGCTGACCTACTACAACCTGGGATTTCCTCATCTTGGGGAGAGGTTGTAGCACTAGGGTGATCAGCCCTCCTCATTCTAAAAAGACAGACTGTCACCGGACAACCTACGCACGAGGTTGAGGATGTTCCTGCAAGTGAGATGAAAGGTTTAGATACTTATTCGAAGCACAGAGGAATGGTTTGAGGAAGTGATTTGAATATGACTCGAAGGAAGAACTACTACTTCAAGTTATGTTCGAGAAGGATTCTATTATAATTGAAAGGTAATATTAAAATTCTCAAGATCTCATGAAGGGTTGGAAACTCAAAAATCAAAGATTTAGGATTTAGATATGATTATTGAGAAAATAAAGAAAGATACAATAATAATGATTTTCACTTAGAGTTTTATCACTATTAACTATAAATACATTTTATAATTTAATTCTAAGTAATGTTGAACCAAAAACCCAGCCCCTTTTATATCCTGTACTCCCCCTCGCATTGACCTCATACTCATCCACCATTCCGCACACCATAACCCATATAAAATATATCTGTTACACCTGGACCCTCCTCACTAACATCCGTTAACCCCTTAATCCTTCACTAACCATTCCGTCCATGCTCACTACCCCTTAATAACCCACAGGCATTTCATGAACCTTTTAATGTACTATTATATTAACTATTGCGCTGTGCATCGCTTATTGGTAAAAAGACTAAGACACACCATTGAGAGATTGACTAATTTAGATTTAGAGTTTTAGGCTAGCGCAATTGAATAGCGAGTACACAAAGGAAAGTCGCAGTTGCTATGGAGAGTTGCTTTCTGCGCTTCGAGTATGGATTTGAACCCTTTAGTATTGATTTAATGAGCTACTTTTTCCTCGAGTGTCACGTGGTGCCTGACAGATGCCCGGGTATAAGAACGCGAGCTCCGTTGAGCGTAAAACATATTTCCCACACTAATTTCCCTTCCTATTCACTTGATTATTATTTTATTACTTTAATTCATTATGACGGATTTCCCTACACCGACTCCCACGCCTCCACACCCTAAAGCAGATGGGGGTGTTGTCACACAGAAATTTTCAAAGACTTGCATGGCTTGTGAGTTGATGGAGTATTTCTGCGTGGAGAGCACAGCGACACAAGGGCCTCACCAGAAGTGCGAGTTTTGCCAATGGAGAAGAGTGGCGTGTGACGCCTTAGCAAAGAATGCCAACATTGAGAGTCGGTTTACTAAGACGAAGTATTGGGTGATCCCTAAAACAAAGGAAGTAGTCGAGGACAACTGGGATGTGTCCATTGGGGACAATCAATCGGTGGGGGAAAATGAGGAAGAAGTTGAAGATTATGTGAACATCTGGGTGGCTAGGGCTGAGAACAAGAGGGGGTTCATCGAGGAGGAAGAAATTCCCATCTCGAGGAAAACCCCAAAAAAACGACGGGTGGTCATCGAAGATGACGAAGAGGAAAGGGAGGTGGCAGAGAAGGTCACTCCTAGAATATTTTTGGAGCCTGACCCAATCTTCAAAGTAAGTTCACCCTTTTATAATTTATAAATTTAATTACTGATGATTCTGTTTTTAGAATTCAGACGTCATAATCGAGGTTCCTACGACCAAAGCTTCAAATGTGGAAGCGACCCTTGTGGGACCCACTGCGGTGGAAGTGGCAGTGTCAGTGGAGGGTAGATTACCAACTGTTACCCCGAGGGAGGAAAACGAAGAAAACCTCAATCAAGTTTGGTCGAAGAAACCTCATCAGGTTCAACGAGCAAAATATATTGAAGACTTCAGCGGCAAGATTGATAACATTATCGATGCCGCTTCCTTTGACGTAGCCGAGGAGTTACTAGAACTTGGGGAGTTGATTCCGGTAGGAGAGGGGGAGAATTTTGAGAAATGTAGAAAGGAGATAAGGGAAATTTTGGAGAAGATGAAGGGATTGGTTCGGGAGAAGATAAAAGAGAAAATTTAAAATAAAAAGAGAAAAGAAGAAAAAGAATGTAAAAACAATTTGTATTTAATTATTTTACTTTGTTATTTTATTTAGAATTTTATTTATTTTTTTATTTTTTTTATTATTATTTTTATATAAGATTTTGAGAGAAAGATGGAAAAGACAGAAAAAAGATTTAAATAGAATTTGTTTTAAGATTTTAAAAGAAGAAGTTTAAATGAGAAAAAAAAAGAATATTTGATTGAAGGAGTTTTAGTTTTAAAGAGAAAAGAGAAAAGAATTAAGTAAGAAGAAAGAAATAAGAAAGAAATAATTGATTGAGATAATTTAGGAAAAAAATTGTTATTTAAGTTTGTTAATTGAAGATTTGAGGCGATTTTAGTTATTTGAAAAAGTAAAGAAAGAAAAGAAGAGACAAAAATAAAAATTTAAGAGGATTTTGAAGAAGGAAGTAATTTGTTTCGAAGAATTTAAAAAAGTGATTAAGAAGTTAAAGTGAAGTTCAAGAAAGATGGTCGTGTAATGTTTGTGAAGAATTTTGATAGTTTCAGAAAAATAAAATTTTAAAGAAAAAATGTATATAGAAAATTGAGAAGAATTTTTTTTTTATTTGTTTTATTTTTATTTGATTTTAATTTGGTTTTTATTTTATTTTACTTTTTTTATTTTTATTTTTACTTTTATTTTATTTTATTTTTATTTTATTTTAATTTAATTTTATTTAATTTAATTTTATTTTTTTTAAAAGAAGATTGAAACATTTTGAAAAGAGAAAGAATAAAGAAGAAAACAAAAGAATTTTTTAGAAATAAAAATGTTTTAGATTTTAAAAGGAAGAAAAAAAAACAGAGAAAAGAAAAAGAGAGTTTTAAGGTTTTGGTTTTAAAGGGTATTTAAGATGAAAAGATTTTAGGAGTTTAGGGGCATTAGAAACATTGATGGCTGGTTCCCAGGATGTTTTGTCTGAGTCATGGAGGAATCCTTCCCATTCCACGAGGTATTGAAGTTTCCCCTTGCGCATTCTTGAATCAAGGATACGGCTTACTTCCCACTCTAGATGGTCTTCTACTTCAACCGGTTCCGGAGGAGGTTGGTTCTTGCCCGGGTATGTTTCTCGAGCCAGTTCCAGGAGACATACGTGAAAAACAGGGTGAATAGCCCACCATTTAGGAGGTAGCTTGAGTCGAAATGCAGTTTTAGAGACTTCAGAGTCGATTTTGAATGGCCCCAAGAGTTTTTCAGTCAGTTTCTTTGATGGTTGAGTCATTCAAATGTTCCGTGCGTTGAGCCATACTTTGTCACCTGGTTTAAAAGTATGAGCAGTTTGTTGATGTTTGTCAGCCTGTTCCTTGTACCTTTGAACCGCTAATTCCAGATTTGATTTAAGTTCCTCTTGGAGTCGTGATATTGTTCAAAGATAATGTTCCGCAGGATGATTTGTTCCTACATGGATTGAATTGAATCGAGGATGTCTTCCATAAACAGTTTTAAAAGGAGATTGTTGTGTTGAAGAATGAGTCGAGTTATTACAAGCAAATTCGGCCAATGGTAGCCATGTGGTCCAATCATCTTGTTGGTAACTGAAATACATTAGAATGTATTGTTTGAGGATTTGGTTGACCCTTTCTGTTTGCCCATCGGTTTCGGGATGATAGGCTGTGGAGAGGTTCCTCGTGATATTGAGTTGTCAACACAGTTGAGTCCAGAATATGGATACAAACAATGAGCCTCTATCTGAAATAATATCATTAGGTAAGCCGTGTTTGGAAAACACATATTCTAGAAACAATTTTGACAGATCTTTTGCAGTAGCAGTAGTAGTGGTTTTAATGAAAATAGACATTTTTGAGAATCTATCTACTATTAATAATATAGCATCAAAATTATTAGAAAGAGGAAGTTGAGAAATGAAATCCATCGATAAAGATTCCCAAGGTTTAGAGGGAATAGGAAGTGGTTGAAACAACCCATACTTCCAGTGACAGGGAGCCTTATTCCTATTACATTCGTAACAAGCTTTTATATAGGCCTTGATTTCCCTGGTCATACCTGGCCAGAAAAAATCCCTTGCTATTAACTGGTAGGTTTTATTAACACCAAAATGACCAGCAAATGGAGAATCATGTCGACTGTTGAAAATCCATAATTTTATCTCATTGTTGTCGGGTATGACTACTCTACCTTCGAAGACTAATAGACCTGATTCAATACTAAATCTTTTGGCCCCTTGCTTCGAGAGTATTTTGTCTTTTAACCCTAAACAATAATCATCCTTCGACTGAGCTTCGAGGATGTTGGATAGTGGATTTTGAAACAACTGAATTGTCATCAAATTAAGTTGATGAGTTGTTAACATTGATTCATTGAAGATTGATTTCATATTTGCTGGATTTTTGTCAGCAAATGCGTCCCCCCGCTGTGGGTAAACGTCGTCCCGACGTGACAAGATATCTAGGACAATGCAGTTCTTACCTGGGCGATAGGAAATAGAAAAGGGAAATTCAGACAGAAATTCAGCCCACCTGGCTTGACGCCTGGTTAACACTTTGGAAGACATAAAGTATTTCAAAGCATTATGGTCTGTTTAAATTTGAAAAGGACTATCTAGGCTGAGAAGAAAAGAGCGCTATTTTTTAAGACAGTGAATAATAGCTAAAAGCTCTTTGTCATGAATTTCATAATTTAACTCTGCTGCAATGAGTTTGAATGACTCAAAAGCAACAGGATGAAACAGTTTTGTTTCCGGATTCAATTGAGAAATGACCCCTGCAATAGCATAATCGCTCGCATCTGTCTCGACTATTGTCGAAGCAGTAGGATCAAAGTGTCGAAGAATTGGAGCTGTGGTGAACGCCGTCTTCAATGCTTCGAATTCCTTTTGTGCTGTAGAAGTAAAAACAAAAGGAATATCTTTTCTAAGAAGAGAAGTAAGATTGGAAATAGTTTTAGAGTAATCTTTAATAAATCTTCTATAGAAATTTGAAAAACCCAAAAATCCTTGGAGGGACTTAACGGATTTGGGCTCAGGCCATTCCAGGACCTTTTGAACTTTTTTGTGGTCCATGACTAAACCATCAGTGGATAATGTAAAACCCAAAAAATCAATAGATTTAAGATGGAAATTTCATTTATTATGCTTGGCATAGAGTCCATGGTCTCGAAGTTGATTTAAAACCTGTCGAATATGATGAATATGTTCATCCAGTGTCTTCGAGAAAATTAAAATATCATCTAAATAGACAACAACAAATTGTTCGACAAAATCTTGAAAGATGTCATTGATAAAAGTTTGAAAAGTAGATGGTGCGTTACACAATCCAAAAGGCATAACTAAATATTCAAAACTACCAAATCTAGTGCGCATTGCAGTCAGTGGTTCATGACCTTCCGCAATGCGAATAAGATTGTAAGAGCCTCTAAGATTAATTTTAGAAAAGAAATTAGCACCATTAAAAAGGGTAAGAAGTAATGATATAGGAGGAACAGGATATGCATTCTTCTTAGTGACTGTGTTGAGCTTTCTATAGTCAACACACAACCTAAGACTACCATCCTTCTTTTTTACAAAGAGCACAGCGGAGCCGGTTGGAGATTTACTGGCTTTGATGAAACCTTTGGCTACATTCTCTGCAATGTAGTCTCGAAGAACTTGAGATTCGTCCTTTGACAAAGAATAGACAGGACCTGCCGGAGGTACTGGACCTATTAACTCTATCTGATGGTCGTAGGGTCGATGAGGTGGTAACTTATCGGCCTTACGGATTAAAAAAACATTGAGGAAATCATGATAGACTTCTGGTAGAGTCAATTTAATGGCTTCAACATCAATTTGGTCATCCTCATCATCTTCAAGAGAATCTGTTGAGGTAAGACCAGAATTGAGAGAGCATAATTCGATTACTTTGAGGCAATTTAAATCCTCTTCGAGTGAAGTCATCGAGCTAGAAGGGTTAGCCAATTGCTCATTTAAAGAAAGATCAGATTCTTGCAAGTTATCTGGCAGAGGTTTGTCCTCTAGTAGGACATTTTCAGGTGGGTTGTTTAACTCCCTATTGACATGCATTGAAGAAGTAGAAATATACTTAGTCCATGGGGTGATCAATCCCCGTGTCCAGTCAATTTCAGGATTCCAATGCGTTAAAAAGTCATGGCAAAGAATGATATCGTCCATCCTTGGGGCGTCCAAGACTGTTAGTTCCCACTCGTAGGGGGGAAAATTCGGAAAGTTGAAAACCCATAAAACTTTCTTACTGACCCAATATTTGGGTTCCTCTGATTCGACCAAATAAATTGGAGTTTGATCAATATCTGTAAATGTCAGCTGTAACTTCTCGGCAAAAGATAAACTGACAAAAGAAATTGAAGCTCCAGAGTCTATAAGACAACTGAAGGGGATATCCTCCTTAAAAATAATGAATCTCAAGCGGTTTAAGGCAACTCCAGTCCTTGAGACATGGAGGTTCTGTGCACTGGGAGATATAAGATAGTTTTCTTTGCACACAAGTAAACTATCTACTAGTTTTTTGGCTTTGAACTAGTACCTTCTCTTTCCTTCAACTTTACACAATCTTCCAGCTTGTGTTTACCCCCACAATACATAAATAACTCATTATCTGTTTGCCTCTTCCTCTCAGCTTCTTTAAGTTCCCCTTTAGGATCCAGTACTTTACTGATATCGCCTAAGGTCAAGCTTTTCGGTCGAGGTTTGTCCTTTCCCTTAATAGGTTTGGATTGAGTTGAGGAGGATTGAGTTGTTCATGGGTGGGAAGAAGGTCCCGATTTGAAATTTAAGACTTGAAATTTGTTGGCGTATTGACAATATTGAACTCGTCCTTGGTAAACGCCGTCAAGTTCGAGGGTTCGATCCATTAAATCTGTTAAAGTAGTCATCTTCTGACCGTGAAGAATTAACTGATCCAGAATCCTCAAAGGAAGTCCTTTTTTGAAATGATACTTAAGGGCAGCATCATTCAAACCTACTCGAGTTTGAAGCGCCCTGAAGTTCGAGATATATTCAGAGGCTTTCCCATTATCACTCATGCGAAGGAAATCAAGTTCAATTTCGGCGTTTTCAGTTTAATTAGGGTCACCAAACAACGTGAAGAGTTGGTCTTCAAACTTTTTCCAGTTATTAATAAGTAAGTGGGTTTCAGTTGAAGAGAGCATTAGAAGATAAGGTTCGAACCATCTTGCTGCTTTTCCGGCCAGTAATGAAGAAGCATAAACTTTCGATTGGTCATTATTAAAGGTTCGAGGGTCATTATGGAACATGAGCTTTCAGGTTTGCAAGAAGGGTTGCAATCTGTCTGGATGTTCTCCATCGAATTTATCAGGAGATTTCATAGAAGGAGTTTTGAATTTAGATCCCTCTGAAGACGTTGAATTTGAAAGGGTCTTCATGAAAAGTCTCATGAAATCTTCCAGAGAATTGGATGGTCCAGGTTCTGAAGGTTGACCAGAAGGGTGGTTAGCAGGGGCAGATGGTGCCTCGTGCATTGTATCCTCTCCTTCTTCATCATCACTAGAATCATCGAAATCTTGTGGGATGTCTTCTACCGATTGGACTGAATGTTGCTGTTCCCTAAGGTCGAGTGGCTCCAAGGAGTGAGTGCGGGAAACAGGCCTAGTGGCTGTTGGCCTGCCTCTGGCGCGAGCTCTAGTAGTAGTACCTGTAGGAGGAGTGCGTTGAACAGGTGCCATTTTAAGAATTTAGAGAAAACACCTGAAAAGGGACGTAGTAGTGCAAAGAATGAGAACTACGGAGAATTAAATTATACTTTCACCGGACAACCTACGCACAAGGTCGAGGATGTTCCTGCAAGTGAGATGAAAGGTTTAGATAATTCTTTGAAGCACAGAGGGATGGTTCGAGGAAGTGATTTGAATATGACTCAAAGAAGAACTACTACTTCGAGTTATGTTCAAGAAGGATTCTAATATAATTGAAAGGTAATATTAAAATTCTCAAGATCTCACGAAGGGTTGGAAACTCAACAATCAAAGATTTAGGATTTAGATATGATTATTGAGAAAATAAAGAAAGATACAATAATAATGATTTTCACTTAGAGTTTTATCACTATTAACTATAAATATGTTTTATAATTTAATTCTAAGGAATGTAGAACCAAAAACCCAGCTCCTTTTATATCCTGTACTCCCCCTTGCATTGACCTCATACTCATCCACCATTCCGCACAACATAACCCATATAAAATATATCTGTTACACCTGGATCCTCCTCACTAACATCCGTTAACCCCTTAATCCTTCACTAACCATTCCTTCCACGCTCACTACCCCTTAATAACCCACAGAAATTTCATGAACTTTTTAATGTACTATTATACTAACTATTGCGCTGTGCGTCGCTTATTGGGAAAAAGACTAAGACACACTATTGAGAGATTGACTAATTTAGATTTAGAGTTTTAGGCTAGCGCTATTGAATAGCGAGTACACAAAGGAAAGTCGCAGTTGCTATGGAGAGTTTCTTTCTGCGCTTTGAGTATGGATTTGAACCCTTTAGTATTGATTTAATGAGCTACTTTTGCCTCAAGTGTCACGTGGCACATGACACAGACCCTCACTAGAGCCTGAGCCACACCCCAAAAAACCAGAGGCGGAACCCACTTCTCTTCTTCTCCTACAACAATCAATGCACTGGCACATTGAAGATAAACCAGGCCTGGTCTCCCAACCATCCTCTCCAGGGGATGATAACCTCATGTGAAGTCTCCTTTCATCTTCACCAGTTAACTCCAAACTGATTCCCAAATCAAATTGAAAACCAATTCTTGCCTGAAAATCCATCAAGAATGGCCAACCCAAACAGCTTTAACTGTTCCCTTAGCAATATAAAAATGAACCTTCCCTGAGGCTGCACCAACTTCTAACTTCACAAACTCAGAAGTTCCAACCAATTCAGTGACATGGCCACCAATCCATCTCAAATTCCCACCAATACCAGTTTTGATGGGGAGTCGCAAATGAGTAGCCTCAATCAAAGAAATCAGGTTTATCTGAGAAACTGAATCCACCAATGCCCTTGCCTCCCTGCCATTCAGAGTGACATTGACATACACCAAAGGAGCAGAAAAATGAGTTTCCAACCCCTCACCAAACTTTTCAGCAGAATTACAAATGTATTCCACCTCCCCAGAAGAAATTCTTCTCCTGGTCAATAACTTTTTCTGTCTATCAGCCAACCCTGGACTGATAGCATACAATCCCCCATAAGAAAGGAAAACCTTGCCCTGATTCATCCTTTCAAGAACAGAGTCCATAACATTAGATTGACCATAAACCACTGGCCTCTCAAAGTGAGCCATTGGCTTCCCCACCTTGGTCCTAGATGCTTCTAGAGGACCAGCACCACCAACAGATTTACTATCAACAGGAACCAAACCAGATCCCTCACCAGATCCTCTAACTCCTGCAGGATTTGGCAATGAAGCCAAAGGGCATCCTCCTTAGAGTCAGAATCAACCTCCATTGGCATTGGCTCACCATTCATGTCCAATGCACCAAAACTAGGGGGGCCCATGTCAGCCATACCCTTCTGCATCTTGTACAGCTCCTCTTTGCTGTACCTCTTCCAAGCTACACTCAGATAAGGATCCACCTTTGAAGCCTTTGGCTTTGGTTGGGCCTGAGAACTGCTCTTAGGCCTTAACACCTTCCCTGCCCCCAATTCATAAACACCAGTCAAGCATTCTCCACTTGACTTTCCACCACAGGAATACAACTCCAAACCACCAAAGGAAGTAGAAAAAGAGACCTTATTGACCTCCTTCCCCTTTCCCTTGACATCATCATCTTCCTTACCAGAAGACTTCCCCTGATCAGGAATCTTCTCAAACCTTGGCTTCCTTTGATTGAGACCACCCCTTCTCCTGACCAAATCAACAGGAGCCTTCCCCTCACTGGGCTTTACAAATGAACCATCAGGGAACTTGAAAACCCTACCATCAAATTCCACCTTTCCTTCAGACACATCCCTGATCAATGCCCAACAATCATCGGACCTGTGACCCCTCCAGCTGCAATAAGAGCAGACACAAGGATCACTCCTACCAGCCCTTCTTTCAAACTCTCTTGACTGAGAAGGTGCCTTATTAACCTTCTTGGCCTCCTGAACAAAAATGTGCAGCTGTTTTGTCAGATCAGCCAGCTGCTCCACCATTGGGTCCCTCTCCTGTTTGGGAACCTGCACCAAATTTTTCTCCTCCTTCTTCTCCCTAACTTCCTCTTCAGCCAAAGCCAGGCACCTTCTCAGCCTCCTGAACAAAAATATGCAGCTTCTTTTTTAGATCACCCAACCTCCTTCACCTTATCCAAGGCAGGCAACTTCAGGTCATCATTAGAAAGAGTCTTCATCAAGTCCTTCCTTGAAAGCTCCTTCAACACATCCATCCTGACATCTCTAGCCAGGGCAGACCAAAAATCATCCTTGGCAGAATTTTCATGTGCTAGCTCCTCCACTTCCACCAAGTATTCCACTGCAGGATCAAACTGTAGCAGAAACTTTCTGTAACTATGCAAGTGACCAACACCACCATAAGATTGCCATTCATTGACAACCTTGTTCAGATCCACCATAGTGAACCTGACACCCCATCTATCTATCATTTCCCTACACAATAACTTCCAATCCCTCTTCTTGTAGCCAGGCATGGCCACAACCTCCTTCTCCACTGCCCTATCACCAATGAAGAAGATAATCTGCTTCACCATATCCAGTTAAGAAGCACCATCTACTCCAGCAGCAGTTTCATACTTTTCCAGAAACCACTTGACATCCTCCCCATTAAACTTTGTACCATCCCAAGTTTTAATCCTAACACACTCCCTGACCATCACAGCAGGAGGACCATCTACCCCACTGACAGTCACCACAGTAATAGAGGAACCAGAAGCCATTCCTCCAGACCAAAACACCAAAAAGAGCCAACCAAACAAAACAGAGACTCCAAAGAACTAGCAAGTTCTACACCCCACGTTGGGCGCCAGAAATGTAGACAATCATATAGTACTAGCTATAGGCCTTGACCAAGGGAGTTGGAGAAAAACCAGAAAGAATAAGCCCTGTCCCTTTAGAAAAATAGAGTGAGATTTACTTGCTAAAGTAAGTTGGTTCCTGTTTGCTAAAGCCCCTTTTTCAACACACTTGACTGCTTGATGAACCAAGAAAGTAGTCCCCAGACAGACTACCAGACCAAAGAACTGAAATGTAGACCAATGTCCACACCAGAGAAAGCAAAGATACTTGATGTAGGCTGCAAATCCACACCAGAGACAGCAATAATACTTGATATAGCTTGCAAGACTATACCAGAGAACCTGTTGCTAAAGTTGAGTTAAATAAAGAACTAACCTTGCAACCAACACAGCCAATTGTGGCCCAAAAACAGTGAAAACTGAGTGAGGAACAAGGATATCACCTCCAGATGGTTGTATGATAATTAAAGTTGCGCAAACTGTCTTATTCAGTATGTACACACAGACCACTATCTAAGAGCCCATGCACACCAACAAATTTGGCACCTGTACCAGCCAAATTAAATAAAAACCCTCCAGAAGCACTCCCCAACCTTCTAAAACAGAGGCGGGCTGGCTGCCTGACCTCAGAGGTGCCGCCTGAAGCGGCTGGGCCTCCCTGAAGCCAGAAAACCAATAAAAACATCTAATCTACTTAGAAAAATTCACTACAACTACTAAAACCCTTAAAACACAAAATTACGCTATAACAACATTGAGACATGAAATATAGAGCTAAATTAGCCCTATTTAATGGTACTAAGCACTTAATCCTAAGACTTTAGGTTAGCCTGTAAAACATGAAAAATAAAATTAAACAGCTATCTTTTGTAACTGAAAAATGAGGAAATGACCCCTTAAAACATAGAATATGAAAAATATCAACAAGGCATGAAATATAGAGATTAACCGGGGCTATCCAATGATAGTTTTCACATACCTGCAGTCCCAATATTCACAGAATAAATCCAGAAAAATACAAAATTCTTCAACAGATGCCAATTAAGACATGCACAAACAGCGCCAAACAAAACAACAAAGGCCCCTGCTAATGTTGGAAGACCACACCATGACCTCTAATAACTCTAAGGTTTTCACCAGTGCCTGTATTCATTAGAAAAATAATACTTGTAGCATTCTCCAAAGAAATCAAATTTATTTGAGACCCAGAATCAACCAGAGACATTACCTCTTTACCATTTAAAGTCACAATCAGATATCCCAGAGGAGAAGAAAAATGATTTTCCACCTCCTCACAAAACTTCTCAACATTTTCACACATATATTCCACCTCTGCAGTGTCTACCTGTCACCTTTTCAGATGCTTTTTTTGCTTCTGTCAAGGGCTGGACTACTCAAAAATAACTTACCTAAAGATAGAGGAATCTGAACTTGTTCTAACCTACCTAAAGCAACATCCATTGCATTCTCTTTACCAGCTGCTACTGGCCTTTAATAATACACCTTTGCTTTTTCCACCTTGATTCAGGGTACCTCTTGAAGAACCACATTGCTATCATCAACAACCATTTCTATATCTTCAGAATTAATAACTCCAACCCTCTAACCAACATATTATACTAATCCAGACCCATAATTGGTCCTTTTCACTCCCTCCATAGGAGTGGGACCACTAAAACATGGTCTGGGGAGAGATGCTAAAGTTACATTCTCCTCTGAATCCAAATCTTCATCCACAGGCATAGTATCCCCATTTAAATTCAATGTAAAAAAACCAGGAGGCCCCATATCAGCAATCCCCATCTGCATCCTATAAATATCATCTTTTGAAAAAACATTCTTCTCCACCTTGCCTAGTTTAGCCCTTAATTGGCTCTGAATGCTACTTTTAGCTTTAGTGGCAGCTGCCCTTCCAGCAAAATTCACTTCAGATTCCCCTGCCATACAATTTCCATATACTCTAGCAACCAAAAACAACTTATTATAAGCGAATTCCAACCCAGGAAGTAAGGTAACCCAATCATGAGTGAATCTGTCATTATCTTTATACTCAAGGCCAAAGGCACAATACCTTCTAATCATGTCCTCGAATGTCTGAATCATTCTTTCAGCTGAACCATCAGTCTGAGGGTGATGGGCAGTAGAAAGTTTCAGATCACAACCACAAACATCCATCAGAGACATCCAAAATTCAGAAGTAAATTTAGGGTCTCTGTCAGAGATTATGGCTTTAGGAAAACCAGCAGTATTAAACATATGAGACCACCATTAGAAAGCTAATTCTTTAGTGGAAACATCCTTGTGGATAGGGATAAGTTTACACAATTTGTGAATCTGTCCACAATAACCCAACAAGAGTTATAACTGTCTTTACCAGCAATAGGTAATCCTATTACAAAATTCATGTTTATTATTTGCCATGGTGCATCAGGAGGTTCAATATGTTGCATTAATCCTGCTCTTTTACCAGTTAATCTTTTTGATTTTTGGCAAGAATCACAAGATTCAACATATAATTTGGTGTCCTCAGACATATTAACCCACCAAGCAGTGTTTTTAATTCTGATCATGGTTTTTTTAAGATCAAAATGTACAGCTAATATGTCATCATGACAAATTTTCAAGATGATTTCTGTCACCGGACGACCTACACACAAGGTCAAGGATGTTCCTGTAAGTGAGATGAGGGATTTAGAAACTTCTTCGAAGCACAGAGGAATGATTTGAGGAAATGATTCGAAGGTCACTCGAAGTAGGAGCTACAGGTTCGAGGTTCGTTCAAGAAGAATTATAGACTAGTTTCAAAGGTAATAGTAATTCTTAAAATCTCACAAAGGGTTGGAAACTCAATAATCAATGATTTAGGATTTAGAAATGAATATTGAGAAAATAAAAGAAAGACACAATAACAATGATTTTAACTTTAAAGGTTTACCACTATTAATGTAAATACAATTTTTATAATTTAATTCTAAGGAATATCGAACCAAATACCCAGCCCCTATTATATCCTTTGTTCCTCCTCGCATTGACCTCCCTTCCATCGCACTATTCCCACTCCATTGACCATTACTAACATACACTTAGACCCTCTTTGCTAAATATCCGTCCATGCTCAATTTACCCCTTTTTAATTAATTAACAAAACTTTAATGAAAAACTACTACTGTACTATTTCGTTGAACCTAGCACTGTGCGTCGCTTATTAAAAAGGACTAAGGCACCCTATTGGGAGATTGACTAATTTAGATTTAGAGTTTAGGCTAGCACAGTTAAATAGTAAGTACACAAAGGAGAATCGCAGTTGCTATGGAGAATTGCTTTCTGCGCTTCGAGTATAGATTTAGGACTCGATATTATTGATTTTATGAGCTGATTTTGCCTCGAGTGTCACGTGGCGCGTGACAGATGCCCGGGTATAAGAATTGCGAACTCCGTTGAGCTTGAGCCATCTTCCCACACTAGTTTCCCTTCTTCTAATAATTTTTCCCTCACTTATTAATTTTTCTTTTTTATAATGAACTGCCCCACTCCCACACCTACGCCTCAACACCCTAAAGCGGATGGGGGAATGATCACGCGACAGTTTTCACAAACTTGCACGGATTGTGAAAGCATGGAGTATTTCTGTGTCAAAAGTACGGCGACTCGAGGCCCTCGCCAGAAACGCGAGTTTTGCCGTTGGCGACGAGTGGCGTGCGATGCATTGACGAAGAACACAGAAATCGAAAAGCGATTTACCAAGACTAAGTTTTGGGTAATCCCTAAAACCAAAGAGGTGGTCAAAGACATTTGGGATGTCTCGATTGAAGATGAACAATCGGTGGGGGAAAATGATAAGGAATTAAATAACGAGATCTCAACCTGGGTAACCCAGGCCACGAGTTCAAAGCGATGTGTCAAGGAAGAGGTCGACGAGTTGGTGGAGGAAGATGAAGATGAAGTCCCTGTTCCAGGGCAGGCACCCAAGAAACGACGGGTGGTCATCGAAGACGACAAGGAGGAGAGAGAGGCAGAGGTCGAAGTGGCGCCAAGGTTATTTTTAGAGCCTGACCCCATCTTCGAGGTAAGTTTTAATTGTTATTTTTTTAAGGATGAAGTTACTGATGAGTTATGTTTAGACATTGAATACCCTTGAAGAGTCATTGGGGAGCCTGCGCCGGTTATAACAACTAAGGCAAACCCTCCGGCCACGGAAGTAGTTGAAGAACCTGAAGACACCCTGGACCAGGTGTGGTCGAAGAAACCTCGTCAAGGTCGACTAGTAAGGTTCGCGGAAGAATTATGTGGGGAGGTCGACACAATTATCGACGCTGCTTCCTTCGACGTGGCAGAGGAGCTCTTGGAGATGGAAGAGGTGGTTCTGGTAGGAGAGGAGGAGGTATTTGAGAAATTCAGGAAGGAGATAAGGGTAGTTTTGGAGAAAATGAAAAGATTGGTTCGAGAGAAATTAAAAGAAAAGATTTGAAATGAAAAGGAGATGTAAAGAAGTAGAAAAAAATTTGTATTTTAGTTTTATTTTATTTTATTTTATTTTATTTTTTTATTGTAGGTGAATATTATTAATTTTATAAGATTTGGGAGATAGAGAAAAAGAAAAAAGAAGTTTAAAATAAAAAAATTTTAGAATTTGAAAGAAGAAATTTAAAGAAAGAAAAAGGTTGTTTAATTGAAGAAAGTTTTAATGTTTTTAAAAGGAAAATTTATGTAAGAAAAGAGAGAGAAAAAGAAACAGTTTTGTGATTGAGATGAGTTTGTTAAATTGAGGATTTAATGAAAGAAAAATATATGTTTTTTTTTTTTTTTTTTTTAATTTAATTTAATTTTATTTTAGAAAATTTTAGTTTGAAAAGAAAGGAAGAGGAAAGAAAAGAAAAAAAAAGAATTTAGAATTTAAGAGAATTTGAAAAGAAGAATTATTTGTTTCGAAGAATTATTATAGGGAGATTTAGAGGTTGAAGTGGAGTTCGAGGAAATGGTCGTGTCGTACAAGATTTGATGATTCTAAGGAAAGAAAGTTTTTAAAGAGAGAATAAATTTTTAGAAAAGAATTTTTTTTTTTTTTTTTAAAAAAAAGAATTTTAAATTTAAGAAAAGAATGTATTTAGAGAATTGAAAAAGAAAAGAAAGAAAATATTTAGAGAGATTTAAGAGTTTTTTTAGTTTATTTTATTATTTATGTTTATTCTATTTATTTTATTTTATTTTATTTTTACTTTATTATTTATGTTTATTCTATTTATTTTATTTTATTTTTATTTTATTTCATTTTAATTTTGATTTTACTTTTAGTTGGTTTTGGAGAGAATTTTTTAGAAGGAGAGAAAGAAAAAAGAAGAGAGAAAAAAGAAAACAAGGCTAAGAAATTTAAGAGGTGTTTTAGATTTTAAAGAAAGAAAGAAAAAGAAAAGAAAATTTTAAATAAAGAAATTTTAAGGTTTTTTTTTAAAGGATATTTCAAATGAAAAGATTTTAGGAGTTCAGGGGCGTTAGAAACATTGATGGCTGGTTCCCAGGATGTTTTTTCTGAGTCATTGAGGAAGCCTTCCCATTCCATGAGGTATTGAAGTTTCCCCTTGCGTATTCTTGAATCAAGGATACGACTTACTTCCCACTCTAGATGATCTTCTACTTCGACCAGTTCCGGAGGGGGTTGGTTCTTGCCCGGGTATATTTCTCGAGCCAGTTCCAGGAGAGATACATGGAAAACAGGGTGAATCGCCTGCCATTTAAGAGGTAACTTGAGTCGAAATGCAGTTTTAGAGACTTCAGAGTCTATTTCGAATGGCCCCAAGCGCTTTTCAGCCAGTTTCTTTGATGGTCTTGTTGTTCAAATGTTTCGTGTGTCGAGCCATACTTTGTCGCCTGGTTTAAAGGAAGGAGCAGATTGTCAATGTTTGTCGGCCTGTTCCTTGTATCTTTGAATCGCTGATTCCAAATTTTTTTTAAGTTCTTCTTGGAGTCGTGATATAGTTTGAAGATAATGTTCCGCAGGATGATTAGTTCCTACATGGATTGAGTTGAATCGAGGATGTCGTCCATAAATGGTTTCGAAGGGAGATTGTCGTGTCGAAGAATGAGTCGAGTTATTATAAGCAAATTCGGCCAATGGTAACCATGTGGTCCAATCGTCTTGTTGGTAACTGACATACATTCAAAGATATTGTTTGTGGATTTGGTTAACTCTTTCTGTTTGACCATCGGTTTCAGGGTGATAGGCCGTGGAGAGATTCCTCGTGATATTGAGTTGTCAACACAGTTGGGTCCAGAATGTGGATACAAACAATGAGCCTCTATCTGAAGTAATATCATTTGGTAAGCCGTGTTTAGAAAATACATATTCTAGAAACAATTTCGACAAATCTTTTGCTGTAGCAGTAGTAGTGGTTTTAATAAAAATAGACATTTTTGAAAATCTATCTACTATTACTAATATAGCATTAAAATCATTAGAAATAGGAAGTTGAGAAATGAAATCCATTGATAAAGATTCCCAAGGTTTAGAGGGAATAGGAAGTGGTTGAAGCAACCCATGCTTCCGGTGACAGGGAGCCTTATTCCTATTACATTCGTAACAAGCTTTTATATAGGCCTTGATTTCCCTGGTCATACCTGGCCAGAAGAAATCCCTCGCTATTAACTGGTAGGTTTTATCAACCCCAAAATGACCAGCTAATGGAGAATCATGTCGACTGTTGAAAATCCATAATTTTATCTCATTGTTGTTGGGTATGACTACTCTACCTTCAAAGACTAATAGACCTGATTCAATAATAAATCTTTTGGCCCCTTGCTTCAAGAGTATTTTGTCTTTTAACCCTAAACAATATTTGTCCTTCGACTGAGCTTCGAGGATGTTGGATAGTGGATTTTGAAAAGATTGAATTGTCATCGAATTAAGTTGATGAGTTGTTAACATTGATTCTTTGAAGATTGATTGCACATTTGCTGGGTTCTTGTCAGCAAATGCGTCCCCCCGCTGTGGGTAAATGTCGTCCCGACGTGACAAGATATCTGGGACAATGCAGTTTTTTCCTGGGCAATAGGAAATAGAGAAAGAAAATTCAGACAAAAATTCAGCCCACCTGGATTGACGCCTGGTTAACACTTTAGAAGACATGAAGTATTTCAAAGCATTATGATCTGTTAAGATTTGAAAAGGACTATCTAGGCTGAGAAGAAAAGAACGCCATTTTTTAAGACAATGGATAATAGCTAAAAGCTCTTTGTCATGAATTTCATAATTTAATTCTGCGGCTATGAGTTTGCGTGACTCAAAAGCAACAGGATGAAACAAATTTGTTTCAGGATTTAATTGGGAGATGACCCCTGCAATAGCATAATTGCTCGCATCTGTCTCAACTATTGTTGAGGCAGAAGGATTAAAATGTCGAAGAATTGGGGCTGTGGTGAACGCCATTTTTAGTGCTTCGAATTCCTTTCGTGCTGTAGAAGTAAAAACAAAAGGAATGTCTTTTCTAAGAAGAGAAGTAAGATTGGAAATAGTTTTAGAGTAATCTTTAATAAATCTTTTATAGAAGTTTTCAAAACCCAAAAATCCTTGGAGTGATTTAATGTTTTTGGGCTCAGGCCATTCCAGGATTTTCTGGACTTTTTTGTAATCCATGACTAAACCGTCAGTGGACAACGTAAAACCCAAAAAATCAATTGATTTGAGGTGGAATTCGCATTTATTATGCTTGGCGTAGAGACCATGATCTCAAAGACGATTTAGGACCTGTTGAACATGATGAATATGTTTATCTAGTGTTTTCGAGAATATTAAAATATCATCTAAATAGACAACTACAAATTGTTCAACAACATCTTGAAATATATCATTAACAAAAGTTTGAAAAGTTGAAGGTGCGTTACATAATCCAAAAGGCATAACTAAATATTCAAAACTACCAAATCTAGTGCGCATTGCAGTCAGTGGTTCATGACCTTCTGCAATGCGAATCAGATTGTAAGCGCCTCTAAGATCAATTTTAGAAAAGAAATTAGCACCATTGAAAAGGGTAAGAAGTAATGACATAGGAGGAACAGGATATGCATTCTTCTTCGTGACTGTGTTGAGCTTTCTATAGTCAACACACAACCTAAGACTACCATCCTTCTTTTTTACAAAGAGGACAGGGGAGCCGGTTGGAGATTTACTGGCTCTGATGAAACCTTTGGCTACATTCTCTGCAATGTAGTCTCGAAGAACTTGAGATTCGTCCTTCGATAAAGAATAGACAGGACCTGCCGGAGGTACTGGGCCTATTAACTCTATTTGATGGTCGTAGGGTCAATGAGGTGGTAACTTATCGGCCTTGCGGATTGAGAAAACATCGAGGAAATTGTGGTAGATTTCCGGTAGAGTTGATTTAATGGCTTCAACGTTGATTTGGTCGTCCTCTTCATCTTCGAGAGAATCTGTTGAGGGGATAACTGCATTGAGAGAGCAGAATTCGATTACTTTGAGGCAATTTAAATCCTCTTCAAGTGAAGTCATCGAGCTAGACGGGTTAGCCAATTGCTCATTTAGAGAAGGATCAGATGCTTGCAAGTCATCTGGCAGAGACTTGTCCTCTAGCAGGACTTTGTCAGGTGGGTTGTTTAACTCCCTATTGACCTGCATTGAAGTATCAGAAATATACTTAGAGCGTGGGGTGAAAAATCCCCTAGTCCAATCAATTTCGGGATTCCAATGCGTTAAAAAGTCATGGCCAAAAATGGTATCGTCCATCCTTGGGGCGTCCAAGACTGATAATTCCCACTCGAAGGGGGGAAAGTTCGTAAAGTTGAAAACCCATAAAACTTTCTTACTTACCCAATATTTGGGTTCCTCTGATTTGACCAAATAGATTGGAGTTCGATTGATATCTGTAAATGTTAGTTGAAGCTTCTCGGAAAAAGATAAACTAACAAAAGAAATTGAAGCTCCAGAGTCTATAAGACAACTGAAGGGGATATCCTCCTTAAAAAGAATGAATCTCAAGCGGTTTAAGGCAACTCCAGTCCTTAAGACATGGAGGTTCTGTGCACTGGGAGAGATAAGATAGTTTGCTTTGCACACAAGTAAACTATCTACTAGTTTTTTGACTTCGAACTAGTACCTTCTCTTTCCTTCAATTTTACACAGTCTTCCAACTTGTGCTTACCCCCACAATACATACATAACCCATTATCTGCTTGTCTCTTCCTCTCAGCTTCTTTAAGTTCCCCTTTAGGATCCAGTACTTTGCTGATATTGCCTGGGGTCGAGCCTTTTGGTCGAGGTTTATCCTTTCCCTTATTGGGTTTGGATTGAGTCGAGGAGGATTGATTTGGTCGTGGGTATGATGAAGGTCCCAATTTAAAATTTAGGCCTTGAGATTTGTTGGCATATCGACGATGTTGAAGTCCTCCTTGATAAATGTTGTCAAGTTTGAGGGTTCGATCCATTAAATCCGTTAAAGTAGTCATCTTCTGTCCGTGAAGATTTAATTGATCCAGAATTCTCGAAGGAAGTCCTTTCTTGAAATGATACTTAAGGGCAGCATCATTCCAACCTACTCGAGTTTGAAGTGCTCTGAAGTTCGAGATATATTCAGAGGCTTTCCCATTATCACTCATTCGAAGAAAATCAAGTTCAATTTCTGCGTTGTCCATTTCATTAGGGTCCCCAAACAACGTAAAAAGTTGATCTTCAAACTTTTCCCAATCATTGATAAGTAAGTGGGTTTCTGTCGAAGAAAGCATGAGTAGATAAGGTTCAAACCATCTTGCTGCCTTCTGGCTAGGAATGAAGAAGCGTAAACAACCTTTGATTGGTCGCTGTTAAAGGTTCGAGGGTAATTATGGAACAGTAGCTTGCAGGTTTGCAAGAAGGGTCACAATCTGTCAGGGTGATCTCCGTCGAATTTGTCAGGAGATTTCATTGAAGGAGTTTTGAACTTAGATCCCTCTGAAGACGTTGGATTTGAAAGGGTTTTCATGAACAGTCTCATGAAATCTTCCAGAGAGTTAGATGGTCCAGGTTCTGAGGATTGGCCAGAAGGGTGATTGGCAGGGGCAGATGGTGCCTCGTGCATTGTATCCTATCCTTCTTCTTTGTCACTAGAATCCTCAAAATCTTGTGGGATGTCTTCTACAGATTGAACTGAATGTTGCCGTTCCCTAAGGTTGAGTGGTTCCAAAGAGTGAGTGCGAGAAACAGACCTTATGGCTGTTGGCCTGCCTCTAGCGCGAGCTCTAGTAGTAGCGCCCGTAGGAGGAGTGCGTTGAACAGGTGCCATTTAAAATTTTAGAAACACCTAAAAGGACGTAGTAGTGCAAAGAATGAGAACTACGGATAATTAAATTATACTGTCACCGGACGACCTACGCACAAGGTCGAGGATGTTCCTGTAAGTGAGATGAGGGATTTAGAAACTTCTTCGAAGCACAGAGGAATGATTCGAGGAAATGATTTGAAGGTCACTCGAAGTAAGAGCTACAGGTTCGAGGTTCGTTCAAGAAGAATTATAGACTAGTTTCAAAGGTAATAGTAATTCTTAAAATCTCACAAAGGGTTGGAAACTCAATAATCAATGATTTAGGATTTAGAAATGAATATTGAGAAAATAAAAGAAAGATACAATAACAATGATTTTAACTTTAAAGATTTACCACTATTAATGTAAATACAATTTTTATAATTTAATTCTAAGGAATATCGAACCAAATACCCAGCCCCTATTATATCCTTTGTTCCTCCTCGCATTGACCTCCCTTCCATCGCACTATTCCCACTCCATTGACCATTACTAACATACACTTAGACCCTCTTCGCTAAATATCCGTCCATGCTCAATTTACCCCTTTTTAATTAATTAACAAAACTTTAATGAAAAACTACTACTGTACTATTTCGTTGAACCTAGCGCTGTGCGTCGCTTATTAAAAAGGAGTAAGGCACCCTATTGGGAGATTGACTAATTTAGATTTAGAGTTTAGGCTAGCGCAGTTAAATAGTAAGTACACAAAGGAGAATCGCAGTTGCTATGGAGAATTGCTTTCTGCACTTCGAGTATAGATTTAGGACTTGATATTATTGATTTAATGAGCTGATTTCGCCTCGAGTGTCACGTGGGGCGTGACAATTTCTTTCAGTGAAAGAGGAATAACAATGACATTACTCAATTTTCTTCTATAATATAGATATCCTTCATCAATTGAAAATTTACCTTTTTCCAAAGCTTTTAGGTACTTTGGTGGAAGGGTTTTAATTAATGCTTGTATTGAAGCATTCTTTGGACCATTTAATATGGTACATAACTTTTTTAAGTCAGTGTCCTTATCATATGAATCCAGAATAAGCTGAAATAGCTCTTCTTCCATATAAACCACATATATCCCATGAATATGAATAATTTCATCCTCATTATCATAAGCAGGATTAGAGTCATCATTTGGTAAAGGTAACCTTGATAACATGTCCACATTTGAGTGAACAATACCAGCCCTATGAATAATTGTCATTCTCCCTCTGTACTCTTGAACAGCTAACTGCCATCTGAACATATGTCTGTTAGGTGTTTCCAAATTTAAGAGGGATTTAACTGCACTGCAGTCAGTGACAAGTTCAAATTTCTGTTCATCTAGGTAATAATGTAGCTTTTCTAGAGCCCACACTACAGCTAAACATTCCAATTGAGTAGCACCATATTTCAATTCACTATTTCTCAAGGTTCTTGAAATATACCAAATTACTACTTCTGATACTTTATCATTCATCACTTGTTTTTGATGGAGGGCAGCACCCAGACCAGTAAAACTGGAATAAGTATATAAAACAAATGGCTGATTAAAGTCAGGTAAAGCAAGAATAGGTGCTGAAATCAAACAGTGTTTCATAGTGTCAAAAGCTCTTTGTATTTCAGTATTCCAGGCAAAGGCAACATCCTTTCTAGTTAATTGGGTAAGGGGTAAAGCTATGACTTGGTAATTTTTAATATACTGTCTATAGTATCCACACATCCCCAAAAAACTTTATAGCTCTCTAACTGTATTAGGAGACTTCACCTGTTGTATGGCTGCCACTTTGTTTTGGTCAACACATATCTGTAAGCCTGAAAAAACATGACCAAGAACTTTTAAAGAATGGAACACAAATTTACATTTCTACAAATCAAGTTTCATATTTATTTCATCCATTTTTCGGAACACTTTACACAGGTTGTTGAGATGGTCCTCATATGTATTTGAGAATATAATGATATCATCAATATAAACCATCAGCCATCCTTCAATTATCTCTTGATGGAATGTGTTATCCATGACTTTTTGAAAACTGAACGCGCATTTTTAGGGCTAAATGGCATTCTAATATACTTATAAATACCCATATGAGTAGCAATCATCAGAAAATTCTGAGAATTTTTCTCAACAGGTACCTGGTGATATCCCTTATTACCATCCAAACAGCTGATATATTTAGCACGCTTTAAGGTAGCATGTATAGAGATAATTCTAGGCAAAGGATAGATATCATCAACAGTATAAGTATTTAGTGCTCTATAATCACCACATAGCCTTGCTTTATCTTTCTCATAAGAAATTAGGACAGGTGAGATAACACAATGTTTAGGTGTTTCAACTACCTTTTCAATAATATTCATTTTTAAAAGGGGAAAGATATTTTCTTCAATATCTTTTCTCTTTGTGGGAGAAGCTGGATAAGGCTTCTTCTTTAAACTAGGTGGTATATCAGTTAATGGACAAGACAATGAAAGTTTCATTTCCTGAACTAATCATAGTTCATGTGACCCATGAGCAAAGGCCATAGGAAAAGACTTTATCAATTTAATGATGGAATCTTTATCCTCACCAGAAAGTTGTTCTCCAAAAGAAGAATTGTCGATTTCAGACATAAGGGCATGCATTTCTCTTTTAGATCTTCCTTTATATTGAACTACAGAATTACATGTGTTCAATTCTGGTTTTAATAATTTTTTGGAGGAAGAAATCTTAAATTTCCTCTTCCCATTTATCCCCATTGTGAAACATTGGTTTGAGGGATCCAATTTTATGCCATACTTGGTTAAAATATCATTCCCTACAATAAAACAATTGCTTAAGTTATCATTTTTCATGACAACAAAATCACAAATAGCTCTTACAAAATCATGGTTATATTTGAAAAACACTGTGGCTTTGTATTTACCAATGGTGGACAAAACAGAGCCATAAACTCTCCAATTTTCAGAAATGATAGACATCAGTTTTGATTTATAGTCTTGATCCACTGAAGCAAGTGCTCTTTCAGAAACTACACTTCCTCCAGCTCCAGAATCCAGAACAACTTCAATGCTGGTTCCATTAATCAAGACTGGTGCATTCAGAGGGGCAATAACAATTGAGCTATCCTCAATGTTCTTTGTTATCTCAGCATCTTCAACTGTAGATAAAGCATTATTATCAATATCAATGGTATTTAAATAATGAATATCCTCTTCCAGAATCAAGATTTCTTGTTGAGATTCATATGAAATATTGCTGGCACAATCACTTGACGTATCATCCAGTGCTACTGTGTCATCAGCATGCTCCTCTGTTTGTTCTACAAGATTTATCTTCTTGTCACAAACATGGCTTTTCTGCCAAGGCTTGTTGCACTTGAAGAAAGTGTTTGTTGCATACTTTTTTGGTGCAACAGGGGCAGAAGGTTTACCAACCTTTTCCAGAGGTTTCTGTTGGTAAGTGGAGGGTTTCTCCAAAGGGGTCCTAGGAATGAAACTTCTGGATTCATACTTGTTGTTTAGAAGGATATCATTGCAATTACTAATGAAAGAAGAGGGTTCTCTGGAGAACTCAGTCCTAGCCACTATCAAGTCTCTCAGAGACATTGGTAATTTATAAAGGACCATGTCCTTCCATAACTCAAACTCCATATTTGGGTCCATTGCTCTTAAGATTTTTACAAGTTGCATTAAGAAATCAATAGTTTTATCAGTAGAAGAGCTATATCTAGTTTCCTCATACTGCCTTTGTTGAGCCATTCTGAACTTGGAGCCACCAAATTGTGCTTTAATCAATTTCTTCCAATCATCCCATGAGTAGTCATTCCCATCCAGGAGAACAGATTCATACCACATTAGGGCAACATTAGTAAACAAAGAAATTAACTTGGACACAATTGCCTCATTTGGGAGTTTGTAAGAATTTTATAAGTTATCAATTCTGCAAATAAATTGCTTCCAATCAGAAGAAGAATCACCATCAAATGTTGGGTACTGGTCACGTTTTGGCCAATTCTTTTGATTTGAAGGAGTCTCCTTAGTACAAGCTTGTTTCTGAGTAAGGAGGAGCTGTAACTTCTCTAGTTGTGCATTAATCTCATTGGTTAATCCCTCTGTTGAAGGTCCTGGTGCATCATTAATTTTTAATTGAAACTCAGGGGTATCAACATGGATTTCTGGGACTAATTTACTTTTAGATGAACTAGCCACAGGTAACTCTGGGCATCCTGTGCTATTTGTTCTTTCAAATAAATTTCAGAATACTTTTGATCAATAAACAATGATATCAATTTCTCCTCAATGGTTGTTAGTCTAGTTTTCAATCTTGGAAAACTAGATAAACTCTCATTGATTGTTGCAAAAGATAATTGATTCTTATTTTGAAAAGATGAAAATTGGTCATTTAATCTTTTCAGATTCATCTTGTCTATCTCCACCTCCTGGCAACAGGCAGATACAGTATCTTTCAGTTTAGACAAATCATTTTTGATATTTTTCCATAAAGCAACTTTCTTTTTATGGGTTGCTTTGTAATGAGACAATTCATCAGAGACTCTCTTTAATTCACTTCTTAATTCTTGATAACCCTGCTCAGTTATCAAACTATTATATTTCTGAGTCAATTACATGTTGTTCATTATATTGTTTTGTTTGGCAATAATATTTCTCAAATATTCATCATTTATGTTAGCTACATCTGGAGTGTTTCTCAGTAAGGAAACAGAGTAACTTTCCAGCATCTCATAAAACTCAGGTTCAAGTGTCTCATCAATAATAGCAATATAAGGATTTATCATTGAAGTATCAATCAGAACTAAAGGATTAGATACATTTGAAATTTCAGTAATTTGTCTACTGTTCTCTAGAGGTCTCACAGTCTCATCTCCTCTTCCGTAATTACCTGAGGGAACTGAATTAGTTACAAGAAATGGTACTTGAGAATCAATAGAGGGGCTTACCAAGGTTTTCTGGGCAAGATCATATTGTTTTTTCTTCTTCTTCCTCCTTGATAGGGGTGAGGAGGTGTTGGGTTGACTTGGTTGTGTCTGGATGGAGCTGCTTGGGGCGTCTGTTGGTTTTGAGCCAGGTAATCCCACTGAGTGTTCAGCCAAACCCCCTGCCACTTGGATACTTCCACTTTCTCTGGCTGCTGGGGAGCCAAATGCTGAAGATCCCTGTGGGGAGGAGGTTTCCTCTTCTCTTGAAGAAAAGCATCTATTTTTCTTACCTTTTCTTCTAGAGCATCTACTCTTGACCTCAATTTCAAGTTTTCTGTCCTTAGTTCCTTTATATGTGTTGACAGGTTCTTTACTTGTTGAGGCAATGGAATCTTTTTTATCTTGAAGCCCTTTGGAAATCCTTCTGGGGGGTTTATAATAGGTTTCTGTTCCTGAGTTGTTTCCACCAGAACTTCCACTTCCTCCATATCTACATCCTGATTGGGGCAATGATTGATGAATTTGAGATAATTTTCTGGTTAAATGGGAACTTACAGAAGTAGCCTCATCATAATCAATCAAATCCAATTCTTCTTCATGTGCAGCAGAGATACCTTGATCAGTCATTTCTAGTTTTTACTGCAATGACAGAGGGAGAAAATAAGATGAATTAATTTATATTTTTACTTTATATTAAAAAGAAAAATAATAAGATAAAATTTTTCAGGATAAAATAAACTAAAATAATAATCAAATTATTAATTCAAAACAATTTAAAACCAGTATCATAATATAATCAACTGAAGAAATAAATTTAAATTTTTTATTAACAATTTTATGAGAATTATTATCAGGATTTTTAATTCAACTGAATAATTAACTACCGGGACTTAATGCCAACTGAAATAATTAAATATGAATTTTATAAAATTTTATTGTCAGGAAAATTTGTCAACTGAAACAAATTAAATTAAATTTATCAGGACAAGAGTCAACTGAATATTATAATAATTAATTTTAAAAATATAATTTTTATTACTTCTAGGACTAAGAACACTATTGCTCTATAATTTTCAACTAGGAAAAATAAGAAAATAATAAAAAATAATTCCAATTTACTTGACACCTCCCCCTGTAAAATGAGCAAATTAATGCCACTTACAGAGTGCTGAGTAAAAGGAAATACGTAGAGAATGAAGAGTGCAAAGTTACCCACTAATAGTAATTTCAATAATTACCACAAAATATATGACGTTTAGTCAATATATTAACCTAAATTTTGGAGCGCAGCTCGATTCCCGTTCGCAGCAAAAAATTTTGTCACATGATCTATGACGTTAGTCATTTTGTTGTTCACTCGTCCTTACAGGTACCTCAATGGCGATGGTCCCACGGCCTCCGGTCCTCAAGATATCGATGCGCCGTCAACAATTCAGAAAGGCTCCCAATTGTCAAGGGGTCCTTTTGGTCTAGAAGATTTATTCGAGGTTTATACAAGGATTCTAAATGGTTACTGGTCTTTCAAAGGCAAGGTACATATTTTCTTAATCTAATTGATTATTTTACTCAAATTAAGAAGAGGTAAATTTATAATATTATTATAAGTTATATTTCTTAGATTTACGATGATGTAAATACTAATGGTTATAAAATATAGTAATAAATTTGTTTCAACTAATGTTTGTAAAAAATTGTAAATTAAGTAAGGAATGAATCAAAAGGACAAAAAGGAAGGGCCTTTTATAGGCAATATGTGAGAGAAAAGAACACGGAATTTACATCTCCTAATACAAGAGTGTGAGAGGAAAAACTTAATTAAAGAGAGTATGTGAAATAATAATAGTAAGACTAAATAGTGCGTAAATAAAAGTATTTATTTTATTTGAAATAAAACTATGAACCCTTTAGTCTGTCACCTTTTAGTGTAAGAACATTTGATTTGAAATATAGAATCAATAAAATCTAATTAAAGGAATTTGAAAAAGTATTTTTTTTCTTTTTATAATTATATATATTTTTTCAATACTAATTTTTATTCCCATCTCATCTTTATTCTTGAGCACAGTGTTAGGGAGTAAAAATATATGTGGGACACTTACTTATTTTTATTAATTAATTACTTAGTGTACTTAGTTAGTTAATTGTAATTAATACATAAGTATTTAATAAATAATTAATTATTAATAAGGATCTAAAAGGTGTGGCTTCACCTCAGTAAGATAATTAATTCTTTGACTGGGTAAGTCTAGTAGCCTGGCTGACAGGAAGAGCCCATTTATCCACCAATTTAAACCCAAAAATTGTATTAAAATTAAGTGAAACATTAAAGTGGTCTGAAACACAGGATTAAACCATTTAAGACAAGACAAGTTTTATAATATATTTAAAATGGTAAAAAATCTATGTGAAACATCAAAAAATATACTTTTTTAAAAGTATGATTAATTTAGTATAAAACATGAATAAATTATTGTTTTAAACTACTTCATTATTGTAATAACTATTTTGAGCCAAACAAATAATTAATTTAATGAGAGAAGTAATTTAAAGTAAGAAATTTAATATGTTTTATTGAATAAGTTTTTCAACTTATTTAATAATTTTTCTGAAAAAATTAAGGGTCAAAAAAGCACCCAATATTTATGGATTATAAGATATGTATAAAATTATTTAATAATTATATTTAATTAATTAATTAATAAATTTATAATCTAAATTTATAACTTACAATTATAATATTATATTATATTAGTTAATCAATAATTTATAATTATTAAATACATAAAAAAGCGCTCATAATTTATAGAATATAATGTATTACTTATTTATTTAATTGTATATACAATTTATACAGTAATAGAATTAACATAACTCTAATTTTAATTTATTATCATGAGTTAGTTATTTAATTTAATTGTTTTATATAAAATAATTTATTACATAATATAAATAAACATTTTCCCATTTTGTGGTCCAATAAGATATTATTACATTTACGGAACTCCTGGTACATCCTGGCTGACTGACACCATTGATTTTAAATGACTTATCTTTAGATTTTTTTCATATATCAACCCCAAAACTGGTATTTTAATCCCCTCACCTGCTTCTTCTATCAGAGGAGATGATCTATACTATACAGACCATAGATTAAATGTTTACTTTGGCACTTGAAATGGTCTTTTTGAGGCCATTCTGTTTAAAAATTCATAGAATTACCAACTAAATGAAGCTCTTCCAATTTTTGAATTTTGTGAGTATTTAACTCAACTTGGGTTCTCCCTTCAAATCAATAGAAATTTATTCAACCAGATTTATAAAGTAAGAGAAGCAGATAATCTAAAAATTAAACTTTTAGGTAGGCTAAAAAAGTATGGGTTCTAGTATAGGTTGTCAAGTTCAATTTTTTTTCATTAATTAAAATTGAAAAAGTCATATAAGATAGTCTATATACTCAAATTAATGGGTTATCAGAATGCAGGTTTGTATAATGGTAATAATAGGGAAATTTATTTTTATTAATGAGCTTCATGTATACAAGTTGTGGTATTCAAAAGCTGTTTGGGTTCTTTTTGTGTTTATTTTGGAGTTTTTGGTGTCTTCAATGTCAGCAACTTTACCATATTTTTTAGTTTTTTGGATTTTTGGGCCTAATTTTTATAACCACAGGATGTGTCCATTACCATTTAAAATCCCTGGCTTTTATATATAGCTACATTAAAATAAATTAAGAGGTTGAAAAAAAGGGAAACATTCCAAGTCAAGATGTTTTCAATTTCAGTGAGGGGAATATGTCAATGATTGATGGGTAGGGAGGGAGGTCTCTTTGTCATTTGTAACAGAGATTTGGTGGAAAACATGTGGTTGTGAAAAAAATAGTGCCAAAAGTGCTTGTTTGAGGTCAGAACTGACACCCATTTTTGAAATAAGTGAATTTTTTGAAAAATTTAAGTGCTGAGTTGGTTTGAAATATGTACTTATTTTAAGTGTGCATTTTTCAGAACTGAAACCCCCTATTAAATCTGACTTGGGGTTAGACATACCAAAATATGGGGTCATATACACTCTACTCTTGCACCATTTCCCCAACCAAAATTCAGCCAGCCAATACATATATTCTATTAGAACACTTTAAATCAAATTTCTGTTCTGCAAACCCCACATCATCCCGTTTTTTTTTCATCATCATTATCATTGACTCAATTTTTTATATTTTTGATTATACTACCTTGATTTTTTTTCCCAATTTATTTTCTTCAGTTTAGACACTCTAAAATTTGAAATTGATTTCAAACTAATCAAGAATACAGGAAAGGAATGTATTCTCTGTCTCAACCACCACAAAAATTTGGAGGGGGGGACTTGCTAGCAAATCTTCAACTTAAAGTCAGATGGAACTCAGATGGAACTCAGACTGAACTCAGACTGAAATCATCCTTAAATAAGCTTTAAATATTCACAAAATATGGGTGAGTTTAAATTTAAAGCATTATGAAAACCTATTCAAAGCTGAATGGAGATCAGAATATAAGAACTTTTGAAATATTTTCAATAAAAAATACTTTTTTATGAAATTTAATCAGATAATCTTTCTTGATAAAAATTTAAGAATAAATGACATTAAATGACATTAATGTTTCTTAAGTATATCTTTTATACATTCTAAGAAATATAATACATATATTTCAAAACATATAAAAAATAGTTCATGACTTCTTAATGTAGAAAACATCCATTTTTCCATAGTTCAAAACTTTCATTTTTTTAAAGACACCATGTAAACTGAATTTTTCTCAATTTTTTTTATATTTCTTAGCTTATGCAACAATTTTCTTAATAAAATTAATTATATAACTATAAAAAATAAGCCAAAGCTCCTATCTGTTGGGTGGTCCTTCAAGTCTAGAAGAGTTTTCAAGGAGGTCCAAGGATGGCAACACTGGATTTCAGAGGATTCAAACTTGGTACATATTTCACTTATCTTTTTAAAGAGTTATTACTTAAATAATAAGAGGTAAAGGGATAATTTCTATTATGTTTAAAAGTTTAGAATCACGGTGTTAATGTAAATACTAAAATAATAATAAATAGTTCTTGTATGTCTTTATAATAAAGTAAATCAGTAAGGAATGTTTTGAAAAGCACAAAAGTGAGGGCCTTTTATAGGCAAACATGAGGGAAATAAAGACATGGAATTTAAACCATCTACTGTAAGAATGGGAGAAAGAAGCTGACTAAGAAGGAGTATATATATGACATAAGAAAAATAAATTAACTGGTACGTCAACAGGGGCAACATTTTCACTGGTAATAAAGTATGAGTTCCCTTGAACTGTCACAATTAATAACAACACATTTAAGTTAATTATATTAATTTCACGGAATTCCAGTTCTCTCAATGAAGTAATATAATAATTTTATTATTAATTTTTATTCCCAATCAACTGCATTATTGAGCATAGTGTTAGGGAGTAAAAATGTATGGGACACTTACTTAAATTAATTATTTAAACTACTTAATATAATTAGCTTAGTTAGTTGTAAGTAATATATAAGTAAATATTAAATAATTAATTATTAATAAGTATTTAAAAAAAAGGTGTGGCTTCACCTCAGTAAAATAATTAATTATTTTACCAGGTAAGTCTAGTAGCCTGGCTGACACTATCCCACATCATATTCTAAAACTGTCAAAGGGTCCTGATGGTCTGAAAGATCTTTAACGGAGTTCCAATGTTGGATATAGGTGGATTTTGGGGTTTTCAAAGTCAAAGGTACATATGTTTCTTTTATTTTGTTTACCCAAATTTAAAGGGGTAGAATTATTATAACTGTTATTATGACATATAATTTAGAACTACTATATTGTAATTACTGAAATAATATATAATATTAATAAATATTTTGATTTAAATAATTTAATAAAATAAGTAATTAAATAAGGAATGAATCAAAACAACCAGAAAAGGGAGGCCTTATATAGGCAAGAGAGAGACAAAGAACAGAGGAAAGATATTGTCGGTCAGTCGTCTAGAAGAAGGTAAGAAAAATAGGAGAAAAGGAGGAGAGAAGGAGGAGGACAAGGGAAAATAAAAGGAATAATTTGTAATAATATATTTAATTTATTTAAGAGGGAAAACAACGGCGAGCAACTTTGAGAGATGACAAAAGCTTAGTATTTATTAATAATAATATTATTCAATGTAAGGGTTCTGCGCGGCAAACACTTTTAATTACTATCAGACTTAAAGCAACCTTTAATTTGTTATATAGACTTTTAATTAGAATTGGATTACTAATAAAAAAAATATAAACGTAATAAAATAGTTATTTAATTTGTTGAGTGTTTAATAAGTGATGATTCTAAAGGGGATTATCCAAGGCCCTTTTATAGGCAATGGGTCCTCTGAAGCGCTACTATATTTGTAAATACAATGATTAGAATAGAATAAAACAAATATATCAAAGAGTAAATGAAACATAACAATGTAGAGAAAAACATGAAACAAATATTTAAAACCCCAATTAAGAATCCAATTTTCCCGCCATTAATTCCCAAATCAGTAAGTGAGAATAGTGAATAACTAAACAAGATTGGAACATAGGAACTATGAGAAAAATAATTCCAAACAGATGGTACAGTCTGATTAAAGGATATTTTAATTGAAACAAAAAAATACTTTGACGCAACAAAACATGTAATTAATCTCAATTTAGTATAAATTAATTAATTAATTTTTCCTCACACAATTAAGGGTCAAAAGAAGCGTCATTAATTATTGTTTAGAATTATATGAAAGGTGTTATTTAATATATAAATTTAAATAATTAATTTAAATATATTATAAGTCAATTTTACACTTATAATTATAATATATGTTTTTTCAATTAATTAAATATAAATTTATAATTATTAAATACATAAAAATGCGCCATGATTTGTAGAATATATTATATTATGTTCAATTTAACCGTATATAAAAATTTATATAACCAATAAATTTAATGTAATACTTGTATATAATAAAATACTTATATAATTTTATTATGCAATAAAATATTAAATTATATTCATTAAATACAATTCTTACCCACTCTTTCAGGTTTTATAAGTTACATATCATTTACTGGACTCCTGGAATAGCCTGGCAGACACTCCCTCACTCTAAAAAAACAATAAAAAAAATGCTAAGATTTTTTCTTTTTGTATTTTTTCAACAGAGTAGGCAGATTTGAAATTTCTTTGCCAGGTATCCATGCATCATGTTCAGATGATTTGTTCTTATATCTCAATAAATATTCAGTACCTCTTTCAGAACTGATAATTCTATCATTGAGAATTTTATCAATTTCTTCTGTTTCTGTGACTTCCTGAGGGTTCTTCTTAGGTCTTCCTCTTCTTTTTGGAAATAAGTCACTGTTGGAAGTATAAGGCTTAAGCAAAGAAATGGGAAAAACAGGATGTTTCCTATCATATGGAGAATACAATACAACTTCTACTGCATTATCACCAACCATTCTTTTAACAACAAATGGTCCTACAAAAGGATCTTTTAATTTGTGGTTACCTTGTAAATTGAAATGGACAGTAGAGATCAACACTTCATCACCCTTGTTAAATGTGTATTCTTTATGGGATTTATCCCATCTTTTCTTTTCATATTCAAATGCTTTATCAATACAACTCTGAGCATGTTTACTGCATAGGTGTTGCATTTGCATAAAAGATTTTACACCAGGGTGTAGTTCCAACTTAGGTAATTTATTATTGAGAATCTGAGCAGGAGTGTTTGGGACATAACCCAACCAAAGCTCAAAAGGCTTTTTCTCAGTGACAGAATGAACAGTGCTATTATATGCAAATTCAAGACCAGGCAAAAGAGTGACCCAATCATGAGTAAATCTGTCATTGTCCTTATATTCCAAACCAAAGGCACAATAACTTCTAATCATATCTTCCAGAGTTTGAATCATTCTTTCAGCTAGACCATCAGTTTGAGAATGGTGAGCTGTAGACAATTTTAACTCACAGCCACAAATATCCATCAAAGAGGTCCAAAACTCAGAAGTGAATTTTGGATCCCTATCAGAGATAATGGCTTTTGGAAAACCAATAATATTAAACATGTAAGACCACCATAAGAAAGCTAATTCATTGGTGGATACATCTTTGTGGGTTGGAATAAATTTGCACATTTTTGTGAATCTATCCACTATTACCCAACAAGAGTTAAAGCTGTCTTTACCTGCAACAGGAAGACCAGTGACAAAATCCATATTAATGATTTGCCAGGGAGCACTAGGTGCTTCAATATGTTGTAATAACCCTGCTCTCTTACCTGTTAACCTTTTAGATTTTTGGCAGGAATCACAAGATTCAACATATAATTTTGTGTCTTCAGACATATTAGCCCACCATGCAGTGTTTTTGATTCTAATCAATGTTTTTTCAAGATCAAAATGACCAGCTAATATGTCATCATGACAAAGTTTGAGGATAGTTTCTTTCATTGAAGGAGGAATAACAATTACATTGGTAAGCTTCCTTCTATAATATATATAACCATCTTCAATAGAGAACTTTCCTTTATTTAAAGCATTTTGGTACTTTGCAGGAAGAGTTTTTATTAATGCTTGAATTGAAGAATTCTTAGGATCATTCAAAATAGTAACCAATTTATTTAAATCAGAATCTTTATCATATGAATCCAGTATTAACTGTAATAACTCCTCTTCCATATCAACTATAAATATACCATGGATATGAACAGTATCATCTTCAGGTACACAAGCAGGATTGGAGTCATTATTTGGCAGAGGCAATCTGGAGAGCATATCAAAATTAGAGTGAACATTTCCAGCTCTATGGATAATAGTCATCCTTCCTCTGTATTCTTGAACAGCAAGTTGCCACCTGAACATATGTCTGATAGGTGTCTTGAGGTTTAAGAGAGATTTCACAGCACTACAGTCAGTTACCAACTCAAATTTTTGGTCATCCAAATAGTAATGAAGTTCCTCAAGAGCCCAAACAACTGCTAAGCACTCCAATTGAGTGGCACCATATTTCAATTCACTATTTCTTAAGGTTCTTGAAATATAACAAATTACAACCTCTGAGGATTTATCATTAATAATTTGCTTTTGGTGAAGGGCAGCACCCAGACCAATAAAGCTAGCATATGTATAAAGGACAAATGGCTTGTTAAAATCTGGAAGAGCCAATATAGGGGCTGTCATTAAGCAACTTTTTAATGAATCAAAAGCTTTTTGACAGTCATTATTCCAGAGAAAAGCAACATCTTTTCTGGTCAGTTTTGTAAGAGGCAAGGCTATGACCTGATAATTTTTAATATATTGTCTATAATAGCCACACATACCCAAAACACTTTGGATTTCTCTTACAGAAGTTGGTGCTTTCACATTTTGAATGGCAGCAACTTTATTATGGTCTACACAAATTTGTAAGCCTGACACAACATGGCCAAGGACTTTCAATGATTGAAAACCAAATTTACACTTTTTTAAAGATAAGGTCATATTGATTTCATCCATTTTTTGGAAAACTCTATTCAAGTGAATCATATGTTCATCAAAAGTTTTAGAAAAAACAATAATATCAACAATATAAACCATGAGCCAACCTTCAATAATTTCTTGATGGAAAGTGTTATCGATGACTTTCTGGAAAACTGAAGGAGCATTTTTAGGGCCAAATGGCATCCTAACATACTTATTTATTCCCATATGAGTAGCAATAAGCAAAAAATTTTGAGAATTTTTCTCAACTGGAACTTGATGATAACCTTTATTACCATCCAGACAACTAATAAATTTTGCACCTTGCAAGGTAGCATGTATTGAATTAATTCTGGGTAAAGGATAAATATCATCAACAGTATAAGTATTTAAAGCTCTGTAATCTCCACATAATCTAGCTTTATCTTTTTTATAAGAAATCAAGACTGGGGAGATGACACAATATTTGGGGGTGACATCCACTTTCTCAATGATATTCATTTTCAATAATGTTTCAATATTATCTTCAATATCTTTTCTTTTTGATGGAGAAGCAGGATATGGTTTTTTCTTAAGGGAAGGAGGAATATCACTCAAATTACAGGACAAGGTAATTTTCATCTCTTCCTGAACAATTCCCAGGACATGAGAACCATGAGCAAAAGCCATAGGGAAAGAGGTAATAGAGGCAACAATAGAATCCTTTTGTTCACTAGTCAACTGATGACCAAAAGAAGCGTTATTTATTTCATGTAATAAATCATCCATTTCAGTTGTTGTTCTACCTTTACATTGGGTCAGTGAGTTACAAGATCTCAACAAATGCCCAGAAGTTCTAGGAGATGAAATTTTGAATTTTCTTTTCCCATTCATTCCTAAGGTAAAGCAATTATTTGCTGGGTCCAGTTTCACACCAAACATGGTTAAAATATCATTTCCCATAATAAACCAATTGCTCAAATTATCATTTTTCATGACAACAAACTCACAAATAGCTCTGACAAAACCACCATTATATTTGAAGAATACAGAGGTTTTGTATTTGCCAATTGGAAATAAGGTAGAACCATACCCTCTCCATTTTTCAGAAGTTATAGGTAATAATTTACTCAAATATTCCTTATCCACTGAAGCCAAAGCCTTTTCAGATACTACACTTCCTCCAGCACCAGAATCAAGAACTACATCAACATTTTTACCATTAATGATAACAGGTGCCTTTAAAGGGGATATAGGAATAGAATTGTTAGTAATATCTTTAATTATCTCAGCATTTTCTACTGAAGATAAATTCAATACAAAATCTTCAGATATATTATTTAAATAATGGACATCATGTTCCAACATTAAAACATCTTTAACAGATTCATTGTCATAGGAGATATTACTTTCACAGTCACTGGAAGAATTATTGACATCAAGTTCAACTTCATCAGTGTCTTCATTTTGTTCAACAAGATGAATTTTCTTTTCACAAACATGACCCTTCTGCCATGGTTTGTTACATTTATAACAAGTATTCGTTGCATATTTTTTAGGTGCAACTGGGGCAGATGGTTTACCAGATTTTTCTGGGAGCTTTATAGAAGGTTTATTCTGATCATTATAAGATTTACAAAGGTAATTCTTTGTTTCATATCTATGGTTGAGTAGTACTTCATTACATATATTAATGAAAGAAGAATTTTCCCTTACATGCTCAGTTCTAGCAACAATCAAATCCCTAAGAGAATTTGGTAATTCATACAAGATTTTATCTCTCCAAATATCATAATCCATCTTTGGATCAATTGCTCTAAGGATTTTAGTTATTTTCATCAGGAAAACAATGGGCTTTTCAACAGAGGAGGATACATATCTAGTATTCTCATACAGTCTCTGCTGAGCTAAGCTGAATTTTGAACCACCAAACTGATTCTCAATCAAGGATTTCCAATCATTCCATGTATAATGATTGTTATCTAAAAGGACAGATTCATACCACATCAAGGCTACATTGGAAAATAAAGAAATTAGCTTAGAAACAATTTCCTCATCAGGTAGTTTATAAGATCTCTTTAAATTATCAATTCTTTGGATAAAGTGTTGCCAATCAGAGGAAGAATCACCATCAAAGGTAGGATATTGGTCTAACTTAGGCCAATTTTTCTGACTACTGGGATGGTCCATTTTTTGGTTTGAATTATTCATTATTAATAATTCCTGAAGTTTAGCAAGGTGTTCAGAAATTTCATTATTTACAGAAACAGCTGGTCCATGACCATCACAAGATGTTTTGCTAGTAGAAAAAGATTTTACAGACTCATTGTCAGTTTGTTTAATGGTTGAAATATGAGGAAGAAAGGATGAACTTTGCTCAAGTTTTTTCCCTTTATTTTTATGCAGCTTATTTACAGAAATCTCATTTAATTCATTATTGATGGTTAAGGTTGAGAATTTTTCCTGTAGGTCAGACACAAAGTTTCTTATTCTTGGAATTTCAGACATCTGGTCATTTAATTTTGCAAGAGATAGAACATTTCTGTCCTCAGAAACTGAGTGTTTGGTACTTAGTGCATGGAAATCATTTTTTAGCTTCTTAAACTCATTTTGCAGAGATTTTATTTCATTTTTGAATGAATAATTTTCCTCAATAAGGGGTTTCAATTCACTCAAGGTCTTATGTAGACTGATATTTCTATCTGAGATAGCTCTATGGTCACTTCTTATTTGTTTTTGTTGACTAAGAACAATATTCAAGGTTTCTTTGATTTTTAAAAAAGCTGTATCTTGTACAGAAGAACTCACTTTAAATTGCAAGTGTAAATTATTTAATCTATCATTTTCATGGATTAACACATCTCTCACATGTTTGTCTTTCACAACATTAAAATCAAGGGTATCTTTCAATATTTCCTCAGAAGTTTTTTCAATTAAGGTATAGATTTCAGGGGGAACAGAATCATTTTTAATTGCCAGAGAAGGATTAATTAAAGATGTAGAAGTTAAATGTAAAGGTTCATCAAATGACAATTTGCTAATTACATCAATAGGGCTACTAGTTACAGGAAGCTGTCTTTTAACAGGTTTAACTGTTCTTTCACCATGTTCAATAATATTACCTGCAGAAGAAGATTTATTAGAAAACATACCCAAGTGACTATCAACCAAATTACTTACTATGGCAGAGGAGGAAACTTCCCCTGGGACTGGGTTTGGGATTGTGCTTGGGCCTTCTTTCTCCTGCCTTGCTGGTAGGGATGAGGAGGTGGATGGAAATTGGGTGTTCTGGATGGGCCAGGCTGATGATGAGGAGGGTGTTGCACATTCTGTTGGTAGTGACTCATTAGATAATCCCATTTCCATTGCTCTACTTCCATAGTATTTGGATTTTGGATGGTTGAGCTGGGTGGCTGTGAAGGTTGAGCCTGAAACTGAGGCTGATTGGGAGGCAACTGAGGAGGGGCCTGGGCCTGAATCTGGTTCCTGAGTTCTTGGACATGATCCCACAATGTGTCTACCTTTACTTTGTACGTCATATTTTCTGTCTTCAACTCTTTTATATGACTGGATAGGTTGCTGATTTGTTGTGGCAGAGGAAGCTTTTTTATTTTGAAGCCTTTTGGAAGACCTTCTTGAGGCACTAGAGGCTTTACTTCCTTCTGTGGTACTGGGGGAAGGGGGTTTGGTTTGTTTGCATTTCCTGTCATTTCCACAACCTGCAGTATGTGAATTCTTTGTGTTAGGATAAGATTTTTTATGACCAACTTTAGAAGAACTTACAGTGTCAGCATCATAGTCAATTTCTATTTCATCCACTTGCATGTTATCCATTTTTTCTGCCAAATTGTTGGACATACTAGTGGGAAGATTTTAATTTACTTATTATTTATTAAAAAAATAATAAAAGTTAGTCAATAATTGCTCCAAATAATAAAAAAAAAATTATTAATTAAATTATAGAAAAAAAAATTTCAATATAAAGTAATAATTATAAAAAATTAATTTTTTAAAAAAAAATGGATTGCAAGGTTAAATTGGGAATAAAAATCAAGTTAATTCAACCAATTAATTACCAATATTAGATATGGCAATATATATGGGACTAAGCACAAAGTACTTTTAAGTCAACCAAAATTAACAATAATTAATAATAATAAAAAAATTAAATTAATAATTCAATTTATATTAATAAAAATGTCAATTCTTCTAGGACTAAGAGGATTTAACACTCTATAATGGTCAACTAGGAAAAAAAATTTTTAATAATTGAACACTTACACTCAGTGAATCAGCAATTAAGCCACAATCACTGTTATTGCAGTAAAAATATAGTAATATGAGTGAGAGAAAGGTGAACTTACTATAGTGATCGAAAAATCACTTCAAAATAATATAAAAATTAATATAATATAAACCTAAGGTATCGAAGCCAAGTTCGAAACACAGTCGCGGCAAAAGTTTTGTTTTTGCTAGGTGGTCCGTACGTTTTGTCGTTCGTCGCCAGGCTCGATCGTCGTCGTCGTTTGGAAAGGTCCCCAGTTGTTGGTCAGTCGTCTAGAAGAAGGTAAGAAAAATAGGAGAAAAGGAGGAGAGAAGAAGGAGGACAAGGGAAAATAAAAGGAATAATTTGTAATAATATATTTAATTTATTTAAGAGGGAAAACAACGGCAAGAAACTTTGAGAGATGACAAAAGCTTAGTATTTATTAATAATAATATTATTCAATGTAAGGGTTCTGCGTGGCAAACACTTTTAATTACTATCAGACTTAAAGCAACCTTTAATTTGTTATATAGACTTTTAATTAGAATTGGATTACTAATAAAAAAAATATAAACGTAATAAAATAGTTATTTAATTTGTTGAGTGTTTAATAAGTGATGATTCTAAAGGGGATTATCCAAGGCCCTTTTATAGGCAATGGGTCCTCTGAAGCGCTACTATATTTGTAAATACAATGATTAGAATAGAATAAAACAAATATATCAAAGAGTAAATGAAACATAACAATGTAGAGAAAAACATGAAACAAATAATTAAAACCCCAATTAAGAATCCAATTTTCCCGCCATTAATTCCCAAATCAGTAAGTGAAAATAGTGAATAACTAAACAAGATTGGAACATAGGAACTATGAGAAAAATAATTCCAAACAGATGGTACAGTCTGATTAAAGGATATTTTAAGTGAAACAAAAAAATACTTTGACGCAACAAAACATGTAATTAATCTCAATTTAGTATAAATTAATTAATTAATTTTTCCTGACACAATTAAGGGTCAAAAGAAGCATCATTAATTATTGTTTAGTATTATATGAAAGGTGTTATTTAATATATAAATTTAAATAATTAATTTAAATATATTATAAGTCAATTTTACACTTATAATTATAATATATGTTTTTTCAATTAATTAAATATAAATTTATAATTATTAAATACATAAAAATGCGCCATGATTTGTAGAATATATTATATTATGTTCAATTTAACTGTATATAAAAATTTATATAACCAATAAATTTAATGCAATACTTGTATATAATAAAATACTTATATAATTTTATTATGCAATAAAATATTAAATTATATTCATTAAATACAATTCTTACCCACTCTTTCAGGTTTTATAAGTTATATATCATTTACTGGACTCCTGGAATAACCTGGCTGACAGATATCCTATATACAGGAGTATGAGAGAAGAAGAAGAATATTCCAGAAAAGTATTTTCAAATAATAATGTTGTTCTAGAAAGAAGGTGTTAAAAATATGTATTTACTGTATACGTCAGAAATAAATTGGTTTATTTAAAAATTACTGTAAGCATCATTTTTAAATAGTTAATTTAAATTTCTAGTATATAATTATTTTAATTTTAATATTAAAATTTATTTTAATACTTATATTTATTTCTCTCAACCTGTCATTGAGCACAGTGTTGGGAAATAAAATATGAGGGACAAATAATATTAATTTTTAATTATTTACTAATTTTAATTTTTTGTAATTAGTTAATTTATGACAAGTAAATTTAAAGTAAGTAAAATAAAATAAAATTTAGAATCAATAGAAAATAAAAAAGGTGTGGCCTCATCCCAGGAAATAATTTATTATTTTACTGGGTGAGTCTAGCAGCCTGGATGACACTCCCTCACTCTAAAAAAATAACAAAAAAATGCTATGATTTTTTCTTTTTATATTTCTTTAGCAGAGTAGGAAGATTAGATATCTCTTTCAAGGGTATCCAAGAATCATATTCAGAAGATTTATTCTTGAATCTCAATAAGTATTCTGTACCTTTTTCAGCAGTAACCATTCTATCATTTAGAATCTTATCAATTTCTGCTGTCTCAGTGATCCCATTAGGGGCCTTTTTTGGTCTTTCCCTCCTCTTGGGAAATAAATCACTATTGGATGTGTAAGGTTTCAAAAGAGATATTGAAAAAACAGGATGTTTTTTGTCATATGGAGAATACAATATAAATTCAACTACATTATCACCAACCATTCTTCTGACAACAAATGGACCTACAAATGGGTCTTTTAATTTGTTATTACCTTGTAAATTGAAGTGGACTGTAGAAATAAGTACTTCATCAACCTTCTTTAAAGTGTATTCTTTATGGGATTTGTCCCATCTCTTCTTCTCATATTCAAAGGATTTTTCAATACATTTTTGCACATGACTTCTGCAAAGTTGTTGCATTTAAAGAAAAGATTTTTCACCAGGATGTAAATCCAACTTAGGTATTTTATTATTGAGATTTTGGGCAGGAGTATTTGGAACATATCTAAGCCAGAGCTCAAAAGGCTTTCTTTGAGTAACAGAATGAACAGTGCTATTATAAGCAAATTCAAAACCAGGAAGTAAGGTGACCCAATCATGAATAAAGCTGTCATTTTCTTTGTACTCAAGGCCAAAGGAACAATACGTTCTTATCATTTCCTATAAGGTCTGAATCATCCTTTCAGCTAATGCATCAGTTTAGGGGTGATGGGAAGTAGAAAGTTTCAGATCACAACCACAAAAATATATCAGAGACATCCAAAATCCAGAAGTAAATTTAGGGTCCCTGTCAGAGATTATGGCCTTAGGAAAACCAGCATTATTAAACATATGAGACCACCACAAGAATGATAATTCTTTGGTTGAAACATCCTTGTGGGTGGGGATAAATTTACACATTTTTGTGAATCTGTCCACAATGACCCAAAAAGAGTTATAACTGTCTTTCCCAGAAATGGGTAATCCTGTTACAAAGTCCATGTTTATTATCTGCCACGGTGCATCAGGAGGTTCAATATGTTGCACTAATCCAGCTCTTTTACCAGTCAATCTTTTTGATTTTTGGCAAGAATCACAGGATTCAACATATAGTTTGGTGTCTTTAGACATATTAACCCACCAAGCAGTGTTTTTAATTCTGATCATTGTTTTTTCAAGATCAAAATGTCCAGCCAATATGTCATCATGACAAATTTTCAAGATGATCTCTTTCATAGATGGAGGAATAACAATAACATCACTCAACTTTCCTCTATAATATAGATATCCTTCATCAATTAAAAATTTACCTTTTTCCAAAGCCTTCTGGTACTTTGGTGGGAGGGTTTTAATTAATGTGTGTATCGAAGCATTTTTTGGATCATTTAATATTTTACATAACTTTTTTAAGTTATTTTCCTTATCATATGAATCCAGAATAATTTGTAATAGCTCTTCCTTCATATCAACAACATATAACCCCTGAATATGAATATTTTCATCTTCAGGATCATATGCAGGATTTGAGTCATCATTTGAAAAAGGTAACCTTGATACATTTGAGTGAACAATACCAGCCCTATGAATTATTTTCATTCTTCCTCTGTAGTCCTAAACTGCCAGCTGCCATCTGAACATATGTCTGTTAGGTTTTTTCAAGTTTAATAGGGATTTAACTGCACTGTAGTCACTGACAAGTTCAAATTTCTGGTCATCCAGGTAATAATGTAGCTTCTCTAGATCCCACACTACTGCTAAACACTCTAGTTGACTGGCACCATATTTCAATTCACTATTTCTCAAGTTTCTTGAAATATAACAAATTACTACTTCTGATACTTTATCATTTATCACTTGTTTTTGATGGAGGGCAGCACGAAGACCAATAAAACTGGCATCAGTGTATAAAACAAATTGTTGATTAAAATCAGGTAAAGCAAGAATTGGTGCTCACAATGAAAAATATTTCATAGTGTCAAAAGCTCTTTGTCTTTCACTATTCCAGACAAAAGCAACATCTTTCCTAGTCAGTTGGGTAAGGGGTAATGCTATGACTTGGTTATTTTTAATATACTATCTATAATATCCACACATTCCCAATAAACTCTGGAACTCTGTAACTGTGGTAGGAGCCTTCACCTGTTGTATGGCAGCCACTTTGTTTTGGTCAACACATATCTGTAAACCTGAGACAACATGACCAAGTACTTTTAAGGAATGAAAACAAATTTTCATTTCTTCAAAGCAAGTGTCATATTTATCTCATACATCTTATGGAAAACTTTACACAGGTGGTTAAGATGGTTCTCAAATGTTTTGAGAATATGATGATATCATCAATATAAACTATAAGCCATCCTTCAATTATTTCTTGATGGAATGTGTTATCCATAACTTTTTCAAAAACTGAAGGGGTGTTTTTAGGGCCAAATGGCATCCTAATATACTTATAAATACCCATATGAGTAGAAATCATCAGAAAATCCTGGGAATTCTTCTCAACAGGGACCTGATGATATCCCTTTTTACCATCCAAACAGCTGATATATTTAGCACCTTGTAGGGTAGCATGTATAGAGCTAATTCTGGGTAAAGGATAGATATCATCAACAGTATAATTTTTTAATGCTCTATAATCACCACATAACCTGGCATTCTCTTTCTCATAAGAAATTAGAACAGGTGAGATAACACAATGTTTAGGTGTTTCAACTACCTTTTAAATGATATTCATTTGAAAAAGGGTAGAGATATTGACTTCAATATCTTTTCTTTTTGTGGGAGAAGCAGAATAAGGCTTCTTTTTTAAATTAGGTGGTATTTCAGTCGATGGTCAAGATAATGAGAGCTTTATTTCTTCTTTTACCAATCCTAATTCATGTGACCCATGAGAAAAGGCCATAGGAAAGATTTTATCAATTTAATGATGGAATCTTTATCCTCACCAGAAAGTTGCTCTCCAAAAGAAGAATTTTCAATTTCAGACACAAGGGCAGGAATTTCTTTTGTCGATATTCTTTTATATTGAACCACAGAATGAAATGTGTTCAATCTTGGTGTTAATAATTGATAGGGGGAGGAAATTTTAAATTTTCTCTTCCCATTCATCCCCATTGTGAAGCATTGGTTTGATAGATCTATTTTTATGCCATATTTGGTTAAAATTTTATTTCCCACAATGAACCAACTACTCAAATTATCATTTTTCATGAAAAAAAATCACATATAGCTCTTAAAAAACCATAATTATATATGAAAAATACCGTTGTGGTCTTCCAACATTGGCAGGGGCCTTTGTTGTGTGATTTGGCGCTGTTTGTGCATGTCTTAATTGACATCTGTTAAGGAATTTGGTATTTTTCTGGTTTTATTCCGTGGATATTGGGTCTGCGGGTATGTGGGTACTATCATTGGATAGCCCTGGTTTTTCTCTATATTTTATGTCTTGTAGACATTTTTTATATTCTGAGTTTTAAGGGGTCATTTCCTCATTTTTCATTTATAAAAGATTGCTGTTTAATTTTGTTTTTCCTGTTTTACGGGCTAACCTTAAGTCTTAGGGTTAAGTGCTTAGTACCATTTGATAGAGCTAATTTTTCTCTATATTTCATGTCTCAATGTTGTTATAGTGAAATTCCGTGTTTTAAAGGTTTTAGTAGTTGTAGCTAATTTTTCTAAGTAGATTAGTGGGTTTTATTGGTTTTCTGGCTTCAGGGAGGCCAGGCCGCTTCAGGCAGCATCTCTGACGTCGGGCGGCCCGCCCGCCTCTGTTTTAGGAGGTTGGGGAGCACTCCAGGAGGGTTTTTATGCAATTTGGCAGGTACAGGCGCCAGATTGGTGGGTGCACATGGGCTCTTAGTTAGTGGTCTGTGTGTAAATAGTGAATAAGACAGTTTGGGGCAACCTTAATCATCATACAACCATCCGGAGGTGATCTCATTGTTCCTCACTCAGTTTTCACTGTTTTCTGGCCACAATTGGCTGTGTTTGTTGCAAGTGAGTTCTTCATTTAACTTAACTTTAGCAACTGTTTTCTCTGTTATAGTCTTGCAAGCTATAGCAAGTATTATTGCTGTCTCTGGTGTGGATTTGCAGCCTACATCAAGTATCTTTGCTGTCTCTGGTGTGGACTTTGTTCTACATTTCAGTTCTTTGGTCTGGTAGTCTATCTGGTGACTACTTTCTTGGCTCATCAAGCAGTCAAGTGTGTTTAAAAGGGGTCTTTAGCAAAAAAGGAACCAACTTACTTTAGCAAGTAAATCTAACTCCATTTTTCTAAAGGGACAGGGGATTTTCTCTCTGGTTTTTCTCCAACTCCCTTGGTCAAGGCCTATAGCTAGTACTATAGGATTGTCTACATTTCTGGCGCCCAACGTGGGCAGTGGGGGGGGATGGTCCTCCTTCTGTGATGGTTAGGGAGTGTGTGAATATTAAAACTTGGTATGGTACCAAGTTTAATGGCGAGGATGTCAAGTGGTTTCTAGAGAAGTATGAAACTGCTGCTGGAGTGGATGGTGCTTCCTACCTGGACATGGTGAAGCAGATTATCTTCTTCATTGGTGATAGGTCAGTGGAGAAGGAGATTGTGGCCATGTCTGGCTACAAGAAGAGGGATTCGAAATTGTTGTGTAGGGAGATGGTGGATAGATGGGGTGTCAGGTTCACTATGGTGGATCTGAACAAGGTTGTCAGTGAATGGCAATCATATGGTGGTGTTGGTAACTTACATAGTTACAGGAAGTTTCTGCTACAGTTTGATCCTGTGGTGGAATATTTGGTGGAAGTGGAGGAGCTGGCACATTAAAATGCTGCCAAAGATGTTTTTTGGTCTGCCCTGGCTAGAGATGTCAGGATGGATGTGTTGAAGGAGTTGTCAAGAAAGGAATTGATGAAGACTCTTTCTAATGGGGATCAGAAGTTGCCTGCCTTGGATAAGGTGAAGGAGGCTGTTGAGGCTCATTTGAAATTATTGGCTGTGGACACCTATCAGGAGGGGTGTGCCAAGTATGTCAGCAAAGTCAGTGAGGCTTTGGCTGAAGAGGAAGTTAGGGAGAAGAAGGAGGAGAAAAATTTGGTGCAGGTTCCCAAACAGGAGAGGGACCCAATGGTGGAGCAGCTGGCTGATCTGACAAAACAGCTGCACATTTTTGTTCAGGAGGCCAAGAAGGTTAACAAGGCACCTTCTCAGTCAAGAGAGTTTGAAAGAAGGGCTGGTAGGAGTGATCCTTGGGTTTGCTCTTATTGTAGTAGGAGAGGGCACAGGTCCAATGATTGTTGGGCACTGAACAGAGATGTGTCTGAAGGAAAAGTGGAGTTTGATGGCACGGTTTTTAAGTTCCCTGACGGTTCTTTTGTGAAGCCCAGTGAGGGGCAGGCTCCTGTTGATTTGGTCAGGAGAAGGGGTGGTCTCAATCAAAGGAGGCCAAGGTTTGAGGAGATTCCTGATCAGGGGAAGTCTTCTGTTAAGGTAGATGAGGACGTCAAGGGAAAGGGCAAGGAGGTCAATAAGGTCTCTTTTTCTACTTCTTTTGATGGTTTGGAGTTGTATTCTTGTGGTGGACAGTCAAGTGGTGAATGCTTGGCTGGTGTTTATGATGTGGAAGCAGGGAAGGTTGGTAGGCCTAAGAGCAGTTCTCAGGCCCAACCAAAGCCAAATGCTTCAAAGGGTGATCCTAAGCTAAGTGCAGCTAGTAAAAGGTACAGCAAAGAGGAGCTGTACAAGATGCAGAAGGGTATGGCTGACATGGGCCCCCCTAGTTTTGGTGCATTGGACCTTAATGGTGAGCCAATGCCAATGGAGGTGGATTCTGACTCTGAGGAGGATGTCCCTTTGGCTTCATTGCCAAAGCCTGTTGGAGTCAGAGGTTCTTGTGAAGGATCTGGTTTGGTTCCTGTTAATGGTAAATCTGTTGGTGGTACTGGTCCTCAAGAATCTTCTAGGACCAAGGCGGTGAAGCAAAGAGCTCACTTTGAGAGGCCAGTAGTGTCTGGTCAAGTTAATGTTATGGACTCTGTCCTGGAAAGGATGAACCAGGGTCAGGTTTCCCTATCTTATTGGGAATTGTATGCTATCAGTCCAGGGTTGGCTGATAGGCAGAAGAAGTTGTTGACCAGGAGAAGGGTTTCTTCTGGTGAGGTAGAATACATTTGTGATTCTGCTGAAAAGTTTGGTGAGGGGTTGGAAACTCATTTTTCTGCTCCTCTGGGATATGTCAATGTCACTCTGAATGGCAGGTAGGCAAGGGCATTGGTGGATTCAGGTTCTCAGATAAACCTGATTTCTTTGTTTGAGGCAACTCATATGGGCCTCCCCATCAAAACTGGTATTGGTGGGAATTTGAGAGGGATCGGTGGCCATGTCACTGAATTGGTCGGAACTTCAGAGTTTGTGAAGTTAGATGTTGGAGGAGCCTCAGGGAAGGTTCATTTTTACATTTCTAAAGGTAATGTAAAAGCAGTTTTGGTCGGGCCATTCTTGATGGATTTTCAGCCAAGAATTGGTTATCAATTTGACTTGGGAATCAGTTTGGAGTTGACTGGTGAAGACGAAAGGAGGCTTCACATGAGGTTATCATCCCCTGGAGAGGATGGTTGGGAGACTAGGCCTGGTTTATCTTCAATGTGCCAGTGCATGGACTGCTGCAGGAGAAGGAAGGAAGTGGGTGCTGCCTCTGGTTTTTTGGAGTGCGGCTCAGGCTCTATTGAGAGTCTGTCTTTTTTAGAGTAATGAGGGCTGATCACCCTAGTGCTACAACCTCTCCCCGAGATGAGGAAATCCCAGGTTGTAGTAGGTCAGCTCCCTTGGAGATATACCAAGTGGATTTTCAACTTTCTCTTTTTAATGTTTCTCTTCTCTGAAAGTATTCATCAAGTTTTTTATCAAGTCTCTGTTCTCTCTCAAGATTCTTAATTATTTTTAATTCAAGTTTAAAGAAGAAGATTGGTTATATATCTTTATTGAAAGATATGCGGAAAAGTTTTGGGGCGGTGAGATTGGGGTCTAAAAGTAAGTCCTCCCAATTGTGCACCGCTAGGGTTTCTTCTACACCTTTCAAAAACATTACCTGGGCCACACCTGTGAGCATTGGAAAAACCCCTGGTTATTTTTGTAGGACAGAAGAAAACTCAAGAAAAGAAGATAAAAATTTCAAGATAATTCAAGAAAATCAAGAAAAAAATCTGAAGATAATGAAGAAAGGAGATGCAAAATATTTTTGTGAAGATCGTCAAGATCTATTTTTGGACCTCCAGCATGAGGTTAAACTGCAGAAAATTTTGAAGCATGATGATTGTCAAGATCAATTTTTGGACCTCCAGCATGAGGATAAACTGCACAATTTTAGAAGATGTGATTCAGAAGACGAATCAAGATTTGAAGATTTGGAAGTTGGAAGTGAGGATGAAGATGTGGAATTGAGGAAAAGTTTTGTAGTGGTGAGTTTGGGGTCTGAAAGTAAGTCCTCCCAATTGTGCACCGCTAGGGTTTCTTCTACACCTGTCAAAAACATTACCTTGGCCACACATGTGAGCAATGGGGAAACCCTTGGTTTTTGTTCCAGGTCTGGTGGTGAAGAATTCCTGAAGATCCCTCAATTTGAAGGTGGAGCGGCAAAGTATAAGAAGGTAGCTCAGAAGATTAGGCCTGTCAATGAGCCTATGCCTGTAGGTTTGAATCAGCCTTTGAAGAGACCTCCTTTGTCAAGAGATCCGTACTGTACTCCTTTGGTGAAGAATCCTCCAGAATTTGTAGAGACGGCTAGGGTGACTGTGGAAAGATTGAAAGTTGTTAATTTTGGTCCTGATGGGTGGTTGTCTGAGGAAGAAAAGAAGTTGTTGATGCACGTTATTGTGCTAAGGGAAAAAGAGGTGGCATTTGTTGAGGATGAAAGGGGTGTTCTGAAGCACTCTTATGGGGAACCTTACTTGATTCCTGTTGTTTGTCATGAACCTTGGCAAATCAAACCTATTCTGATTCCAGCAGCTATCAGAGAGGATTTTGTGGAGATTATTAGGGAAAGAGTCAGGACTGGGTTATATGAACAATCAACATCCAGTTACTCAAGTCCGGTGTTCTGTGTAAAGAAGCAGAATGGAAAGTTGAGGGTGGTTCATGATCTTAGAGCCTTGAATAGAGTCACTATCAAGGACGCTGGTATGCCGCCAAGTGCAGAGGATTTTGTTGAAGCTTTTGCTGGAAGGGTGTGTTATGGTTTGGGTGATATTATGGGTGGTTATGATGAGAGGGAACTACATACGGATTCAAGGCCTCTCACAACTTTTGAGACTCCTTTGGGAAGATTTCAGCTCACTAGATTGCCTCAAGGAGCAGCTAATTCAGTGGCAGTTTATCAAGCACAGATGGCTTGGATTTTGCAGGATGAGGTTCCTACTCATGCTGGTATTTTTATTGATGATGGTGGAATTAAAGGACCATCCACTGATTATGGTAATGAGGTGTTAGCGGAGAACCCTGGCATAAGGAGGTTTGTGTGGGAATATGAAATAACTCTAGAGAGAGTGTTGTTCTGGATTGAAGAGGCTGGTTTGACCATTTCAGGGTCAAAATTCTGTTGTTGTGTTCCTGCTTTGGAAATTCTGGGTCTTGTGGTGTGTAAAGAGGGAAGGATTATGGTGAAGAAGAAGATTAATAAAATTCAGGCATGGCCAAGGCCTAAAAATACTACTGAAGTCAGAGGATTTTTGGGTGTATGTGTATATGTCAGGATTTTCATTAAGGATTTTTCTTTGTTGGCTTCACCTTTAAGAAGGTTGACCAGAAAAGATGCAGATTGGGAATGGACGGAAGAGTGTGAAGAGGCTTTTCAGAAGCTGAAAAAGGTTGTTGGTGAAGATATAATTCTTCACAAGTTGGATTATGGTGTTGGTGCTGGAAATATTTATCTGGCAGTGGACTCAAGTTATATTGCTGCTGGTGCTGTGTTGTCTCAGGAGGATAAGACTGGGAGGGTCAGGCCAGTAAGGTATGAATCTGTGGTGTTTAATGAGGTGGAATCTAGGTATTCTCAACCTAAGTTGGAATTGTGTGGGGGAATTGTGTGGCGTAGCTAAAATTTTAAAGAAGCTACAGACGGTTTTGTGGGGGCAGCATTTTGAGCTGCAGGTGGATGCAAAATCTTTGGTTCAGATGATCAATACACCTAGTCTTCCAAATGCTCCAATGACTAGGTGGGCGGCATTTATTCAACATTTTTCTTTTGACCTGTTACACAAACCAGGTAAAACTTTTACTATGCCTGATGGGTTATCAAGGAGGCCACCTACAGATGAGGATTCTGATTCTGAAGAGTTTGACGAAGATGTTCCAGTGATTAGGGCCAGCACAAAGGGTGCTGAGGATTTTTCTTTCCTCCCCCATGAGGTTAAACTGAATGATTGTTCTGACCTCCCCCAAGAGGTTAAACTGGCTGGATCTGATCTTGATTCTGGTGATCAGGATGTTTTTGTTGATGAAGATGGAGTTGTTGTTTCGGACAGCTTAAAATTGGAAAAGGGTGTTTTGGTTAGTGAACTGGATTCTCACAAGGTTCAGTGGAAAGAGAAAGACGTGCCAAAATTTAAGGATCGGTGTCCTGGTTGGGCTGCTCAATTGGCTCATGTTCACACTGGTGATTTTGATGACAGAGTTGTTCCCTTGGATGCTGTTTTGTTGGATTTTGAAGATGAGACCTGGGGTCAATCTGGGTTTTATTTTATTTTGGTGGAATATCTGTTGACCTTGGAGAGGCCAGATATTTGTGATGATGATACTTGGTTGGCAATCAGGAAGAAGAGTCCTGGATTTTATGTGTCAGGAAGGCGGTTGATGAGAAGGAGACATCCTAATCCTCAAGTGGTGGTGACTCAGAAGAAGGGTCAAGAATTGTTTTTGAAGTCTTTGCATGAAGACCTTGGTCATAGAGGCTTTGGGGAGACTTATAGAAGAGTAGCAGACAGATTTTTGTGGCCGGGTATGAAGTTAGCTGTGCAGGTTTGGATTCAATCTTGTGAAGAATGTCAAAGAAGAAGTCACTTGAAACCTAAAGAGGTGGGCCGTGCTACTGGTGAATCAACTGTTTTTGGAAGAGTCAGTCTGGATGCTGTCCATATTAAAGAGGGCAGGTATAAATACTTGATTGTTGCTAGGGATGATTTGTCTGGTTGGGTTGAGGCAGTGCCTCTGGTTAATTTGACTGCCAAGAATGTGGCAGAGTTTTTGAAGAAGGAGTGGATTTATAGGTATGGGTTGATGAAGCTGGTGACTGTTGATGGCGGGCCAGAGTTTGGTGCCGAATTTAAAGAAGCTGTGGCTAGTGTGGGTTCTAGGGTTAGAGTGGCTACACCGTATTATCCTGAAGCTGAAGGCATGGTTGAAAGAGGCCATCAAGTTATCAAGAATGCTTTGGTGAAGATGTGTGAAGATAGTGCCGAAAAGTGGAGGCATTATTTACCCTTGGTTTTATTTGCTGATAGGGTCACTGTGAAGAGGACAACTGGATATTCTCCTTATGAGTTATGTTTGGTCAGAAAGCCGTTTTACCAGTGGACTTGGAAGCTGTCTCTTATCTTGGAATTGATTGGGATGATGTGCAAACAACAGAAGATTTGCTCTGTGCCAGGATGCAACAGTTGGAATGTAGAGAGGAATGTGAAGAGAAGGCATACTCTAAAATGATGAAGATTAGGAATCAATCAGTCAGATACTGGGACAAGAAGTTAGCTCATAGACTCAGGAATCCCTTAAAACCTGGTTGTTTGGTTTTGGTGTATAATAGAAGTTTGGAGAGTCAGTGGGTGAAAATGTTTGCTGACAGATGGAATGGACCTTACAGAGTCAGATCTCAGGTGTCTGGAGGTTCTTATGTTTTGGAAGAGTTGGATGGTGCAGTCTTGAAAAAGAGGGTGGCTGCAGACCAAGTGAAGAGGTTTTATCCCAGAGGCACTAGGCATGAAGAAGATTGACTCCGCAATGAGGATAAACTACGGACCTTTTTAATTTTGGTTTTTTTTTTGTGGTGATGCTATGCATCTGTTTGTTGGAAACTTTTTGTTAGAAGGTACCCATGGGTGGGGCTTCTAGATTTGATTTTGGCAAGTGTGGGGGTGACTGATGGGCTGGCTGCTCTATCAACAGTTACCCCAGATTGTCTGTTTCCAACCCTTTCTCTTAATTTGGTTGAACCCTAGTATTGGTTTATTTTCACAGGTTTTAGTCCTCTATGACTTTAAACTGGAAATTGCTTTGGTTTTCAAGTGCCGGACTCTTCACTCTTATTGGTTTGGATTTTTTGAGTTGAATGTTGTGATTTGTTAGAAGGTACCCAGGGGGGGCTTCTAGATTTTATTTTGGAAAGTGTGGGGGTAACTGATGAGCTGGCTGCTCTGTAGAACAGTTACCCCAGAATGTCTGTTTCAAGTCTTTTGTTTTTCCTAGTTGAATTCTAGTTCTGTTGTTTATTATTCAGGTTTTGAGTCCGCTATGACTTTAAACTGGTTTGGGACTGGCTTCTTTATCTTTGGGTCTTTCATATTGGTGGTGGATCACTGGTGGTCTCCCATCATTTTTACTTATTGGAGGGAGCCCACCCAGTGTTCATTTCTATGGACCGGACTTTCCCTTATTGGATCATCTATGGAGCTGGACGTTCTTAGATTTTGCAGTTATGTTTTTGCTAGAAAGTAGTTTTAGATTATTTTCTTTTTTCTCTTTTTTTCTTTTAATTTTTTTATGGGGGTTGTTCAAAATTATAAAATCAAAAATATAGGGTGTTACCACATCAGGGTCACCTGGATGTGGGCAAGCATTGGTGGGGAAAGGCTCATAAATTGGCCGGGCAATGCTATTTTATTTTTATTTATTACTTATTTCATGTGTTTCTGTGTTTCATTATTTGTTATCTTCTGAATTTCTAAATTTTTGTTTTTTTTTCTGTTAATCATTTAAAAGATTTAATTGTGTATCCACATCAAGGTGCACTTGGATGTGGGTAAGGTATCAGGGGATCAGCTCATCAATTGGCTGGGGGATACCATTTGTATTATTTTTTTATATATTTTATTTTATTTCATTTATGTTATTTCATTTCATTTTAATTATTAAGTTTTTTATTTTAGTACATCAGTAGATCAGAAAAAAAAAAAAAAAAATTCTGAAATTATTTTTATTATTATTTGTTTTATATTATTTTTATGTTTCTAATTTTTTTCAGGAGCTCATTGTCTGGATGATGAAGCTTCTGGAGGCTGGTCCGGATTGTGATGACGTTTTTGTTTTTTGTTGGGATTGTGGGAAGCACTGTGTTCTTTGAAGTGCATCCTGCTGGAGAGATTATAGGGATTGTAATGATCAGGGATTGGATTAGAGGGAAGTTCAGAGGAGGAAGAAGAAGAGGCAGGAATGGAGTGCTGGAGGGTGTGTTTAATGATCCTAGACATTTTCCAGTGGTTGTCCAGTAGGCGCTTTCTCAAGGATTTTTCAAAGTCATTCAAGGGTCCATGGAGGGCAAAGGCTTTTAGCATATTGGAACACATGGTGCTTAAGTGTTTCTTCATGTCTCCATAATCCAGGGTCAAAGAAGTTTCAAGAGTTTGGCCAAGTCCAATAATAGATTCAGGAGGAGGGGTGCCAACTAGACAAGAAGAATTGGATCAGTAATTATTTTTGTTGAAGAAATGGAATAATTAATTTGGTACTTACAGATTGGAAGCTCATCAAATCTGTTAGCAGCTGGGATTTGGATCTCTGACGATTTTGTTATGGTCATAGTGGGTGGATCAACTAGGGGAAGATATGGATTCTCATGGTCTTCCTCTGAAGGATCCTGAGAAGGTGAACTGGGATGATGAGGTTCCTGGGGCCTAGTTGGAGCAGTGAGGTTGTGGTTGTTGTTGTGGTTGTTATTTCTGTTGGATTCAGCTGGAGGAGGTGCTGGTGATGGAGTACCAGGGTTGTTAAAGGATGGAGCAGGAGAGGGGGATTTGGAAGCAGACTGCTCTTTTCTGGATGGAGAATTTGAAGAGATGGAACTGTCAGAAGAGTAGTTGGCTGACAGAGGAGAGGTGTAGTTTCTTTGTCTTAGTTGGGGACGAAGTTGTTGTTGTGGGGCAGCGTGTGGTGTTCTGGTTTCTTCTTGGGGTTCTCTGGCAGTTCTCCTAGAAATCTGGGAAATTTTGGTGTTTTTGGATTTTGGAAGGGTGGATTGCATTGCTCTGGGAGCAGTAGGAGGTAGTTGGGTCAAGTTGTTGTTGTTATCTGGATGAATTTGGCTATTTTCTGGCCGTTTTTGGAGGTTTTGGCCCTGATTTTCAGGCCGCCTGGACGCGGTCTAGAAGCCTAGGGGTTGATTTTGAAGCTTTTGGAGCTAATTTAGCAGTGATAAAAGCAGTTTCTTGAGAAGCTAAGGCTGGTCTTTTTGGAAGAGTGCGGGAAGTTGAGCTTCTGGATCTTCTGGAAGGAGCTGAAGATAGAGAGGAAGGGGATGGACCAAGTTCTGGGGACCTGGTAGGGGATCTGGAGATGTACTTGTGAGAAGGAGAAGGCAGAGGAATAGGATAGTGGGCATCTCTGTCACATTTCTTTTTTTTGGAATAGCAGGAGTCACAAGCCCTGTTGTAGAATTTGGCTTCTGGATTTGGAAGAGTGAATGTGCAAGGTCTGCACATGTGGATGCACTGTTTGCAGGCATAGTCCCTTGGAGCAGTGAAGCAATGAAGAGTAGAGGAGTCAACAGCAGGGGATCCAGACATGATTTGTGGAGTGAAAGGTGATGAAAAGGATAAGAGAAGATTTTGTCAGTGATGAATAGAAGATGAAGTGAAGGTGGATGCTCCGTGGGTCTGGCTGTGTGTGTGTAATGCATGAAGTTGGCTGGGTCAGATTCATGCAAGATTCTGTCAGTCCTCTTTGACTCTAAACTGGAAAATTTATAAGTCCTCCAAGACTTTAAACTGGCTGGTTTCAAGATTTTATCAAGAAGTAGTCCGTCAAGACTTTAAACTGAACACTGTGTTAGTCCCCCAAGACTTTAAACTGAGGGTTGTAAGTCCCCCAAGACTATAAACTGAGGAAAAAGGTTTTTGTTGTAGGAGTTGATTTTGAAAGATTGGTGGAGGGTATCCACAGGGGGAGCCTCCGAATTTAGCAAAGGCAAGTTTGGGGGTAATTGATGGGCTGGCTGCTCTATTCACAATTACCCCAGAATGTTAGTTTTTTCTATGTGTCTAAATGTGGTTGATCTCTGGTTCTGGGTTTATGATTTAGGTTTTTGAGTCCCCCAAGACTTTAAACTGAGGGTTTTTGAGTCCCCCAAGACTATAAAATGAGGATGGTCCCCCAAGACTTAAAACTGAGGGTTGTTTGTGGTTACATCCTATAGAGGGTGTGGTCAATTTTTCTTTTCTGAATCAAACTCAAGTACTAGTGGAATTACAGAGTGAATCAAGAGATGAAATGAAATGTTCAGAATTAGCCTTGAACAGGTGAATGAGGTGTCTTCTGTTCTGAATGTCCTGTGGATCTCTAGCAGGAGTGGATTGGAAATAGTGAAGCAGAAGTTGTTTCTGTTGAGATGTGTGTTGTTGGAACTTGGCCTTGATAGTGGGCAAGTGCGTTGGTGTTGGTGGTGCAATGGATCCTACATTGTTATCATCACTATCAGAAGAGGAAGGAACTGAGAAGTTATCAGTTTTAAAGTTGAAGGAAGAAATGAATGTTCTTTACCATCAGATGGGCCAGGGATAGGGGAACTAGTTGCTTTATGGGTTGTGGCACTCTTCTGGGAAGGGTGGAGCCTTTTGATTAATCTGGGTATCAGGATGGATGGCCTAGATCCTTTGGTGCTGGCAGAAGAGGGACCAGGTTGAGGCGGAGGTGAATCTGTTGTAGAAGAAAGTGGACCAGGTCTGTGGCAGGTCTTCTTTCTGGAGTGGCAGACATTGCAGGATGTTCTGTATGGATGAACAGGTGGTGTTATGGCGCAGATTAAATTATTGTTGATGCAGTATTGGCAGGGGCCCATTTCAGAGGCAGATTTGGAAAGGAGGTTAAACATGGTGGTTGGATGAAGAAAGAATGCGGACATTCTCAATTGGAGGGAGGATGTGGTCTTCCAACATTGGCAGGGGCCTTTGTTGTGTGATTTGGCGCTGTTTGTGCATGTCTTAATTGACATCTGTTAAGGAATTTGGTATTTTTCTGGTTTTATTCCGTGGATATTGGGTCTGCGGGTATGTGGGTACTATCATTGGATAGCCCTGGTTTTTCTCTATATTTTATGTCTTGTAGACATTTTTCATATTCTGAGTTTTAAGGGGTCATTTCCTCATTTTTCATTTATAAAAGATTGCTGTTTAATTTTGTTTTTCCTGTTTTACGGGCTAACCTTAAGTCTTAGGGTTAAGTGCTTAGTACCATTTGATAGAGCTAATTTTTCTCTATATTTCATGTCTCAATGTTGTTATAGTGAAATTCCGTGTTTTAAAGGTTTTAGTAGTTGTAGCTAATTTTTCTAAGTAGATTAGTGGGTTTTATTGGTTTTCTGGCTTCAGGGAGGCCAGGCCGCTTCAGGCAGCATCTCTGACGTCGGGCGGCCCGCCCGCCTCTGTTTTAGGAGGTTGGGGAGCACTCCAGGAGGGTTTTTATGCAATTTGGCAGGTACAGGCGCAGGATTGGTGGGTGCGCATGGGCTCTTAGTTAGTGGTCTGTGTGTAAATAGTGAATAAGACAGTTTGGGGCAACCTTAATCATCATACAACCATCCGGAGGTGATCTTATTGTTCCTCACTCAGTTTTCACTGTTTTCTGGCCACAATTGGCTGTGTTTGTTGCAAGTGAGTTCTTCATTTAACTTAACTTTAGCAACTGTTTTCTCTGTTATAGTCTTGCAAGCTATAGCAAGTATTATTGCTGTCTCTGGTGTGGATTTGCAGCCTACATCAAGTATCTTTGCTGTCTCTGGTGTGGACTTTGTTCTACATTTCAGTTCTTTGGTCTGGTAGTCTATCTGGTGACTACTTTCTTGGCTCATCAAGCAGTCAAGTGAGTTTAAAAGGGGTCTTTAGCAAAAAAGGAACCAACTTACTTTAGCAAGTAAATCTCACTCCATTTTTCTAAAGGGACAGGGGATTTTCTCTCTGGTTTTTCTCCAACTCCCTTGGTCAAGGCCTATAGCTAGTACTATAGGATTGTCTACACTGTGGCTTTGTATTTACCAATGGGGGACAAAACAGAGCCATAACCTCTCCAATTCTCAGAGATGATAGGCATAAGTTTTGATTTATAATCTTGGTACACTGAAGAAAGTGCTTTTTTAGATACTACACTTCTTACAGCTCCAGAATCTAAGACAACCTCAATGTTGTTTCCATTGATCAAGACTGGTGCCTTGAGAGGGGCAATAATAATTGAGCTATCCTCAAGATTTTTTATGATCTCAGCATCTTTCAATGTAGATAAATCATTATTCTCAATATCAATATTGTTTAAATAGTGAATATCCTTCTCCAGCATTAAAATTTCTTTGTGAGATTCATATGAAACATTGCTGGCACAATCACTTGAAGTATCATCCAGTGCTGTTGTGTCATCAGTATGTTCCTCTGTCTGTTCAACAAGGTTCATCTTCTTGTCACAAACATGGCCTTTCTGCCAAGGCTTGCTGCATTTGAAGCAAGTGTTTGTTTCATACTTTTCGGGTGCAACAGGGGCAGAAGGTTTACAAACCTTTCCCAGAGGTTTTTATTGGTAATTGGAGGTTTTCTCCAACAAAGTTCTAGAAATTAATCTTCTTCTAGAATCATACTTTTTGTTTAGAATGATCTCATTACAAGTATTAATGAAAAAAGAAGGTTCCCTTGAAAAATCAGTCCTAGCAATTATTAAGTCTCTCAGAGACATAGGTAATTTATAGAGGATCCTGTCCTTCCATAACTCAAACTCCATATCTGGGTCCACTGCCCTCAAGATTTTCACAAGTCTCATCAGGAACTCAGTAGGTATTTTTTGTAGAAGAGCTATATCTGGTTTCTTATATTGCCTTTTTTGAGCTAACCTAAACTTGGAACCACCAAATTGTGCTTTAATTAATTTTTTCTAATCTTCCCATGAGTAGTCATTTTTATCCAAGAGAACAGATTCATACCACATTAGGGCTATATTAGTAAATAAAGAAATTAATTTTGACATGATTTCCTCCTCTGGGTTTTGTAAGAATTTTTTGGATTACCAATCCTGCAAATGAACTGTTGCCAATCAGAGGATGAGTCACCATCAAATGTTGGATGCTGGTCAAGTTTTGGCCAATTCTTTTGATTTGAATTAGTCTAATTATTACAAGCTTGTTTCTGAGTGAGAAGGAGCTGTAACCTCTCCAATTGGGCATTAATCTCATTGTTTAATCATTCTGTAGATGATCCAGGCACATCATCAATTTTTCATTGAAACTCAGTGCTATCAACAGGCATTGCTGTCACTAATTTTACTTTGGTTGAACTAGGAACAGGTACAATTTAAGTATCCTGCTCAAAAGGTTATTTCAAAGAAATATCAGAAAACTTTTGATTATATAACAATGAATTCAATTTCTCCTCAGTGGTTTTTAACCTAGTTTTTAGTCTTGGAATACTAGATAAATTCTCATTGATGGTTGCAAAAGAAAACTGGTTCTTATTTTGTAAATATGAATAATGGATAATCAATCTTTCTAAGTTCATCTTATGTCCTTCTAGCTCCTGGAAACAGTTGGACACATCATATTTTAATTTAGACAAATAATTCTTGATATTTTTCCATAAAGCAAATTTCTTTTTATGAGTTACTTTTTAATAAAACAAATCATCAGAAACTCTCTGTAACTCACTCCTCAATGCTTGACAACCCTGTTCAGCTAACAAACTATTATATTTCTGAGTCAATTGCATGTTGTTCATTATATGATTTTGTTTAGAAATAATATACCTCAGATATTCAACATTAATGTTAGCTACATCTGGAGTATTTCTCAATAGTGAAACAGAATAACTTTCTAGATTCTCATAAAACTCAGGATCAAGTGTCTCATCAATAATAGCCATATCAGAATTTATCATTGAAGTAGCAATCAAAACAAAAGGATTAGACACATTAGATTATTGAGAAATTTTTCTACTATTCTCAGCCTCTACTGGTCTCAAAGTCTCATATCCTCTTCCAGAATTACCTGAAGGAACTGAATCAGTAACAATAAATGGTACTTGAGATTCAATAGAGGGGCTTACCATGGCTTGGGCAAGAATTGAATGTGATTTTTTTTTCTCTTTCTTCCTCCTTGATAGGGGTGAGGAGGTGTTGGGCTGAACTTCTTGGTTCTTGAAGGACCTTCCTGAGGTACTTGTTGCTGATGTTATTGGGACAGATAATCTCACTGGGTGTTCATCCAGTCCCACTTCCACTTTGATACTTCCACCTTTTCTGGTTTCTGGGGGGCCGATTGTGGAAGGGCTTTTGGAGGAGGAGGTTTCCTCTTCTCTTGAAGGAAGGACTCTATTTTTCTTACCTTGTCTTCTAGAGAGTCTGTTTTTGACCTCAGCTTGAGGTTTTCTGACCTCAAATCCTTGATGTGAGTGGAGAGATTTTTGAATTGCTGATTCAAGGGCATCTTTTTTATTTTGAAGCCTTTTGGAAGCTCTTCTAGGGGGCCGATAGAAGGCTTTTGATCTTGAGCAGTTGTCTTCACTAATATTTCCATCTCCTCCATTTCTACATCCTGATTGGTCCAGTAATTGATTAATTTGAGCCAGTTTTGTAGTCAAAGGAGAGCTTACAGAAGAAGCTTCATCATTATCAATTAAATCCAGTTCCTCATCATGGCCAGCAGAAGAACCTTGATCAGTCATAGTTTTAGTTAACCTGAACTGAGAGAAAGAAATATTAAAACTTAATCAGTTATTATTTTTACTTTATTTAAAGAAAAATAAGAAAAAAAATTTATAATATAAGTAATTATCAGGATTTTGTAATCAACAGGAATAATTAAAATATAATGTTTATCAGGACAAATAATAAACTGAAATAATATTCAAAATTTTTATTAATTAATTTTAAGATAATTTTATAACTAGGATTTAAAATAAATCAAATTAAATAATAAAATACTTTAATAATGAGTAATATTTTAATAATTATCAGGACTAGAAGTCAACTGAAGAATTTAATTACCAGTACTTAATGTTAACTGAAAATAATTTTAATTACCAGGACTTAATGTCAACTGAAAATAATTTTAATTACCAGGACTTAATGTCAACTGAAATAATTTTATTACCAGGACTTATTGTCAACTGAAATAATTTTAATTACCAGGACTTAATTTCAACTGAAATAATTTGATTACCAGGACTTATTGTCAACTGAAATAATTTAATATAATTAATATAATTGATTTTTAATATTATTAATTTACTGCCAGGACAATTTTTCAACTGAAACAATAATATAATATTTTAATTATCAGGACAGAAGTCAAGTGAAATAATTAAAAAATTTTAATATAATTAATTTAATTTCTTTATATCACTTCTAGGACTAAGAACAATATAGTTCTATCTTTGTCAACTAGTAAAAAAAATATATATATTATTTACCAGGCACCTCCCCCTGTAAAATGAGCAATTCAATTCCACTTACAGAGTGCTGAGTAAAAAAGATATACGTGGGCCATGAAAGTGCAAAATGACCCACAACTAGTAATCAATATAATTATCATAATTATATATTACAATTGTCAATATATGAACCTAAATTTTGGAATGAGGTTTGATTCCTGGTCCCAGAAAAAAAATAAGTCATATGGTCAATGATGTTTGTCATTTTCGTCATCTACTTGTCCTACTGTTACCTCGTCGTCGATGGTCCCTTGGTCTCCAGCTTCAAGATATCAATGCACCCTCAAAAATTCAGAAAGGGCCTCAAGTGCTGAAGGGTCCTGATGGTCTAGAAGATTTTTAACCAAAGTCCAATGTTGGAGATAGGTGGATTTAGCGGTTTTCAAAGTCAAAGGTACATATGTTTCTTTTATTTTGTTTCCTAAAATTTAAAGAGGTAGAATTATTATAATTATTATTTTGACTTAGAATTTAGAGCTACTATATTGCAATTACTGAAATAATAAATAATATTAATAAATATTTTGATTTAAATAATTTAATAAAATAAGTAAGTAAGTAAGGAATGAATCAAAACAACCAGAAAAGGGAGGCCTTTTATAGGCAAGAGAGAGACAAAGCACAGAGGAAAAATATCCTATATACAGGAGTATGAGGGAAGAAGAAGAATATTCCAGAAAAGTATTTTCAAATAATAAGGTTGTTCTAGAAAGAAGGTGTTAAAAATATGTATTACTGTATATGTTGTGGTACGCACTTTGCAGGTAGCATAATTTTAGAACAATCAGTGCGCGTAGTCCAGGAAGGACAAAGGGAGTTAGCGCAGTAGGTAGTGCTGAAATATAATATGTATTTGTGTGTTTCAAAGAACAAAGGAAATGGAAGCGCAGAAAAGGATTAAGGGTCGGTGCGCTCAGATTTTGCAGCGAGATAAGCCGCACAATGGGGAATCGTGTGTTATTGATTTAGGACTGTAAAGCGCTAAACAATATGGATTTTTACTTTCCAATAACTATGTGTTATGTATTAAGGAAGGATTTATGGCTTAAGGACGACTCAAGTGCATAGTATACTGCACTGTGGCTAGTTGGGTAAGCTAACTGAAACAGGTAATATAGGAGGCTATCTAGTTAATTGAATTGTCAGAACTATGAAATTAGTATTAAAGAAAGGAGAGTGGGGACTCAATCACAAAACTACCCAAGAGTCAAGGAAACTTGGATCAGCGTTAGAATGGGTCAAACCTGAAAGTAGTGCTGAAACATAACAAAGGTATAGTCAAAAGCGCATATGTGGAGTATGAGTGAAACAAGTTAATACTAGTGTTAGTAATCATAGGGTATGTTTTACGCGCTGTAGTTGCTACAAGAAGTGTACGTAGTTTACTAATAGATTAGTTATTGTTTTACTAATGTGGCACTAGAGCCAGAGCTGGAGATCCACTAGGGAACTGTGTCTTGAGTACTGGAAAAATATAAAAGGGGGAATATTTGATAGAGATAGGGGAGTCTTTTTTAAGTAGAATATAAGAAGAATAGAATAAGTGAATTAGAGATATTTTCTGAGTCTTTTATCATTTGTGCGTCTGTGTGTGTATTTCATATAGTATAGTGAAAAGAGCACAACATAGAAAGAATATATAGATTTAGTAGGATTGACTATTATTAGAGTTATTTTATTGCTATAATAAGGCATATTCAAAGAGAGTTCTTCAAGAGGGATTAGCTGTGGATATTAGCGCTTTTTAAGAAAAGAAAGATCCAGATAGTAATACTTGTTTTTCCTGATCTCTAAAACTCATCTCTCAACTTATAAATTTTCTAATCAAATATTAGTGTTACATATTATTGCACTGTCTTTAAAAATAAGAGTGGCAGGAACTTCTTTTTAGAAATCGAAGATGGGAACCAACCCAGAATTAGGGTCCAGGCGTGCAATGGTGGGCGGCCCATCGTAACTACACTTCTTTTTGCGTTTCTTGCAGTAATTGCATGACTTAAAAAAAGGGGGAAGAAATGAAAGGTTAGTAACAATAAGGAAGGAAAGTGAAGATAACTAACAGTAAAGAAATTATTTCAATGGCGGGCTTTTTAGAAATGAAAGGGAGTTATGCCATTCTCGATACAGCAGGTGCATCTTGTCCCACCCATCAGTGTAGTTATAGGCGTTGTTGGTAGAGCAGCAGGGGGCTGAGTGCGCACAAACTGTCGAATTGCATCCACGACGTTGGAAGTATTTTCAGTGTTAGGATTGGTTCTTCTAGTATTCATTGAAAAATATAAAGGAAAATAATAGAAGAAGACAGAAGATGGAGGAAGGAAACGCTGCAAGACGCAGGTATTTATGGGCTCCTGGGGACAGTTGCAAGTAGAGGGAGGATGTGGTACGTGCCTTGCAGGTAGCATAATTTTAGACCAATCAGCGCGCGTATTCCAGGAAGGACAAAGGGAGTTAGCGCAGTAGGTATTTTTAAAATATAATATGTATTTGTGTGTTTCAAAGAACAAAGGAAATGGAAGCATGGAAAAGGATAAAGGGTCTGTGCGCTCAGATTTTGCAGCGAGATAAGCCACACAATGGGGAATTGTGTGTTATTGATTTAGGACTGTAAAGCGCTAAACAATATGGATTTTTACTTTCCAATAACTATGTGTTATGCATTAAGGAAGGATTTATGGCTTAAGGACGACTCAAGTGCATAGTATACTGCACTGCGGCTAGTTGGGTAAGCTAACTGAAACAGGTAATATAGGAGGCTATCTAGTTAATTGAATTGTCAGAACTATGAAATTAGTATTAAAGAAAGGAGAGTGGGGACTCAATCACAAAACTACCCAAGAGTCAAGGCAACTAGTATCAGCATTAGAATGGGTCAAACCTGAAAGTAGCGCTGAAAAATAACAAAGGTATAGTCAAAAGTGCATATGTGGAGTATGAGTGAAACAAGTTAATACTAGTGTTAGTAATCATAGGGTATGCTTTATGCGCTGTAGTTGCTACAAGCAGTGTACTTAGTTTACTAATAGATTAGTTATTGTTTTACTAATGTGGCGCTAGAGCCAGTGCTGGAGATCCACTAGGGAACTGTGTCTTGAGTACTGGAAAAATATAAAAGGGGGAATATTTGATAGAGATAGGGGAGTCTTTTTTAAGTAGAATATAAGAAGAATAGAATAAGTGAATTAGAGATATTTTCTGAGTCTTTTATCATTTGTGCATCTGTGTGTGTATTTCATATAGTATAGTGAAAAGAGCACAACATAGAAAGAATATATAGATTTAGTAGGATTGACTATTATTAGAGTTATTTTATTGCTATAATAAGGCATATTCAAAGAGAGTGCTTCAAGAGGGATTAGCTGTGGATATTAGCGCTTTTTAAGAAAAGAAAGATCCAGATAGTAATACTTGTTTTTCCTGATCTCTAAAACTCATCTCTCAACTTATAAATTTTCTAATCAAATATTAGTGTTACATATTATTGCACTGTCTTTAAAATAAGAGTGGCAGGAACTTCTTTTTAGAAATCGAGGATGGGAACCAACCCATCTCGCATTGTGTCTACTGCTTAGTACTTTAGAACAGTCTAAAATTGGTGTCTCAACAGTGGCATAATTGTAACTAGTATTTTTGATTAGATTGTTTGGTTTTTCAGGGTTTTGTCAAGAGGATGTAATCAAGCCGGCGCTTCAGCAGAAGAGCCGTAGGGTCTACAACGAGTGGATCAATAGCCATTATCAGAGGATAGAATAGGGCTTTATCGTGAATATAGTCAGGTTTAATTACCAAGTGTGTCTTTTTGTGATCTCTGTTTTTATTTTATATTTCGGGAATGGATCCTACTGCAACTACATCTAGGGGATGTCAGGAGAGGGTTAAATCACCCAATTCTTTGGCATCGTTTCCAAAGATGGTAACTACAATCATTATGTGTAAAGGTTAAAGCTTGCGTTTTGCGGGCATTAATACCAAGAAGTTTTTACGCAGGTTTGAACAAGCAGATGAAGTTCATGGAGCGACTGAATATGATATGGTGCGTCAAGTACTATTCTTTATAACTAATGAATGCAAAGACAATTTATAGGATCTAAAGGGGCATGAAGAGCAAAATTTTTCAGCACTAAAAGAACAGATGCTCATAAGATGGCCAAACGTTATCGAGGAAACTAGGTATACAAGGAAGGACCTGGATATCTTGGTAAATAGGGTCAAAGCTAAAGGGGGTTTTCGAGACCCTAAGGAATTTAAAAGTTTTAGGGAAGACTTCAACCAAATAGTGGAATATTTAGCTAGTAATGAAGATTTTAGTGATGCTAATGCTTCTTTACCTTGGTTTTGTGAAGTGTTAGCGCCAGAAGTTGAAGACTTGGCAAAAAGGCGCTTGGATAACGAAGGAAAGCTGGTTAAAAAAAGGGACAGAAATTATAAGTACCCTGGATTAGAAGAAATTGAAATGAAGTTGCTTCAAGTTGAGCGTCGCGCAGCTAGGTTTGCTTTGGATAATGAGGAGATGAATGAAGATGCATCTGGTGTATGATAGCCTCCTCATATGTTGTCTCCTAAAGTCAAAGTTTTCACTAAGGAGCCAGATTCAGTTATGGCAAGAATTGATGAGATGGAGAAAAAGATAATTAAAGCGGGAAAGGCGGAAGAATTGTTTAGGCCCAAGAGTTTTCCTCAACCTTTGCATTTTTCTGCTATGGTGTGCTATTATTGTAATAAAGAGGGGCATACTAGGATGAGGTGTAATGGGCTTCAAAAGGATAAAGAGGAAAAGGTAGTTTACGAGGAAGGGACTACGCTTATGTTGGAAGACAGAACTAAGCTTGTTAAATACAAGGATTGTGGGATGCGAGCCATGGTCATCAATAATATTAATAGAAATTCTATGGAAGGCAGGTCAAGCAAGAGCATAGAGCCTGAAATTATAGAGAAAGGCAAGGATGTGAAGTCAGTCAGCTTAGCAGTTACTTGCGCAGTGCTGGATTTTAAAGTAAAAGAGGGAGCAGTTGCAGAGCAACTTACCGCAGCGCGTTTGGAGATGTTCACAGCAAAGAACAAGAAAATGGCCCCACCTACAATTACTAGGCCAAGAAGGACTGGCGCTATGTATGGCAATCCAGAGGATATGGAGGAAGTAGGGTATACTACTAGAGAGAATACACCTGCACCTATCAAGGATGTTGAAATGGACGGTATGGAACCAGGTGGTTATGATGTGGATCATCAGGTAGAAGATCAAACGGAAATGTTGGAGGAGTCAGTGGAAGTACAGCAAAGAGCGGTACCTGCTGAAGGAATGCCAGGAGAAAGGTATAATACTCCAAAAAACCCACCTGGAAGAGCAAAAGCTGGTGTGAAGGCGACTCAACCTAAATGGAGAATGCAGTGCCTGGTTCACTCTGATTTTCCTAAAGCGGCCAAGGATTTAGTTGCGCAATCTTTGAAGACTACAGTCTCTGCTCCATTGGGGATGCTGACAGCAGTAGCGCCGGATGTAGCGAATGGAATTGTGGATAAGTGCAGGAAGCAAAAGATTTCTAATTGCGCTGAGTTTGATACTGAACAGCAGTCATATCAGCCGGTTGTTGGATTACCTAGGGCACCACATTATGCAGGACCCTTAGGGTATTTAACAATTACTGTAAATGGTAAGCAAATTAAAGCGTTAGTGGATACAGGTTCACAAATCAACGTGGTGTCAGTGGATGATGCAGTGGAGTTAGGTCTTCCTGTTAAAGACGGTGAAGGCACTGTCACAGGAATTGGTGTAGGTAGGTTACCTGTTATAGGTGTAGCAGGGTATGTACGCACTAGCATTGTGGGAGCAACGTGAAATATACATTTTTATGTTCCAATGGGTGTAGTTAATCCAGTTTTAGGCACACCATTTTAAATAGATTATTGTTCGAATGAGACTATTGGAATAAGGATTATGGGTTATGATGGTGTTCCAGTAACAGCAGTCTTAGTAGTGCCCAAGGATGGTAGCTGGGAAACTAAGTACTCTGGAGCTGCACGGTTAGAGAAAGAGAATTTTATGAGGAAGTCTCAGATGAGGAGATAGGGCGACCGCCAGGAAGGCACCAACTTTTTTATTAGGGACTGGCATTTTAGGTGTTACTATCTCCCAGGATGAGAGGAACCGGGATAGTGACCAGTCAGTCCAACAAGAAGGGATACGTAAAGGGGTACTTCATAGGTGTCTTGGGAATACTACTGTAGAATGTATTATACCTAAGCTCTTTAATTTCTTTGATTATGGATATTTTTATACTTATATTAAAAAGAAAAGACAAAAACAGGATTAAGGTGCAACCTGTAGTTATATTAGAAAGGGTTTGAATTTAATTAATGAAGGAAGCAGAAAGAGCTGTTTTGCATCAAAGTATAAACCAGTAGCCGTTAAAGTTAAACCAGTGAATGTAGCGATGCCCAATTTGAATCCTCCTTTGCAGAGGTGGGGCTGTCCAGGAATCCTAATGATACTCCTTTAACAAAGTTTCCACCTGATTTTGCGCCTACTAATAAGATTACAATGGAAAGGCTTCAGATGGTTAATTTTGGACCTGAGGATTGGTTATAGCAGGAAGAAAAGAAGTTGTTGTTAAATGTTATGGTTCTTAGGCAAAATGCTATTGCGTTTTCAGAAGAGGAAAGAGGTTTGTTGAAACACTCTTATGGTAAACCTTATATTTTTCCAGTTATACCTCATGCGCCGTGGCAGAAGAAGACTTTTCCAATACCAGCGGCTATAAGAGAAGAGTATACGGAATTAATTAGGGGAAGGTTAAAGTCTGGCTTGTATGAACAGTCTATGTCTATTTATTCAAGTCCAGTGTTTTGTGTTGTTAAAAATAATGGTAAATTAAGGGTTGTTCTTGATCTTAGGGAAATGAACAAGGTTACAGTAAAAGACACAGGGATTCCACCAACGCCAGAGGAGTTTGTGGATTCTTTTGCAGGATGTGAATTTTATGGACTAGGTGATATTATGGGAGGATACAATGAGCGCAAATTGGATGAATCATCCAAACCGATGACGACGTTTGAAACACCACTGGGGCGCTTCAGGTTGACAAGGTTACCACAAGGCGCAACAAATTCTGTAGCGGTATATCAAGCACAATCTATGTGGATATTATAGGATAAAATTCCAGAGTATGTGGGAATTTTCATTGATGAAGGCGGTATAAAAGAACCAGACAGTGATTATGATGTGGAAGTGTTAGAAGAGAATCTGTATATTAGAAAGTTTGTTTGGGAATATGCAATTACTCTGGAAAGAGTGCTATTTAGGATAGAGGAGGCAGGATTAATGATTTCTGGGTCCAAATTTGCTTGTTGTGTTCCAGCACTAGATATAGTGAAACATGTGGTATGAAAGGAAGGGAGAATCGTTGCTGAAAAACAGAGGAATAAGGTACTTACATGGCCAAGACCAAGAAATACTAAGGAAGTTAGAGGGTTTTTAGGAATCTTTACATATGTAAGAATGTTTATTTGAGATTTTGCTTTGTTGTCTTCACCTTTACGGCGCTTAACGAGAAAAGATGTTGTATGGGATTGTTGGAGGAATGCGATGAGTCATTCGAGTTATTGAAAAGGATTGTAGGGAAAGATATTCTTTTGAAGAAATTGGAGTATGGACCAGGTGCTGGGAAAATTACTCTAGCGGTGGATTCTAGTGTGTCCGCAGTGGGCGCAGTTTTGATGCAGGAGGATGAGGAAGGTAATGATAGACCTGTCCTTTATGAGTCTAAGACTTTTTCCAAAGGGGAGTCCAGGTACTCTCAGTCCAAGCTGGAGTTATGCGGAGTAGCAAAAATTCTTAAGAAGCTACAATGGATTATTTGGGGGCAACATTTTGAGCTGCAGGTTGATGCGCTATTGTTGGTACAAATGATTAGTAGCCCGAGTTTACCAGATGCGCCCATGACGAGGTGGGTAGCGCAGATTAATTTGTTTTCTTTTGATTTAGTCCATAATCCAGGAAAATAGTTCACTATGCCGGATTCATTGTCAAGAAGACCGTTGTGTGAAGAGGACTCGGAAGCGGAAGAATTTGAAGAAGATAAGAGATGGGTAAATGGGATAGATTATTGTTATGAAAGATTTGATAGTAACGTCTGCAATGACAATAAAATAGCAGGCAGTATCGTCCGCAATGACAATAAACTAGTAACGTGGAATAACCGTAAAAATCTAAAACTAGATATTGACAATGCAAAGGATGTTTGTAGCAAGGGTAGTCTGCAACTGGATTTAGGGGATGCTGAAGCTAACAAAGCAAAAAGTAGTGCGCAAGGCAAGGTAGTGTAAGAGTCAGATGATGAAGATGATTCAAGGGGAAGTCATGACAGTAGTACTCATCTCGAAGAGGGGGAGTATTTCGAAGACAACACATCTACTGATGAGGGAGTAGAGTTGTTAAGGTTATATTTGGAAGGTAGTAGTTGACCAGATTTTTTCAAAAAAAAGATTTGGTGCAATATTAAGAAGCGCGCTAAGGGTTACTTTATTAAAAATGAGAAGTTATGGAAGAATCAAGCTTTGTCTCCTCAGTTAGTTATTCAAACTAGGGAAGGGAAGCAGAAGATACTCAGGGAGTTGCATGAGATGTTAGGACATAGAGGTCAAGATGAGATGTATCACAGAGTTAGGGAAAGATTCTGGTGGCCCAATATGAAGAATGAAGTAAGAGATTGGGTTAAATCTTGTCCTGAATGTCAGCGCAGGAGTTACAGAAAGCCAAAAGAGAAAGGTAGAGCAACGGGCAAAGATACTGTTTTTGGTAGGGTCAGTTTAGATGCAGTTCATATAAAAGAAGGATGCTTTAAATACTTGGTAGTGGCCAGGGATGATCTATCAGGATGGGCTGAAGCAGCGCCATTGGTAAATCTTAAGGCGAATAATGTAGCTGAATTTTTGAAGAAAGAATGGATTTACAGGTATGGGGTAATGAAGATGGTAAAGGTAGATGGTGGCGCTGAATTTGCTGGAGAATTCCAAGAGGTAGTAAAAGGTATTGGCACCAAGTTACGAGTTGCAACACGATATTATCCTGAAGCAGAGGGAATCAAGTTATAAAGGATGCGCTAGTTAAATTATGTGGAAATAATGGGGCAAAGTGGAAGAACTACTTGCCATTAGTTTTGTTTGCATACAGGATTTCAGTTAAAAGGAAAACAGGGTTTTCACTGTATGAACTGATGTTTGGTCAAAGGGCGGTATTACCTATTGATCTGGAGGCTGGATCTTTTCTAGGATGTGACGGGGATCAAGTGCGCTCAACTGAAGATTTGATTCTAGTGAGGGTAGTGCAGCTTGAAAGGAAAGACAAGTTTGTGGAGAAGGCGTATGAAAGAATGATGCAGATCCGGGACAAGTCAGTTAAATATTGGGATGAGCGCTTAGCTCATAGGTTAAGAAAGTCATTTAACCCAGGAGATTTGGTCTTGGTTTATAATAGAAGTTTAGAAAGCCAATTGGGAAAGATGTTTTCTGACAGATGGAATGGTCCTTATAGAATAAAAAAGCAGATAACTGGAGGGGCTTACTTATTGGAGGAATTGGATGGTACTGAGTGGAAGCGACATGTGGCTGCAGATCAGATCAAAATATTTTACCCAAGGGGTGTTCCAGTGATACAAGATAACCTCTGGAATGAGAAAAAACTACCAGAATAATACCTCCGGGAAGAGGCTAAACTATCGAAGATTTTTTATGTTTTTTATGTTACCTCCTGGAAGAGGTTAAACTAACAAGTTATGTTAAGTTTTGTTTTTCTAAGAGGACTCACAGGAGGCTTTGACACAATTGTGATGGATAGAGGGCGCTAACTGGAAGTTAGGCAGACTATGGCTGAACAGGCAACTGGCATAAGCGCTTAGATGAGGGCATAGAGGAAAATGAAGTCTTATATATTTTCATTGTTTGAGGGGACATGAAGAGATACGCAATTGGATAAAAGGAGACGCATACCATGTAAACGCAAAAGAAGCTGGGAATTTAGCTAATGGGTTAACTAACCAGGAGTGGAATAGCAATTTATAGGTTTACAGTTTTTTAAAGAAAGTAGAGAGCAAAGTTAGGCGCTCTATAGTATGGAAGACAGGTGTAATAAAATAGCGCCATGTCTAAAAAGATCATTTGAAGGCATAGCATGAAAAATTTATGAAGACTATGTACAGGGAGAATGGACAGAGGAGGCTCATAAGGAGAAGCGCTAGTGGGATATTCAGTATCAGGGTGAAAGCTAATAGGATATCTTTCCAGTCTTCAGGCATGACAAAGCGATGGGGATTGGCGGGGAATAAAAGAATAGTTGATGAGCTGATTTTGTTCATTAGTTGACCTATCATTTATATATGGGTATAGCGAGCTTCAAGTTCAGTGTCAGAGAAATCTGGTGCATTAGAATAGGATAGAGACATAGTTTCATATATAAGACAAAGTCTGGAAAACATTCGCATGGAATGGACAAAGGGTAAAGGAATAGGAACCCATCCCAGGGAGATAGATTCATTGAAGTCTGACAAGGAGTCAGTGGGCAAGGGGAGCATAAGTATAATGAAGGATACTTACTTGCTAATAAGTTTTGTTGGTGTGCTGATGGCAAAGTAATAGTAACCATGTCAGGAGCAGCTGCAGTGGAGCCTGAGTGCATAGAAGCATTAGAACTTGGAGTGGAAGAAGGTGTAGTGCTAGGCTGAATAGATATTTTGCGCTTGGGAAAACTAGGAAGCGATGATGATTCATAAGGAATATTTTTATTAGTGGAAATAGTGGGACTAATGGTGGTAACTATGGGAGCGCTACTAGTAGAGCTATGTGGAAAGCGAAAATAACTAGTAGGCTGAGGAGTTTTCTGGTTTAGAGAGATATTGCAAGTTTTGTGGTATCTAAAGCAATTGTCACAGGCAGGTCTAAAGGAGGCATACCCCCGAGGTTTAGAAAATTTACAATGAAAGTTGTGGTGCTTACAAGACAAGCACACTTGATCTTTTGGAACCGTACAATATTGAGTCATGATATTTGGATGAAAAAGATCTAGGTTATTAGAAAGGCTATTTATAGGTTAACAATGGCATTATAGAGAAGTCATAAGTTGCGCCATGTCTTACTTGAGCGCTGGATGGTTTCTAAGAAGATAGTGAAAAAAATTTTGTCATAATCAAGGACCCAAGGAAAGGCAAATCTGTTGCAGTCAAGGGAAAGTCATATATTGCAAAGATCTGAATATTACAAGAGAGCGCATGCATATATAGTGCAGGGGAAGTATTTGCTGCTATAAAAAGTAGCGACAATCTCAAGTTGTTTTTTTTTGTTGTTTCATCATTCATAGGCACTTGGTAGAAGGGTGCGCGGTTATAAAAAGAATGATATTTTTTTGAAGGCAACTCATCTCGCAGTTGTAGATATCTCACAGGAAAATTAAGGGAAAGCAAAATTACAGTTTTTTTTACAAGGTTATATAAAATTTACAGAGAATATATACAAGGAAGATTTTTAGTATTCTGATTCATCAAAGATTGGAATGCAGAAATCCCAGTTGCTAACAGCCTCTTGCATGTTTTGTTGCAAGGTGGTTATTAGCTGTTTTTGTTTATTATACTTGGGGCGAGTATAAACCTGGACTGCCTCAAGGAATACTTTGACGGCAGTTAACATGTTGTTCATATGACGCATGGTCCCATTGTATGGAGCGCAGGCAATTTGCTCTGCGAATTCCCAGTTTTGAGCCATGGCGGGCTCTTCATCATCAACTTCTGGAAACGTTTCAATGGGCCATTTGTCGGGGATGATGGTATTGAAGACTGGCTGCATAGTTTTCCAGTCAGGAGTGGATATACGAGGAGTACACCCTGGAATAGGTTTGGTATCCCAGACTGGATCTTCTTTCAAGGCTGGAAGGAATAGAGGAACGCTAGGAGGTGGAGGCGTTTCAGCGTAAGGTGTGCCTGGAGCATTCTAAAAGAGAAATAAAAAAGAGAATGTTAGCATTAGAAAAGGAAGAAGTAGGAAAAGAAGACTTACTGTACTCTTCTCTGAAAAGAGAGATCTTGGGATAGAAGCAACACTACTGGGTGTAGGTTCGTGGTAACCAACCTTGGCTTGTTTGTTTCCAGGTGGGGTAGTAGGAGCAGGCGCTGGGCGCTTGATGGTCATTTGACTCATCATATTAGTTGTGGAAGCATTAGGGTCCAGGCCTGCAACGGTGGGTGGCCCATCGTAACTACACTTCTTTTTGCGTTTCTTGCAGTAATTGCATGACTTAAAAAAAGGGGGAAGAAATGAAAGGTTAGTAACAATAAGGAAGGAAAGTGAAGATAACTTACAGTAAAGAAATTATTTCAATGGCAGGCTTTTTAGAAATGAAAGGGAGTTATGCCATTCTTGATACAGCAGGTGCATCTTGTCCCACCCATCAGTGTAGTTATAGGCGTTGTTGGTAGAGCAGCAGGGGGCTGAGTGCGCACAAACTGTCGAATTGCGTCCACGACGTTGGAAGTATTTTCAGTGTTAGGATTGGTTCTTCTAGTATTCATTGAAAAATATAAAGGAAAATAAGAGAAGAAGACAGAAGATGGTGGAAGAAAACACTGCAAGACGCAGGTATTTATGGGCTCCTGGGGACAGTCGCAAGTAGAGGGAGGATGTGGTACGTGCCTCGCAGGTAGCATAATTTTAGACCAATCAGCGCGCGTATTCCAGGAAGGACAAAGGGAGTTAGCGCAGTAGGTATTTTTAAAATGTAATATGTATTTATGTGTTTCAAATAAAAAAGGAAATGGAAGCATGGAAAAGGATAAAGGGTCTGTGCGCTCAGATTTTTCAGCGAGATAAGCCACACAATGGGGAATTGTGTGTTATTGATTTAGGACTGTAAAGCGCTAAACAATATGGATTTTTACTTTCCAATAACTATGTTTTATGCATTAAGGAAGGATTTATGGCTTAAGGACGACTCAAGTGCATAGTATACTGCACTGCGGCTAGTTGGGTAAACTTACTGAAACAGGTAATAAAGGAGGCTAACTAGTTAAGTGAATCGTCAGAACTATGAACTTAGTATTAAAGAAAGGAGAGTGGGGACTCAATCACAAAACTACCCAAGAGTCAAGGCAACTAGGATCAACATTAGAATGGGTCAAACTTGAAAGTAGCTCTGAAAAATAACAAAGGTATAGTCAAAAGTGCATATGTGGAGTATGAGTGAAACAAGCTAATACTAGTGTTAGTAATCATAGGGTATGCTTTATGCGCTTTAGTTGCTACAAGCAGTGTACTTAGTTTACTAATAGATTAGTTATTGTTTTACTAATGTGGCGCTAGAGCCAGTGCTAGAGATCCACTAGGGAACTGTGTCTTGAGTACTGGAAAAATATAAAAGGAGGACTATTTGATAGAGATAGGGGAGTCTTTTTTAAGTAGAATATAAGAAGAATAGAATAAGTGAATTAGAGATATTTTCTGAGTCTTTTATCATTTGTGCATCTGTGTGTGTATTTCATATAGTATAGTGAAAAGAGCACAACATAGAAAGAATATATAGATTTAGTAGGATTGACTATTATTAGAGTTATTTTATTGCTATAATAAGGCATATTCAAAGAAAGCGCTTCAATAGGGGGTATGTCAGCCAGGATATACCAGGGGCCCAGAAAACAATATGTTAATTTATTGGACCTGAAAGAGGGAGTAAGAGTTGTATTTTATGTATATAAATTAATATTTTTATTGCATAATAAAATTATATAAGTATCTTTTAAAATATAAGTGTTATATTAATTTTATTGTTATATAAATTTTTATACATTTAAATTAAGCATAATATATTTTATATTCTACAAATAATGGCGCATTTTTATGTATTTAATAATTATAAATTAATAATTAATTAATTACAAACATATATTATAATTGTATATGTAAAATTGACTTATAATGTAATTAAATTAATTATTTAAATTCATATATTAAATAAAACTTCATATGTTATTAAACAATATTATTGGGCGCTTCTTTTGACCCTTAATTGTGTCAGGAAAAATTAATTATAACTCTTATTTAATAACATAGTATAAAAATCCCCACTTTAAATTACAAATATCATTAAATGTATTATATGTTTCATTTAAACTAATTATTGAATTTATTAAATAGTTAAAACAATTAATTAAAATTGCTTAAAACTGGATTGAATTTATTATATGAATTTTTGGTGTGAAAATAATTTTATTTGTTTTACTTAAAATCTTTACATGTCACTATAATGTTGTTTTTGGATTATTTTAGTCATTTTTCTCATGTTTCAGACTAACTAGGTTACTAATTTTTTTAATTAAGTGTTTTGGGAAGTCATGGTAGAAAAATGGTTAATTGCTCACGGGTTTTAGTTAATGGTTTCATATTTTCCTTATAATATCCATGTTTCATTTCTACTCTTTTATATTTTTGTTCTAGCTTATTACTATTTTGTATTTTCTGATTTGTGGCACTTCAGAGGTTACTTGGTTTATAAAAGGGCCTTGGGTAATCCCCTTTAACGCATCACTTATTACACTCACATTTTTATTACATATTTAGATATTATACAAATTATTATCATTGTTATTTGTATCATAGTTCTAATATAAATTTTAATAAATTTCTACAGTTTCTCTAAGTCTAATAATATATATAAGTGTTTCCATGCATTGAAAATAACTACTAAATAAATAATTATATTATAATCTAAAAACCCTTATTATTGTCAAAGTCCCCAAACAATTCTCGTTGCCTTCTCTTTTAAAATACATATAATTTTTATTACTTTACCTTTTTATATTATCTTGCCTTCCTCCTCTCTATCTTCCTTCTCCTTCTTCTCCTTCTAGATGACCGGCTTACACTTGGGGGCCTTTCCAAAAAATGACGACGACTATGAACTTGCGACAAACAAAATAGCGCACGGACCACCCAGCCAAAAAGGTAAATTTTTTCCGCAACTGTGTTACAAACTTGGGTTTGATCATTTAGGTTTATATTAAATTAAATCATATATTATTTTGAAGTGATTTTATGATCACTATAGTAAGTTAACCTTTGCACCTCTCACTAATATTATTATATTTTTACTGCAATAACAGTGTTTGTGGCTTAATTTCTGATTCACTGAGTGTAAGTGTTCTTTATTTTTATTTTATTTTTATTTTTTTCCCTAGTTGACCATAATAGAGTAAACTCTTAGTCCTAGAAGACAATTAATATTTATTAAATTATTAAATTAATTTTATTATTGTTTTTTGTTTATTGGTTGACCATAATAGTACTCAGTACTTAGTCCAAATATTACCATTATATTGATTTTTGGTTGACTTATTAAACCTTTATTGGTTGTTCCCATTTTAATTACTGTTAATTCTTAATAAATAATTGTAATTACATTTATTTGTATTAAATTTTTGTTAATTAATTGAATTTTCGATAAAAATTAATTTTTTTTTTAAAATTCAATAAATTTATTTTGAAATAACAAATTGAATCATTAAATAATTTTGATTCTATTTTAACAGTTTCAGTTTAAATGTCCAGTAGTTTGGCTAACAACATGGATAACTTACATGTGGATGAAATTAAACTAGATAATGACACTGAATCTGTAGGTTCTTCTAAATTAACTTACACAAATTATTCAGCTGACAAAAAGCCTTCAGGATGTGGAAATGGCAGGAGGAGTGGAAAACCCCCTCACCAAACACCTCTGAAAGAAGTAAAACCTCTAATAAATCAGGACAATCAACTCAAAGGTATAAAAATTAAAAAGATAACTCTAACCCAACAAGTAAACAATCTGTCCAGTCACATCAAAGAACTAAAAGCAGAAAGCATGAAGTAAAAGGCAAGGGTAGACACACTCTGGCAGCAGATGAACGAATTATTAAATCCTAAATAGGCTCAAACTCCTCATTTCCCAGCCTCTCAGCCTCAGCCTCAGCCTCCGCCCAATCAGGTACCCAGCTCCTTCATGCAAAATCAAAGCACTCTGCAAGTGGAACAGTGGAAATGGGATTACTTGTTGAGCCATTACCAACAGAATGTTCAGCAACCACAAGCTCAACACCCTGGCCCATCCAGGACACCAACCTACCATCCATCTCCTCAGTCCCATCCTTATCAGGGAGGCAGAAGAAAAAAGGCACAGGGGAAGTTTCCTCCCTTACCATGGTGAGTAATTTGTTTGATAAAAATGTTGGTATGTATAATAACAAAGCTTCTTCAGGTAATATTGTGGATTCTGGTGAAAGAACAGTTAAACCCTTAAAAAGACAACTTCCTTTAATGAGTAGCCCCAATGATGTAATTAGAAAATTATCATTTGATGAACCTTTACATTTGACTTCTACTTCTCTAATGAATCCTTCTCTTGCAATTAAGAATGATTCTGTTTCCCCTGAAGTCTATACTTTAATTGAGAAAACTTCTGAAGAAATATTGAAAGATAACCTTGATTTTAATGTTGTAAAAGAAAAACATTTAAGAGATGTGTTATTACATGAGAGTGATACATTAAATAATTTGCACTTGCATTGTAAAGTAAGTTCTTCTGTACAAGATACAGCTTATTTTAAAATCAAAGAAGCCTTGAATATTGCTCTTAGCCAACAAAAACAAATAAGGAGTGACCATAGATCTATCTCAGATAAGAATATCAATCTGCATAAAACCTTGAGTGAATTGAAAACCCTTATTGAGGAAAATTATTCATTAAAAAGTGAAATTAAATCTCTACAAAATGAGTTTAAAAAGCTAAAAAATGATTTCCATGCACTGAGTGCCAAACACACAGTTTCTGAGGACAGAAATGTTTTATCTCTTGCAAAAGTAAATAACCAGATGTCTGAAATTCCAAGGATAAGAAACTATGTGTCTGACCTTCACGAAAAATTTTCAACCTTAACCATCAATAATTATGGTATAAATGAGAATGCTGCCCATAAGCTGCATAAAAATAAAGAAAAATAACCTAGACAGAGTTCCTCCTTTCTTCCTCATATTTCAGCAATTAAACAAATTGACAATGAGTCTGTAAAATCTTTTGCTACTAGCAAAAAATCTTTTGACAGTCATGTACCAGCTGTTTCTGTAAATAATGAAATTTCTGAACACCTGGCTAAACTTCAGGAATTATTAATGATGAATAATTCAAACCAAAAAATGGACCATCCCAGTAGTCAGAAAAATTGGCCTAAATTGGACCAATATCCTACCTTTGATGGTGATTCTTCTTCTGATTGGCAACACTTTATCCAAAGAATTGATAATTTAAAGAGATCTTTTAAACTACCTGATGAGGAAATTGTTTCTAAGCTAATTTCTTTATTTTCCAATGTAGCCTTGATGTGGTATGAATCTGTTCTTTTAGATAACAATCATTATACATGGAATGATTGGAAATACTTTATTGAGAATCAGTTTGGTGGTTCAAAATTTAGGTTGGTTCAGCAAAGACTGTATGAGAATACTAGATATGTATCCTCATCTAATGAAAACCCCATTTTTTTTCTTATGAAAGTAACAAAAATCCTGAGAGCAATTGATCCAAAGATGGATTATGATATTTGGAGAGATTAAATCTTTCATAAATTACCAAATTCTCTTAGATATTTAATTGTAGCTAGAACTGAGCGTGTAAGGGAAAATTCTTCTTTCATTAATATCTGTTATGAGGTACTACTCAACTATAGATATGAACCAAAGAATTACCTTGGTAAATCTTATCATGATCAAAATAAACCCTCTACAAAGCCCCCAGAAAAATCTGGTAAGCCCTCTGCCCCAGTTGCACCTAAAAAATATGCGACAAATACTTGTTATAAATGTAACAAACCATGGCAAAACGGTCATGTTTGTGACAAGAAAATTCATCTTGTTGAACAAAATGAAGAAACTGATGAGGCTGAAATTGATGTCAATAATTCTTCTAGTGACTGTGAAAGTAATATCTCCTATGACAATGACTCTGTTAAAGATGTTTTAATGTTGGAACAAGATGTCCATTATTTAGATAATATATCTGAAGAATTTGTATTGGATTTATCTTCAGTGGAAAATGCTGAGATAATTAAAGATATTACTAACAATTCTATAGCCATATCCCCTTTGAAAGCACCTGTTATCATTAATTGTAAAAATGTTGATGTAGTTCTTGACTCTGGTGCTGGAGGAAGTGTAGTGTCTGAAAGAGCTTTAGCTTCAGTAGATAAGGATTATTTGAGTAAATTATTACCTATAACTTCTGAAAAATGGAGAGGGTACGGTTCTATCTTAATTCCTATTGGCAAATACAAAACCTCTGTATTCTTCAAATATAATGGTGGTTTTGTTAGAGCTCTTTGTGACTTTGTTGTCATGAAAAATGATAATTTAAGCAATTGGTTTATTATGGGTAATGATATTTTAACCATGTTTGGTGTGAAATTGGACCCAGCAAATAATTGTTTCACCTTGGGATTGAATGGTAAAAGGAAATTCAAAATTTCCCCATCTAGAAAACCTTCTGGGCATCTTTTAAAGTCTTGTAACTCCCTGATCCAGTGTAAAGGCAGAACAACAATTGAAATGGATGATTTATTAAATGAAATAAATACTGCTTCTTTTGGTGATCAGTTAACTAGTGAACAAAAGGATTCTATAATTGCCTCAATTACCTCTTTCCCTATAGATTTTGCTCATGGTTCTCATGTCTTAGGAAATGTTCAGGAATAAATTAAAATTAACTTATCCTGTAACTTGAGTGATATTCCTCCTATTCTTAAGAAAAACCCATATCCTGCTTCTCCAACAAAAAGAAAGGATATTGAAGATAATATTGCCACATTATTAAAAATGAATATCATTGAGAAAGTGGATGTCACCCCCAAATATTGTGTCATCTCCCCAGTCTTGATTTATTATGAAAAGGATAAGGCTAGATTATGTGGAGATTACAGAGCATTAAACACTTATACTGTTGATGATATTTATCCTTTACCCAGAATTAATTCAATACATGCTACCTTGCAAGGTGCAAAATTTATTAGTTTTCTGGATGGTAATAAAGGGTATCATCAAGTCCCAGTTGAGAAAAATTCTCAGAATTTTTTGCTTATTGCTACCATATTGGAATATATAAGTATGTTAGAACGCCATTTGGCCCTAAAAATGCACCTTCAGTTTTTCAAAAAGTCATGGATAACACTTTCCATCAGGAAATAATTGAATGATGGCTAATGGTGTATATTTATGATATCATAGTTTTTTCTAAAACTTTTGATGAACATATGATTCACTTAAATAGATTAAAAAATGGAAGAAATCTATATGAAATTGTCCTTAAAAAAGTGTAAATTTGGCTTTCAATATTTAAAAGTCCTTGGCCATGTTGTGTCAGACCTACAAATTTGTGTAGACCACAACAAAGTTGCTGCAATTAAAAATGTATAAGCACCAACTTCTGTAAGAGAAATACAAAGTTTTTTGGGTATGTGTGGCTATTATAGACAGTATATTAAAAATTATCAGGTCATAGCTTTGCCTCTTACCAAACTAACTAGGAAAGCTGTTGCATTCATCTGGAATATTGACTGTCAAAAAGCTTTTGATGCATTAAAATGTTGTTTAATGACAGCTCCTATCTTAGCTCTTCCAGATTTCAACAAACCTTTTGTACTGTATACAGATGCTAGCTTTGTTGGTCTGGGTACCGCCCTTTACCAGAAACAAATTATTAATGATAAATCCTCAGAGGTTGTAATTTGTTATATTTCAAGAACCTTGAGAAATAGTGAATTGAAATATGGTGCCACTCAATTAGAGTTCTTAGCAGTTTTTTGGGCCCTTGAGAAGCTTCATTACTACCTAGATGACCAAAAGTTTGAATTGGTAACTGACTGTAGTGCTGTGAAGTCCCTCTTAAACCTGAAAACACCTAATAGACATATGTTCAGGTGGCAACTTGCTGTTCAAGAATACAGAGGAAGATTGACAATTATCCATAGGGCTGGAAATGTTCACTCCAATGTTTATATGCTGTCAAGATTGCCTTTTCCAAATAATTACTCCAATCCTGCTTATGTACCTGAAGATGATACTGTTAATATCCATTGATATATTTATAGCTGATATGGAAGAAGAGTTATTACAATTAATTCTGGATTCATATGGTAAAGATTCTTATTTAAATAAATTTGTTACTATCTTAAATTATCCTAAGAATACTTTAATTCAAGCATTGATTAAAACTCTTCCATCAAAGTATCAAAATGCTTTGATTAAAGAAAGTTTTCTATTGAAGCTGGTTATATATATTATAGAAGAAAGCTTACGAATGTAATTGTAATTCCTCCTTCTATGAAAGAAACTATTCTCAAACTTTGTCATGATGAAATATTAGCTGTTCATTTTGATCTTGAAAAGACATCAATTATACTCAAAAACACTTCTTGGTGGGCTAATATGTCTGAAGATGCAAAATTATATGTTGAATCTTGTGATTCCTGCCAGAACTCTAAAAGGTTGACATATAAAAGAGCAGACATATTGAAGCATCTGATGCTTTGTGGCAAATCATTAACATGGATTTTGTCACTGGTCTTCCTGTAGCAGGTAAAGACAGTTATAACTCTTTTTGGGTAATAGTGGATAGATTCACAAAAATGTGCAAATTTATTCCCACCCACAAAGATGTATCCACAAAGGAATTAGCTTTCTTATGGTGGACTTACATTTTCAATATTATTGGATTTCCAAAAGACATTATCTCTGATAGAGATCCAAAATTTACTTCTGAGTTTTGGACCTCTTTGATGGATATTTGTGGCTGTGAGTTAAAGTTGTCTACAGCTCACCATCCTCAGACTGATGGTCTAGCTGAAAGAATGATTCAAACTCTGGAAGATATGATTAGAAGGTATTGTGCCTTTGGATTAGAATATAAAGACAATGACAGATTTACTCATGACTGGGTCACTCTATTGCCTGGTCTTGAATTTTCATATAATAGCACTGTTCATTCGGTCACTGAGAAAAAGCCTTTTGAGCTTTGATTAGGTTATGTCCCAAACACTCTTGCTCAAATTCTCAATAATAAATTACCTAAGTTGGAACTACACCCTGGTGTAAAATTGTTTGTGCAAACGCAACAGCTATGCAGAAAACATGCTCAAAGATGTATTGATAAAACATTTGAATATGAAAAAAAGAGATGGGATAAATCCCATAAAGAATACACATTTAACAAGGGTGATGAAGTGTTGATATCTACTGTCCATTTCAATCTACAAGCTAACAACAAATTAAAAGATCCTTTTGTAGGACTATTTGTTGTTAAAATAATGGTTGGAGATAATGTGGTAGAAGTTGTATTGTATTCTCCATATGATAGGAAACATCCTGTTTTTCCCATTTCTTTGCTTAAGCCTTATACTTCCAACAATGACTTATTTCCCAAAAGAAGTGGAAGACCTAAGAAAGACCCTCAGGAAGTCACTGAAGCTGCAGAAATTGATAAAATTCTCAATGATAGAATTATCACTTCTGAAAGAGGTACTGAATATTTATTGAGATATAAGAACAAATCATCTGAAAATAATGCATGGATACCTGGCAAGGAAAATTCAAATCTTCCTACTCTGTTAAAGAAGTAAAAAAAGAAAAAATATTAGCATTTTTTCTATTGTTTTTTTAGAGTGAGGGAGTGTCAGCCAGGCTATACCAGGAGCCTAGTAAATGTTATGTCAATTTACTGTAACTAAAAAATATGCTTATTATGTATATAAATTAATATTATATTGCATAATGAAATTATATAATTATTTTATTAAATATATATAAATATTATATTAATTTTATTATTATATAAATTATTTATGCATTTAAATTGAGCATGATGTATATTCTATAAATTATGGCGCAAGTTTTATGTATTTAATATATACAAATTTATAATTAATTAATTATAAATATATATTATAACTATAAGTGTAAAATTGACTTATAATGTAATTTAATTAATTAATTAAATTTATATATTAAATAAACCTTTTTCATACATTATTAAACAATAATATTGGGCACTTTTTTACCCTTAATTGTGTCAGTAAAATTATTAAATAAATTATAACACTTATTTAATAATATGGTATTAAAATTCTCACTTTAAAGTAGAAATATCATTAAATTAATTATATTTTTCATTTAAACTAAATATAAAATAGTAAACTAAATTTCTAGTTCAGTTTTAAGACCCTATTATACTCCTAGGTGCGTTTATTGAATCTCACTTTTTGAGCCCACCTTATTTTTTACCTTTGGAAGAGGATTAAGGTGGTCTGGTGTGGGTATGCTTGTAAGAGTAGTGAAAAGAGGTGCAAATAAGATTTTTGGATTAATCCATTAAGATGAGATGAAAATTGGCAAGGAGTCTCAAATTTCAGAAAAGTAAAAAAATAAGGTGAGGTCAAACAGGGTCACTCCACAAAACAGACCCAGAGTCATACCTTGCAACCAAAAACTGAACTAGACATCAAGTTCAGGGATTTTTCATCTTGTGCTAAAATTTCTGCCTGATAAGGAAAGACCAGTTTAATATTTGTTTTAAAAGCTTTAGATATGAAGAGTAAGTGTTTTATTGTTGAGTAAAATAAATACAACAGTAAAGTTGTACTAAGAATATTTATTTGAATGATTGAATTTATATGTTTTTAAGAAGTTTATATTTTTTAAAAAGATGTTAAACTTGAGTCCCTAGAGCTGTGGCCTTTGAAATTATAACCTATAAGTATATATTTATGAGTTATTATATAATATTTATAAAGTGTTATATAAAAATGTTATATTTTTAAGGGTATTACAAAATATGAAATGTTATTTAAAATAAAGATGGTTTTTATATGTGTAGTTGGTTGTTAAATTTTAAGTTGTATATGTTGTATTGATCCTCTCTAATTTTGAGTCTACATCTTTAGATGCATATTTTAGTCATGTGACTATTTTCCCCTCTGGAGTCTGCCAGACTTTGTCCCAAGTATCACAGAGTTTTTATGGAGTTTGTTGGGAGTATTCTGGAGCTTGTACAGAATTCCCATTTCAATTAGAGCCTTAAAAACTTAATATAAAGTCTAAAAGAAATAGAGATGATAGGGTTACATCTGAGAAACCTTTAATCTTGTCAGTCAACGTAACCCTATTCACTTAACTAGAAATCATTAAAATTAAGTAAACTATGAACAATCAAAATAATTAAAAATATTTGATAAAATTATTAAAAATATAAGAAAAATAGTAAAAATTCCCAGAAAATTTCTGAAGGGTCTTGAGACTCCTTAGTTATATTTATAAACCTATACTTGTACTTCTTGACTATAAAATAATTTTTTTATCTTGACTCAAATAATTAACCCCTTTTACACAATAAAACCATCCATTCTTTTAATAATAAAAATATATATAATTGGATTGACCACTCCAATATCCATATTAATCATCCCTAATTCATTTGAGAATATTTTTTTAAATTCCCTAGTAATATTTAGACTTCCACATCCTCCCACTAATGAAGAATGTCCCCATTATTAAATTTGCATATTTGATAGATCATATAATCCTCTCCTCTTTATCCTCTTCAACAATCACCTCCATAAAATTCCAAAAAACATAATTTACCTCATTTTTATCATTTCTTCAAAGGATTTAGCTGTCCCAATGTAATTATGTGACAAATACCAAGTTCCTTGTCTAATTTCTAATCCTGGCCTTCCTGGAAGAACTTCCTGTGATCTCTGTAGGCTAAAAAAAGTCAGATGTATTCATTCAATAGTTACTTCCAGAACAAAAATCTATGCATTCCCAGAAACTTTACCAGATTCTACAATACCCAAGAAGAGACTATCCAAAATTCTAAAATTCTTGATAAATATTAGATCAAAAGCAGCTTCCTCCTCCAAAAAATCTAATCCAGATCCTAAACCAATTATTCCAGTTTCTCCTTTCAGTTTTGCTGAAATTTTTTTTACCAGCTCCAAAAGTTTTTCAATCATTTAAATTTATTAATCTATCATACTAATTCTTCAAACCATTTTACTTTTAATTTATTGAAATTACCAATACAGATGATGTTGGCCTGGTTAAAAATGACTATATAAACCATTATCCTAAATTTCATAGATACCTTTTTTTAGATTTTTGTAATGATATAATGCATTAATTTTTAACATATTTTCAGGAAACTCTAGCCAGTAATAATTATGGCATTATAAAGAAAAGATTTCTAATGCAAAGTTTTGATGCTGATGTAGAAAGAATTCAATGAGATCATTTGTTTTAATTGTTCTTTTCTTCTTTAAAACTGTTTTTGTTCTTTTAAACATGTTTTCTGCTTGATCCTATTTTCTATCTGACTTTTATTAACATAAACTTGAAAAAAACTGTATTTGAGTTGTGATGATTCACCTACTGAGAGAAAGGTTTGAGCCCCTTCAGACTCCCCGCTACCAATCTCAAATTGTCACAGAATGAGATAGTGGGATCCTCACCCACTGATCCAAATAATTTGATTCAATTCTTGCCATGAGGTCCTCCAAGAATCCTCCAATATAGTTTACCAATGAGAACCACTAATAATCCAACTACCTTTCAATCTTCAAAATATGCAGCATCACAACATTCATATAATATTTCCAACTCTTTATACCACTTTCCAAAAAGTTGTCAGATTATTTTTATATTTTCCAGAATTTCTTAGCACCCTTATTTTCAGCCTTTACCATCTCCACCAATAACCCTTTAAGATTTCTACCTTTCTTTAACCATAATAGAATAGTTCTATTTTGACATCTTCATTGCCTAAAGTTAGTTGCACCGTATCCACCAATGATTGAGTTGTCCAAATGAGTGAGTTTCAGTTTGAATACTGATGAACCAGTGATAAATTAAAATTGATTGATTTTAATTGTCCAAATATATTAGAATTCACAGTTGAAAGCCTTGGGGAGCCAAATATTTAATCAATTTTTAGTTTATAGTCTTGGTAGACTACCCTTCTGAAAATGCCTACATAATTTGTCCATATAATGAATGAACTGCCATTTTATGGACTTGGTGGACCAAAGAGTGATTATTTTATAGCTTAAGGTAATGGAGGACTAAAAAGAAAGTAATTTCCAGCTTAGGGTCACAGTGAACCAAGCATTCCATCAATTACAACTGCCTACTACTGTTCTTGAGTCCAAATTTTGCCACTATAATTTTCTCCCATATCTATCCTTCCTATTCAGGCTTCTTCACCATCTTAATTACCAACTTTTCAAGAAGACTCCTTCAAAATCAAATTCTTTCAAAGACCAAGCCTGTGACTACTTCTCCTTCATTTACCATGAGTGCACCTTCACCCTTAACCTGAAAAGACACGCTTACAACAGGGAATGTTCCATCAGTTATGAGAAGAAAAGAAAATGCTCTGGCCTCAAATATGACTCATTCCCTTTTTCAGCTGCCAGATTTACTTCCCACTGTCATCCATCTAATTCATCTCTTGAATCTTCTACCTCCAAAAAACCAACACCTTTCACACCATCTGCCTTTGTGACAATTCCTTCTGACTCCTAATCCATGGGTCCTTCTCCATCATCTTCTCCAATTGCTGATCCTTCTCTTTAATCTAGGCTCTCTTCTATAATTTCCAGAACTCCTAAATCTATTAAATCTATGCTGATTCCACCTCCATCTAATTCTTTTCTGGATGTTTCTACTTCTAGATCTACTTTCACTCCTCCTCCTATAACCAAGCCTATTCCTTCTCAGCCTAAATTCAGCAGCCACCATTTTTCTTCTCCTTCCACATTTTTTAAGAGACCAAGATCTTTTAGCCCTGCACCTTTAAGTTGTAAGAAAATGGATAGTCCAAGAATCAAATTTTCACCCATCCACACCCAACCTTCCAAATCTTCTAACTTTTTCAAACCTTCTTCCTATCACAACATCCAAAACCCATATACATCTCTTCTAGAAGAAAAATTTCTACCTAGCCTGCCTTTGAATTTTTATCTTGACACAGTTGATTCTAGTAGGTATTTCAACTTCTTCTTTCCTCTTTATATTCTTAATCTTTGATGGTTTATTAATGACTTAATACAGATTATTCAGGATCTCATTATTCTCCTTCTGCCTATTATATCCCTGATCCAGAACCTAATTCTGCCACTGCAAAATGTACTGAGGTTGCTTAAAAATTATATTTGATTTTAAATGTTAATCTGGCCCATTATCAAGAGTACACCCATAAATATTGAGCTGAAGTTTACATTAGAGAGCAAGTGTTAAAATTTCATTTCAAGATGGGCACTTGGTTGGAGCACAAAAAAAAATTAACAATTTGAAGAAATCTGAATTTTACTAGGACTGCTCCAGAAAGGTTCACTGTGGAATCTTTGTCAAGAGGAAAAATTTCTTAGTTCTTCTGGCTCTTTCTAGAAATTTTTAAAGAAACTAAAATAAAACTATACATAAAAAATCATACAAAAACTAATACTTTTTTTTAAGATGTTATTTTATTTTATTTTATTTATTTTATATTTATTTAATTAAAACCAGAAAATAAAATTTAAAATGAAAAATTAGTTTTAAGAAAAATAAATTATTTATAAGAGAATATTGAATTTAAAATTTAATATTTAAATAAATTTTTTTGAGAAATTAAAATAAAAAACTATGCAATATAGGGGGTGGACTTTCTAGCAAGTCCCCAACCTGAACCTACTTGAACAACCACCTAAAAATGTTCTGCTGAGTTGTTTTCATTTCTGATTGTATTTCTCCTTTTTCAATAGATCAATGTGTGTTAAATCTGTGGTGAGTTTGGGTCCTGGGTTTTGGACTATCTAGCAAGTCTTCCCCCCATATTGTGTGGTTAAAGATGTCCCCCAGCCATTTGATGAGCCATATCCCTGACATCCTACCCATGTGCAAGCACAAATCAACTGTGCAATACACAGGAAATAACTTTAAAATAAACATAAATAATTTTTGAAATTTTTGAAGAAAATGATAAACAAAATAGAGAAATTAACACTGGGTGCGCTCCCTCTGATTTGTAAAAATGATTGGAGAACACCAGTGAGCATTATCCCAGAACAAATTAATTTTTGATAAAATTAAAAACAAAATTAATATAAAATTCAAACATAAACTTTCAATAAAAGAAAATTAACAAAAATAAAACATAGAAAATAAATCTTAAACCCAGCTTTCAAAGGAATGTGGTTGTTCTGTGTTGTAGTGATCCAGTTTATAGTCTTAGAGGAGCACCTATATGACAAAAATAAAGCCAGGACTCAACTAGAAACAGGGAGACTTTGTTAAAATAAATTGTGGGGTAATTGTGTATAGAGAAGTCAGACCATCAATTATCCCAAAACTTGCCAATATTTAACTTAGAAGGTTCCCCTGTGAACACTTCTACCCAAAAAAATAATGACATTCCACCATAATTCTTCACCCTAAAGTTTTGTGAACTAATTTTAATGATTGTATCTCTATAATGAATGTGTGTAGTTTATTCTCATGCTGGATGCTTTTTGTATTGATAAATAATTAATATTTTACCCCCATTGTGAAGTTAGACTACAGAACTCCTTGTGCCCCAAGGATGGAACCACTTCACATGATAAGCAGATACCCTCTTTTTAAACACTACTCCATCAAACTCTTCCAAAAACTATGAACCTTCAGGAGTGGGTTCCATGACTTTTTAAGGTCCATTCCACCTGTCTTAAAACATCTTCCCCTACTGACTTTCCAAAATTGTATTATACACCAAAACCATATCTCCAGCTTTCAAAAGCTTTCTGAGTGTATGAGCCAACCTCTTATCTCAAGACATAACTGACTGGCTTTGGATATTGATCATCCTAGAATATTCCTTCTCTAAAGGCTCTTCTTTCTTTTATAGCTGAACCATTCTTGCACATAATAAATCTCCAGTAGTTTTACCCTTTCCCAATCTACTCCAAGATATGATGCAGCCTCTAAATCAACTGCTAAAGCAGCTTTCTGCCCAAAAACTAGCTCTTATGGTGAATATCAAGTTTTCATTTTTGGAAGTGATTCTGTCAGAAAATAATACTAATGGTAAATAGTGCCTCCACTTTTCAGCACTTGTTCCACACATTTTAACCAAAGCATCCTTAATAACTTGATGCCCTCTTTCTAGGGTTCCTTCAGCTTCAGGATAATAAGGGATTGCTATCCTAACCTTTGATCCAACTTTTATATAGCTTACCTAAAATCTCTCCAAAAGTCAGGCCCTCAATGAACTGTCTTCAACTTCATCACTCCATACCTATATACCAAATCCTTCATTAAAATTTCTGCCACTTTTTTAGCATTCAAATTGATAAGAGGTGCTGCCTCTACAAAAGCAGATGAAACATGTCTGGAACCAATTAATCATTTATAACATCCCTCTTTAATATGAGCAGAATCCAAAATAACCCTACCAAAAAGAGTGTTTTCACCAATTGAGTTTCCAGGTTCTTTTGTCCTTAAATAGCTTCTTCTTTGACGTTCATCATATTACTGAACCCACTGTTTCACAGAAAACTTAATCTCACTCCACCAAAATCTATCATAAATTTGTCTATAAGATTCTTCATCACCTCTTTGCCCAAGATCTTCATGCATTGATTTCATAACTATCTCTTTCCCTTTTATCTGAGTAACAACTTCTTGAGGATTTGGATACTTTCTTTTCATCAACATCCTACCAGAAAAATAAAATACTTGTGAATTCCTTTTGATAGCCACCCAATCATCATCTTCAAAACTCTCTGGAATTTCCAGGGTTAAATAATATTTAACCAACTCTAAATAAAATCGTGTCTGTCCTCAGACTTTATCCTGAAATTCCATCAATGCCACATCTAAGGGAACTTCTCTATCACTAAAATAACCTGCTCATGAATGAGCCAATAATTTTAATCTTTGACTTTGCCTACTTATCATAAAAGATTTTGAGTTTTCCAGCTCTGAACCTTCCAACCTTATATTATCCAAATTTGCTTCAATCTTTTTAACATGACTTTCAGTTTCATCCACTTTTTCTTCATCCAACCTCCTTTTAGCCAAATTTTCACCATCTCCCAACCTCTCTTAAACCAAATTATCTAAAAATACAACATATACACCATTCAGCCAATGACTACTATCCCACACAATCTCACCATCCTCATCTCCAACATCTTTCTTACTGAGTTTATCTACACCAACATCAAACTCCCAAAGCACATAATTTTCAACATTTATTCAATTTGGCATTTCATCCTCATGGTAGATGTCATCATCATCATTATTTACACATATAGATCCAGCTAGTTTAAACGCATGGGAGAGTTAAGGAAAGTCTCCAGAACCTTTTGTGCTGGCCTTGATAACAGGTATATCTTTGTTGAATTCTTCTGAGTCAGGATACTCTTCATCAGGAGGTCCTCTTGAAAACCCATCAGGCATAGTCAATGTCTTTCCAGGCTTATGAAATAGTTAAAAGAAATTTTGAATGAAAGCTACCAATCTGATCATGGGTGCATTTGGTAAACTTGGGGAATTTATTATTTGAATTATAGTTTTTAAATCCACTAAAAGTTTGAATTGTTGACCCCATAAAACTTTTTTTAATTTATTCAAAATTTTTGCTACTCCATAGATTTCTAATTTCAGTTGTGAATATCTTGATTCCACCTCATTAAACATCAAAGACTCATACCTGACTGGTCTGATATAACTAGCTTTATCCATATGTGACAAAACTTCCCCAGAAGCTGACATGAGTCAACTTCAAAATAAATCCTTCCTGCATTATTTCCATAATCCAACTTATGCAGGACAATATCTTCTGCAACAACTGTTATCAACTTCAAAAAAGCCTCTTCACATTTTTCATCCCACTCCCAATCAGCATCTTCCCTATAAAACTGTCTCAAAGGAGCTGTCAATGAAGAAAAGTCCTTAATGAACATTCTAACATAAACACATACACCTAAAAACCCTTTAGCTTTGGTAATATTCTTGGGTATTTTCCAGGTTTGAATTTTATTAACCTTCTTCTTTTACATAATCCTACCCTCTCTACATACCACATGTCCTAGAATTTCCAAAGCTTGTAAACAACAATAAAACTTTAAACCAGAAATAATTAAACCAGCCTTTTTAAGCCTAAAAAAATTTCTCTTCAGAACAACAGCATATTCCCATAAGAATTTTTGTATCCCTGGATTCTCCTCCAACACTTTATTATCATAATCTATTGAAGGACCTTAATTCCACCATCATTAATAAGTATACAAGCATATTGTGAAATTTCTTCTTGAGGAATTCAAGTTATTTGAGCCTGATAAACAGCAACCAAATTTTTTGCATCTTGAGGTAATCTTTTCAATTTCAATCATTCAAGTGGAGTACAAAAAGTAGTGAGAGGCCTAGAATCAGGATGTAACTCTCTCTCATTATACTCTCAATATATCCCCCAATAACATCACCCAATCCATAACACACTCTATCATCAAACACCTCTACAAACTCCTCTTCACTAGATTGTATACCAGCATCTTTTATTGTAAACCTCTTTAGCTCACTAAGATCATGTACTACCCTGAGCTTGCCATTAGGTTTCTTAATACAGAACACTAGACTTGAGTATCTTGATGAGGACTGCCCATATAAGTTACTTTGAATTTTTTTCCTAATGACTTAAATATAATTGTCTTTTAAAGCTGCAGGAATAAGAACTGGATTTTTCTGCCATGGTTCATTAAAGACAACAGGAATCTTGGAAGGATCCTCATAGGAATTCTTCAACACACCTCTCTCCTCTTCTACAAAAGTGATGGCCTTCTCCCTTTTTATCATCACATCCAACAACAACAACTTCATTTCTTCACTTGATAACCAATCTTCAGGTCCAAAATTTACAACACCCAGTCTCTCAAAAGTGATTTTTGATGTTTCAGATAATTAAGGTGGATTTTTAACTAAAGGAAAGTCATATAGATCCCTTGATAAAAATAGACTCTTCAAAGGTTAGTTTAATTCATCTGGAAGAGGTTTTTTAACTGTTCTGACCTTATTATCTACCTTCTTATATTCTTCTGCATCAAAATTCACCTTGACTTGAGGAATAAGATATCTTTTAGACTCACTTTTAAATAAGTTTTAATCAGAGCTTTATTCATAATAAGAATCAGAAACTTAATAAGTTGAAACATAAATTTTATTATTAATTGTAAAATTTTTATTGTCATTTCCTTTGTCTAATTTTACATCTAATTTTCCATCACCATAACCACCAGTTTACTTCTCAAAATCCCCAGTAAATCATGTGGGCACTTTAACCTCTTTCTGGAGGACAGAAATAGAATTATCACAAATATTATCTTTTGTGAATTAATAATACTAATTTTTTTTTTATTTTAATGAGTTAATTGCAGTTTATCTTATTTCTGGAGGCCATAAAATTTACCACAAGAAATAACACCACAATTATCCACCATATTGATCAAACTAACATTCCAATTTTTATCCAACAAAACACAACCCATATTTCCTCTTGAACTGTTTTTAAAATTTCTAGAAAAATTTGATAATTATTACAGAAATATAGAAAAATCCATCACATAATGACATTACAAAAAGATATCAACAGAAAATAATTGAAAATCCACTTAAATTATCTCCTAGTGAGATGACCTATTTCAATCTGGGGTCTCTTCTTGAGGAGAAATTAAAATATTAGAGCAATCAGCCCTACCTACCTAAAAAATTGGGGGTATTCAGAATATTCATGAATGAAATAAATGAATTCAAAATTAATCAAATCAAAGTTTAAAAAATCCAGCCAATTTAAAGGAAGTTTATCCTCATTTCAGAGGAATTTATTTCTTAATATCCTCGGTTAGAAACCCATAAATTTGCCCCAAACGCTGTGGTAGCCTAAAGTTTAGTACGGCACCTAAATATGTAAATGGAGTTATTACGGCGTGCAAGATTGGCATTATTATTTTTTATATATAAAAGGGTTTTATTTAATTTATTGGAGTTTAAAATATGAAGAAATTGGTCACGAGCGAATGCCTACACAAATACAATTTATTTTACGGAGAAAACTTATTTTTTACGGTCTGAAAAATTTATAAGTATCAAGTCGAGTCACTCAAGAACCTTGGGAAATTTTCCCAGAATTTTTACTATTTTTCTTATATTTTTAAATGAATTTTAAAGTTTTATAGAAATATTTACGTTTTCAAAAATTACTTAACTTTGATGAATATTCACGGGGTAATTAGAGCTGCGCAGACTACGAAAATTAGTTTGGTAGGTAAAGGGGAAGTAGCTCTATTATGTGTAATTTTTCTAGATTTTTTATTATGGTTTTAAGGTTCTAAATTGAGTCCGGAAGTCCGGACGGACTCCGTTTCGACTCCGTACGGACTCCGTATGGGCTCCGGATTGACTCTGGAAGAGCTCTGGAGGGGAAAACATAGGCACGTGACTAGGAATACTTAAGCGCTTCTCAAACTCGAAATTGAGAAGGGGGGGACACATCATACAGCTTAATCTTTAACCACCACGGTCTCATTTTTTATTACTCAACAAATTAAATAAATTGTAATACCCTTATAACTTTATATTTTATATATAACATTTTAAAAATACTACTCAACAATTTAAATCACACTTCATATAGGGTATCTTTAGAAAGGTCTTCATCACTGGGACTTGATTATTGCTGTCTCATAAAAATTAAAAATATTATAAAAACATAAAAGTCAATCTTATCAGATCTTTCACTGGTACACCTTAATTGTTGTTATCAGTATTTCTTTTCTCAACAGCCACGATCATTTAATCTCAATAAGCGTTAATTATTTTAGAATTTCATTATTTTTATCAATCAGATCTAAGTAGATTGGTTAGCTTAGTGATTTAGAACACCTACTTTGTTATTTTTATTGGAAGGACGGGGTTTTCAGCTAAATCCACATATCTCCTCCGGATTCTGCTTACAGCAAGGCGACTGTAAGAGTTTACCTTACCATAGTTGGCGCCCAACGTGGGGTTCGAAATCTCTAGCTTTTTCTAGGACTTACTTGGATCTAGGACTTTCTTAGCCTGCAAGAGGCTTATTCTCTGGAACTCTAATTGGATTTTGTTATTGGCCTGCAAGAGGCTTGTTATTTTAACGGTTGTTAACGCTTTTCTTATGTTTTGGGATGTCTTCTACTAGTGGAACTGCTGTGTTGGCTGCTGGTGTACCTGTTAGGGCATCAGTAAGGATTGTATCTTGGGTTGGGCCCAAGTTTTCTGGAGATGATTTAGAAGGATTTTTACATAGGTATGAAACTGCAGCTGCGATTGATGGTGCTTTACCTTTGGATATGGTGAAGCAGATTAGGTTCTTTATTTTGGACAGAGAGGTGGAAAAGGAGGTTATTTCTATGGATGGTTATAAAGATCAAGATTGGAGAAAGCTCAAGATGGAAATGGGAAAAAGGTGGCCAAAAGTTTATTCATTGGAGAATCTAAAGGATATAGCTAGGAAATGGGAATCAAAAGGTGGTTTAACATCTCTGCATCAGTATCATCAGTTTATGGTTGAATTTCAGGTGGTTCTGGATTATTTGTTGGAGTATGAAATTTTATTTCATGATAATGCATCAAAGTATATTTTTTGGGATGCTATGGGGGAAAAGGTTAAGAAAGATGTTTTGATGGTGCTTATTAATGCGAATTTAATGAAGGATCTTCCCGATGGAGAAACTAGGATTCCTGGTATGGAGGTGCTAAAGAAGGTTATCTTGGAACATCTGGATACTCATAACTCTGTTGATTTGGACTCTGGAGAAGACACTGAGGTCGCTCAAGAGATAGAAGAGGATGGTTTAAAAGAACTAGTTTCTGATGAAATTTTGGATTCAGCCATTCCTGAAGATTTCGTCCAGCCTGAAGATATTATTTTTGTTGACTCTTCTGTTTGGAAAGAAGAGATTTTTGAAGATGAAGATATTGTTGTCATTAATGACAAAATTTTGGATGATGGGGATAATTTTGTGTTGAATGATTTGGAATCGGATTTAGAGGATTTTTCGCCTCAGTTTTTGTCTTCAGAAGCAGAGACTGTCTGCAATGAAGATATGGATATGGTGGATTTGTTACAATCTCAGGGAGAGATTGTTAAGGAGGATATGGTTTTCCCTGCACTAATAAAGAGTGTAGTGGTATTTGATAATAGAGTGCATAAATTGGATGCACTCATATTTTGGAAAAGGGTTGTTTATTTTTTATGTCCAATGGTAGGACAAATTATGGGGGTTTATTTTTGGGTTTTATGGAATCGGTGGATAAGCCCTTGGGGCAAAATTATGGATTATCTCCAGGGGATATAAAGAATATAATTCCTCCGAAATGAGGATAAACTACCTAAACTGGGCTGAAATTTTCTTTTATTGTTATGTCTTCAATTTATTCAGGATTCAAATTATTATGAATGCCCTCATTTTTTGGGGTAGCAGGGGCTGATCGCTCAAATGTTGTAATCTCTCCTCAGGATGAGATCCCGGATTGCAATAGGTCAGCTCACTTGGAGATAATTCAAGTGGATTCTCAATTATTTTCTGTTAATATTACTTTGGAGTGCAAATATGTTATGGAATTTTCTATATGTTTATTGGGTTTACCCTGTTTTTCTATTAAATTTAAAAACGGTGAAAAAGGCAAAATGGGCCAAATTAGGTTGGATAAAAATTGGAAGGGTATGTTTTATGACCTCCAGCAAGAGGGTAAACTGCAAAAATTACATCAAAACTCGATTAAAAATCTTGGTATAATTAAAACACAAAAAAATAACTTATGTGAAAATGTTATTCGGGGCCTCCAGCAAGAGGTTAAACTGCAATTATCTCCTTCTATTTTGGACCTCCAGCAAGAGGTTAAACTGCAATTATCTCCTTCTATTTTGGGCCTCCAGCAAGAGGTTAAACTGCAATTATCACCTTCTATTACGGATCTCCAGCAAGAGGGTAAACTGCGAAAATCACATCAAAATCCGATAAAAAATCTCAGTATAATTAAAACACAAAAAAATAATTTTTGTGAAAATTCTATCACGGGCCTCCAGCAAGAGGTTAAACTGCAATTATCACCTTCTATTACGGACCTCCAGCAAGAGGGTAAACTGCAATTAACTCGTCAAAACTCAATAAAAAATCTCAGTATAAGTAAAACACAAAAAAATAATTTTTGTGAAAATTCATTTCCGGGCCTCCAGCAAGAGGTTAAACTGCAATTATCTCCTTCTATTTTGGACCTCCAGCAAGAGGGTAAACTGAAATTATCTCATCAAAATCAAATAAAAAATCTCGGTATAATTAAAACACAAAAAAATAATTTTTGTGAAAATTCAATTCCGGTCCTCCAGCAAGAGGGTAAACTGCCAACTTTCTTTACGGGTGATTTACTGTTGGATAAGGGAAGAAAAGGTGTTGGAAAATCTGTTTATAAATTAGACGAGGGAAAGGAGAAAAGGGTAAAATTTAAAAATGAAATAAAATATTTTTCTAATTTTTCTTATTCTGATTCTGGCGATGAAGAAGATTCATTTGATGAGAGTTTTAATGGCGATGTTTTACCTCAAGTTAATTTAGATGTGGAGGCAGCCAAATATAAGAAAGTAGCAAATAAAGTTCGACCTATTAATGAACCGCTACCTGCTGAATTAAATCCACCCTTGAGAAGACCAAGGTTATCAAGAGATCCTTATGAAAGTCCCTTGGTAAAGAATCGGCCTGAATTTTCTGAGACGTCAAGAATCACTTTTGAGAGACTGGGTGTTGTTAATTTTGGACCTGATGGTTGGTTGTCTGGAGAAGAGAAGAAGTTGTTGTTGGATGTGATGGTCAAGCAAGAGAAGGCCATTGCTTTTGTAGAAGAGGAGAGGGGTGTGTTGAAGCATTCCTATGGGGAGCCTTACAAGATTCCTGTGGTATTTCATGAACTGTGGCAGCAGAAACCGATTCCTATTCCAGCTGCATTAAAAGAAGCCTATATTGAAGTTGTCAGAGAACGGATACGCACTGGACTGTATGAGCAATCAACGTCAAGTTATTCTAGTCCTGTATTTTGTATCAAGAAACCGAATGGCAAGCTTAGAGTTGTTCATGATCTTAGGGAATTAAATAGGGTTACAATAAAGGATGCTGGGATACCACCTAGTGCTGAGGAGTTTGTTGAAGCGTTTGCAGGGAGAGTGTGCTATGGTTTGGGAGATATTATGGGTGGATATGATGAGAGAGAGTTACATCCGGACTCAAGGCCTCTCACTACATTTGATACGCCACTTGGACGTTTACAGTTAACAAGATTACCTCAAGGAGCAACAAATTCGGTTGCAGTTTATCAAGCTCAGATGGCTTGGATCCTTCAAGATGAAATTCCACAATATGCTGGAATCTTTATAGATGATGGAGGAATTAAGGGACCAACAACCGACTATGATAACCAGGTGTTGGAAGAGAATCCCGGGATACGCAAATTCATTTGGGAGTTTGCAATTACTTTAGAAAGAATCTTGTTTCGAATTGAAGAGGCTGGTTTAACTATTTCAGGTTCAAAATTTTCATGTTGTGTGCCAGCCTTAGAAATATTAGGCCATGTGGTATGTAGAGAGGGTAGGATTATGTCCAAGAAGAAAGTTAACAAAATTCAGTCCTGGCCAAGACCCAAGAATACGACCGAAGTTAGAGGGTTTTTAGGCGTTTGCGTATATGTTAGAATGTTTATCAAGGACTTTTCTTCATTGGCAGCTCCATTGAGACGGTTAACGAGAAAGGATGCAGACTGGGAGTGGGATGAAGAGTGTGAGAAGGCGTTTGTGAAGTTGAAGGAGGTTGTAGGGAAGGATTTAGTCCTGCACAAGTTAGATTATGGAAAAGATGCTGGTAGAATTTATTTAGCAGTTGATTCAAGTCAGGTTGCAGCTGGGGTGGTTCTGTCTCAGATGGATAAAGCTGGTTACATCAGGCCAGTTAGGTATGAATCTGTAGTATTTACTGAGGTCGAATCAAGATATTCTCAACCAAAATTGGAATTATGTGGTGTGGCGAAAATACTGAAGAAACTTCAGCATATTTTGTGGGGGCAACATTTTGAGTTGCAAGTGGATGCGAAATCGTTAATCCAGATGATTAATTCCCCAAGTTTACCGAACGCACCCATGACGAGATGGGTAGCTTTTATTCAACATTTTTCATTTGATTTAGTTCATAAGCCTGGCAAAACTTTTACTATGCCAGATGGTTTATCAAGGAGACCACCCACTGAAGAAGATTCAGACTCAGAAGAGTTCGATGAAGATATACCTATTATCAAAGCCAGCACTAAAGGAGCTGAAGACTTTCCATACCTCCCCCATGAGGTTAAACTGGCAGGACTATTGTGTTTAGATTATGATGATGATGACCTCCACCAAGAGGATAAACTTGAAAATAGTTTTTATGTTAAAAAAGGTGTTGAAAAAGGTGTAGATAAATTCGGCAGAGAGGAGGTAGAAGAAGATGTGGTGTATGTAGAGGAAGATGGATTGGTAGTGTGGGATAGTAGTAAATTAAGGAATGGTGTATATGTTGGAGAATTAGAGAATTTAAATAAAAGGGTGGATAAAGAGAAGGAGGTATTTTTGAATACGGTTTACGAAGGATCCAAAGGTTCAGAAGAAAAACGTCGACATAGCTCGATTAAAGATTTATTTAGGGGTCAACGATTATTGGCTCATTCATGTGCAGGTGATATTGGTGATAGAGAAGTCCCTATTGATGTTATATTAATCGATTTTCAAGATGAAGTCTGGGGTCAGACTGGTTTTTATTTTTTGTTAGTCAAATATTTGTTGACTTTAGAGAGGCCAGAAGATTGTGAAGACGATGAATGGGTGGCTATCAAGAGGAAGTCATCTACGTTTTACTTATCTGGTCGACGTTTAATGAGGAGGAGGTATCCTAATCCTCAAGTAGTTATAACTCAACAGAAGGGGCAAGAATTAGTTTTGAAATCACTGCATGAAGATCTCGGGCATAGAGGTGTTGGAGAGACATTTAGAAGAATTTCTGATCAATTTTGGTGGCCTGGCATGAAGATGGCTGTTAAACAGTGGGTTCAGTCATGCGAAGAATGTCAAAGACGAAGTTATTTAAGGCCAAAAGAACCTGGACGCGCGACCGGTGAATATACGCTCTTTGGAAGAGTTAGTTTAGATGCCGTTCATATAAAAGAGGGACGGTATAAATATTTAATTGTGGCCAGAGATGATTTATCTGGTTGGGTAGAGGCAGCGCCTCTTATTAATTTAACTGCCAAAAATGTGGCAGGATTTTTTTTGAATAATTGGGTATATAGGTATGGGGTGATGAAGTTGGTGACGGTAGATGGAGGTCCTGAATTTGGGACAGAGTTTAAAGAGGCCGTATTGAAAGTTGAATCAAAGGTTAGGGTAGCAACCCCATATTATCCTGAAGCTGAAGGCATGGTTGAAAGAGGGCCTCAAGTTATTAAGGATGCTTTAGTTAAAATGTGTGGGACAAGTGCCTAAAAGTGGAGGCACTATTTACCTTTAGTTTTATTTGCTGATCGAATCACTGCCAAAAGGACGACCGGATTTTCACCTTATGAACTTGTTTTTGGACAGAAAGCAGTTTTACCGGTTGATTTAGAAGCTGAATCATATCTTGGAGTTGACTGGGACACGGTCAAAACTACTGAAGAATTATTGTGTGCAAGAATGATGCAGCTAGAAAAGAAAGAAGAATATTTAGAAAAGGCATATTCACGGATGATGAAGATCCGAAATCAATCAGTTAGATATTGGGATGAGCGGTTGGCACATCGATTAAGGAAACCTTTGAACCCAGGAGATATGGTCCTGGTGTATAATAGGAGTTTGGAAAGTCAGTGGGGAAAAATGTTTGCAGATAGGTGGAATGGACCGTATAAAATCAAGGAGCAAGTTTCCGGCGGTTCATACGTGCTAGAAGAGTTGGATGGAGTAGTATTGAAGAAGAGGGTAGCGGCCGATCAAGTGAAACAGTTCTATCCTAGAGGCACCAGGAGTGCCGAAGTCTTCCTCCGCAATGAGGATAAACTATGATATCAATGAAACTTTATGGATTCCTCCGAAATGAGGATAAACTATGACATTTATCAAATTTTATGGATTCCTCCGCAATGAGGATAAACTATGATATTAATGAAACTTTATGGATTCCTCCGCAATGAGGATAAACTATGATATTAATGAAACTTTATGGATTCCTCCGCAATGAGGATAAACTATGACATTTATCAAATTTTATGGATTCCTCCGCAATGAGGATAAACTATGACATTTATGAAAATTATATGGATAACTCCGAAATGAGGATAAACTACAATTTTAAAGACTTTTATTAAATTTATACCTCCGCAATGAGGATAAACTATAATATCTACAAAATTTTATGGATTCCTCCGCAACGAGTATAAACTATCTTCTTATTTTTATCAAAAATACTTTACTATCGTTACGCTGCATATGGGCAACGAAACTGTGATGAAACATAACGAAATACGAGAAAACCTTCATTGAAAATTTTCAAAATTTAAAATTCTTAAAATATGGGTGAAGATAGTGTTGGAAAAATTTTAAAATTTATTGGAAGAAGTGTTCACAGGGGAACCTTCGTAATTAAATATTGGCAAGTGTGGGGGTAATTGATGGGCTGGCTGCTCTATACACAATTACCCCATAATGTTCGTTTCCAAAATTTTCCCTGTTTCTAGTTGAATCCTGGCTTTGTCTTTTAATTTTAGGAAGTCCACTAAGACTATAAACTGGAACAAATCAAGAGACACCGCTCTCAACGCCGGATTCAAGATTCTTTTATTTTATTTTGTTTTTGATTTTTTATATGTTAGATTGTGATTTCTTTTCTTTAATATATATTATGAATTATTGTAAAGGTGATGCTCACTGGTGGTCTCAAATCATTTTTATAAATTGGAGGGAGCCCACCCAGTGATCATCATTATAAAAATTATCTTCTAAAAACTTTCATTTATTTTCTTTTCTTTTCAATTTCTCAAAATTGTGTAACCACATCAAGTTGCACTTGGATGTGGGTATGATGTCGAGGGTACGGCTCATCAAATGGCCGGGGGGCATCTTTTAAAATTTTATTTTAAAATTTTTTTTTAGTACTTTTTTTATCTTTCTTTTCACATTCATTTATCTTTCTTTAAAATTAAATTTTAACTTTTATTTCAAAACTATCTTTTCTAAAATCTTTTATTTTAAATTTAAAAAAAAAAAAAAAAATTAAAATTAAAAAAAAATAAAATAAAATAAAATAAAAAAAAAAATAATAAAAATAAAATAAATAAATAAAAAAAATAATAATAATAATAATAATAATAATAATAAATAAAAAACAAAAAAAAAAAAAAAAAAAAAAATTAAAATTTATTAATTAAATCAAAATCATTATTATATTTCTTAGTTTTATTTTTTTTAGTTTTCATTTTTTTAGTTTTATTCATTTAGTTTAGACAGGAAACAGGGTCTAGGAGAACTCAATACCAATGGGATTTTACTTCAAGATATCTGTTAGTCCTCCAAGACTTTAAACTGGCTACTTTTCAAGACTTTCCTTAAGGTTTTTATACAAATTTTGGAGCTGTTAGTCCTCCAAGACTTTAAACTGGCTAAATTTCAAGACTTTCATTAAAGATTTTATATTGGAGCTGTTAGTCCTTCAAGACTTTAAACTGAATTTCAAGGATGTTCAAGATTTTATGGATATTTTTGGAGACGTATTTATTTTTATTTTTTAATTTTATCAATCAAATGTTAGGTCCACCAAGACCTTAAACTGGTCTGTTATCAAGTTGTTAGGTCCACCAAGACCTTAAACTGGACTGTTATCAAGTTGTTAGGTCCACCAAGACCTTAAACTGGACTGTTATCAAGCTGTTGGGTCCACCATGACCTTAAACTGGATTTCTTATCAATTAAATGTTTGGTCCACCATGACTTTAAACTGGTAGTTCATTCATTGTTTAGTCCACTATGACTTTAAACTGGAAAATTAATATCTGCAGGATAATTCAACATTCATTGGACCACTATGGCCTTATACTGGATTACTTGTCGATCAAATGTTTGGTCCACTATGACATTAAACTGGATTATCAAATTTATTCAATCTTTGGTCAAGCCTAGGCCTTACTTAGGAATATATCAAGATATTTATGCACTTAAACGATCTTTGGTCCACCAAGACAATAAACTGGCAATCGATTATATGTTTGGTCCACCAAGACTTTAAACTGGAATGTCAATCTTGTTTGGATAACTCAATTCAATCTTTTAATTTATCACTGTCCACTAAGACTCTAAACTGGTTATTCAATTATTTCTGAAATCGGGTGTTGATAAGCTTTAGGAGGCTAAAATTTTAGGTGGTGATGATGCTAAGGAAAGCATAATGGTTATTTAGGTGAAATTTGTGGCGCTTTAACATGGTCTAAAGTTAATATTATTATTGGAAGCCTGGCAAAAGTATTTTATGGGTTTGCTGTATAGCAAAGTTTGAAAATTGTGATGAAGGAATCAGAAGTTAGGATGGTAGTTGGATTTTAGGGAATGATTTTTTTAGTGCCTCATAGTTAGGCCATTTTTTTTTGGTGTGAAGCTTGGAGGACCTTATGGCGAGATTGGAATCATAGAATTCGGCTCAGTGGGGGGCCCTATGAGGTTGGAATCAGGAGTATTCGGCTCATAGGAAGATCCACTCTCTCAATGCTGTGACAAGAAGGAAGACTGGTATATGGGAGTCTGAAGGGATTCAAACCTTGCTCTCAGTAGTGGAATCATCACAAGATTTATTTTATTTTATTTTATGTTATATCAAGCCAGAGAAGAAAGAAAGTTTTTATTATAAAGATTTAAAAGAAGACCAGCTAAAACAAATTTATCAAATTATTTTATTAGAAAAGATAATTCTTTTGGAATTGTTCAACCACTTATGCAAAGTTTTAAGAATGGGGACATTCTCGATTGGAGGGAGGATGTGGTAGCCTAAAGTTTAGTACGGCACCTAAATATGTAAAGGGAGTTATTACGGCGTGCAAGATTGGCGTTATTATTTTTTATATATAAAAGGGTTTTATTTATTTTATTGGAGTTTAAAATATGAAGAAATTGGTCACGAGCGAATGCCTACACAAATACAATTTATTTTACGGAGAAAACTTATTTTTTACGGTCTGAAAAATTTATAAGTATCAAGTCGAGTCAATCAAGAACCTTGGGAAATTTTCCCAGAATTTTTACTATTTTTCTTATATTTTTAAATGAATTTTAAAGTTTTATAGAAATATTTACGTTTTCAAAAATTACTTAACTTTGATGAATTTTCACGGGGTAATTAGAGCTGCGCAGACTACGAAAATTAGTTTGGTAGGTAAAGGGGAAGTAGCTCTATTATGTGTAATTTTTCTAGATTTTTTATTATGGTTTTAAGGTTCTAAATTGAGTCCGGAAGTCCGGACGGACTCCGTTTCGACTCCGTACGGACTCCGTACGGACTCCGCTTTGACTCCGTACGGACTCCGTACGGACTCCGTACGGACTCCGCTTTGACTCCGTACGGACTCCGTACGGGCTCCGGATTGACTCTGGAAGAGCTCTGGAGGGGAAAACTTAGGCACGTGACTATGAATACTTAAGCGCGTCTCAAACTCGAAATTGAGAGGGGGGACACATCATACAGCTTAATCATTGACCACCACAGTCTCATTTTTTATTACTCAACAAATTAAAATAACTTGTAATACCCTTATAACATTATTATTTTTACATAACATTATAGAAATACAATTCAACAGTTTAAATAACACTTCATACAGGGTATCTTTAGAAAGGTCTTCATCGCTGGGACATGATTATTGCTGTCTCATAAAAATTCAAATTATTATAAAACATAAAAGTCAATCTTTACAGATCTTTCACTGGTACACCTTAATTGTTGTCATCAGTATTTCTTTTATCAACAGCCACTTTCTTTAAATCTCAATAAGCGTTAAATATTTTAGAGTTTCATTATTTTATAAATCAGATCTAAGTAGATTGGTTAGCTTAGTGATTTAGAACACCCATTTTGTTATTTTTATTGGAAGGACGGGGTTTTCAGCTAAATCCACATATCTCCTCCGGATTCTGCTTACAGCAAGGCGACTGTAAGAGTTTACCTTACCATAACGCACTTACAACAATTCCTAACTCCACAAAAACCAACCTCCAGGACTTTACCTACCAAAGGAGAAAAAAATAAAATACTTTTTTCCAAATTATTGGTGAATCCAAGTTATTCACCCCATAATTAAATGCCTCTGCACCCTCCATTAGTGAAGGAAAAACAATAGCCAACTTAACAATCTCTCCCTGAGATTGAACAAAATCCTCCATACATATACAAAATCCATCAACATAATCCTCCTCCAAATCCAAAATGTCTTCATTATTAATAATAACATTTTCATGTTCAGAGATCTCTTCTTTTGTAGCAACATCATCTCTAAAAACAGTATTTTAAGCTTGAAAAACCTCTTCAGAAATAGGTGAATCCAAAATTTCAACAGAAAATAAATCTTCTACATCAACTTCTTCTATATCTTGAGTGACCAAAGCGTCTCCTTCAGGTTCCAATTCAACATCAGTTAGGGAATATATATAATCCAAAACAGCCTTTTTCACCAATTCCATAGATGTAATCCTACTTTCTTCAGCTCTACTAGTCTTCATTAAGTTATCACTTAAAATAAATTCACAAAAAACCACTTTAAACTCACCTCATAATCATCTCTATCTTTAGCTTCACTGAGTCCTGAAATTTATACCCATCCATTTTAATATCCTCTTTTCCCATCTCTCTTTCATCCAGAAAAAAACCTTATCTGCTTCACTATATCTAAGGGCAAAGCTCCATCCATATCAGAAGCATTTTAATACCTATATAAAAATCCATCCAAATTGCCACTAGAAAACTTGGGCCTATCCCAAGATACAATCCATATTGATGCACTAATAGGTACACCAGCAGTCAAAACACCAGATCCAGAAGCAGAAAAAATCTCAAAGACCATGATAAACATAAAAAGAATGAATTCAATAAGAGCCTCTTTCAGGATAAGAAATTTCAAGTACCAAGTAAGATCAATTAAAAGCTAGAGAATTAAAACCCCATTCTGGGCCCCACCAATGTAGAAAGACTTTTACAGTTGACTTGCTGTAAGAAGAATCTAAGGAAGTTGAATAAACAGAATAAAACCCTGCCCCTTTAAGTAAAATATGGGCTCACAATTATATAAGCTATAACATTTTCTTTATAAAGAAAGACCAGTTGACTATTTTTTTAGTTGGTTTTGAGATGAAGAATCAGTTTTCTTATTTTTGAGGAAAAGAAATACATCAGTAAAGTTGTACTAAGAAAAGTTATTTGAATGATTAAGTTTATATTTTCTTAAGAATTTGATATTTTTATGAACAGGTTTCAAAATTGATCCCCTAAAGTTGTGAGATTTACAATGATACCCTATAGGTATATATTGATGAGTTTCTATATAATATTTATAAAGTGTTATATAAAAATGTAATATTTATAAGGGTATTACAAAATATGAAATGTTATTTAAAATAAAGTTAGTTGTTATATCTATTGTTGGTTTTAAAATTTTTAAGTTGTATATTTTGTATTGATCCTTTCTAATTTTGAGTCTACAGCCCTTACATTCATAGTTAAGTCATGTACCCCTTTTTCCCTCTGAGTCTGCCAGAGTTTGTACAGAGTCTCTCTGGAGTATTCTGTAGCTTGTATGGACTTCTGGACTCAATTAGAGCCTTAAAAACTTAATATAAAATCTAAAAAAAATTAAATTTGATAGGGTTACATCTGGGGAACCTAACATTAAATTTTGGTAACAGCACAACCCTATTCACTGAGCTAAAAATAATTAAAACTATGTAAACTATGAAGAATCAAAAATAATCAGATATACTTTATAAAATTATTAAAAATATAATAAAAATAGTGAAAATTCCCAAAAAACGTTTTAAGGTTATTGAGACTCCTCAATCTTACTTTCATGCACTTTTAGACCTATACTTGTACTTCTTAACCATTAAATAATTGTTTCATCTTGACTCAAATAATTAATCCCTTTTACACAATAAAACCATCCATTATTTTAATAAGAAAAATATATATAATTAGATTGGACACTTCAATATCTATAATAGTAATCCCTAATTCATTAAAGAATATTTTTATTTTCTCTACTAATCTTTAGACTTCTGAAACAGCAAAGACTCAATAGGTTTCTATCATCACTATGAGAGTTTTTAAATTTTGAATTCAAGCTCTACTATTTTTCACAGATTCTATATTACATATTAAAGTCAATTTTTTCTTATCAATGCATGATTATATTTATAGAAGAATCAATATATGAGAGTAAATTTTGACATGAGAGAAAATATATATTTATAGTGATACTCATAGAGTAGGCTAATATTAGAATAATTGAATTTTTTTTAATTTAAAGTTAAGAAAAAATTTTAAATAGAGGGATAAAATGGTTCAATTATTTCTTTTTGAGCTTTGAATGGTGCATAGCAGTGCAGAAGTACCTTCTTTTTATCCAGAACTTCAGTATTTACCAATCTATTTACAATATAAAATTCAAACATTATATTCAAGTGAAAGAATATAGATTAATAACTTATTGATGCTTTGTTAGTTATATGATTTTAAAACCAATCTTCAAATAAAAATATGATCTTTATTAGAAAATAAAAGATAATAATTGAGTTTTTATTGAACAGTAAGATTTCATGAATCTTCTTAGTTATCTTCCTTATTAAGAATCAATACTTAAATTAATTCCTTTTTATAAAAATTAATTTTAATGGAATAGTTTTTAAATTTTCATTTAATATCAAAAGAAAAAGTTATGGCTGTAAGTTGAAATTATCTTCAAGTTCAAATTTTAGAAAAATATTTTTTTTCAATTTCCTAAACTATCTGGACTCATAACTTAAAGTTTTTAATAAAATTTGAAGTAAAAATCTAAGTAAAAATATTTTGATAATTAGAAGGAGCTAAATTTTGTTTAATCAATACATAAATATTATTCCTCCAGTTTAGTTTAAGTACAAATAGAAAAATTTGTGTCTTTTCATGTATATTGTAGATACAAAAAATGAAATTTAGAAGTTTTGTTAATCAATCATATGGAAAAATGTATATTATAATAATTAAAAATAGATTTAAAGATTTTACTATTAAAAATTAAATTAGAATAATTCACAATTTTGATTTATGTTCAGCATTTCATAGTATTTGGTACAAATCTTTTCAATAAAAATACAAACCTGGGCATGCATTAAGGAGTTTGCAATCAAATTTGAAGAAAAAAAAATTAAATCTCAGATTAAATTGTTTTGAACAGTGGTCAGAAAAAGAATCTCATTGAGATTTCATTCCAAGTTCCACCACAACTAAGATGTATATGTTTATAAAATTGTATATAATTATTTGTGTGAAAAAACTCAAACAATGAAAGGGCTCAAGGGGCTTAATTTTTTACTAAATGAATATCATTAAATATATTGAAAAAGCTTTACTATATAATTTTTTTAAATTCTTATTTATTAAGTATAATTATTAATGGATGTATAGTGATCATACAACAAACAAAATTAATCTAAAAAGTAAAATATAGAAATGAATTTTTTTTCAAGTCTCATTTGCACTCTATAAGGAAAGCCATAGCTATTTTTCATCTCACCAACAGAATTTAATAATAAATTAAAGGATAAATTAATTCACCTCATAATATAGAAAAGAGACTTTTTTTTAATATTTTAGGTGCTTTTTTCCATTTTTTAATTTTTTCCAAAATTTACCAGTAAGATTTATTTTCTTGATCTTATGTATAACTATCACAATCATCCCATAAAATAATTTTTTTAAAAATGAACAAGGGCTTTATGGCTAGTATTTATATTTTTATAATCCTTCTACTTTAAGTATAAGTATTTATCACAAACATTTAAAATATATTTATTTTGAATTGATTAAGGATGTAAAATATTTATTTATCAGGTTTAACTTTTTTTTACTTAATGAAAAATAAACATTATTTTTTTTAGGGTGAACTCTATCTGTCAGTGTGTGCTAGTATCTAAGTATTATTTAATAGTAAATATTAATGGTCCTACTACTTATTGTTAAATGATTTAGTGATTACACCTCAGGGGAAGACTAATAAAATGGTTATTCTCAATATAAACTCACAATACTTAGATTTTTATGCATGCTAGTGGTGGAAAATATTTAAATAAAATATAGATATAGCTTATATGAAGATAATATCAATTTATAAATGCTTTCTAATATATTTATATATTATATTAATTTTTTAATAGTGTTTATTTGATGTGTAGTAAGTAAGTGATGTCTAATAACCAGTCAAATCCTCCCTTACTTATACCAAAATCCACTGGAGTGCACAGACCTTCATTCCAGATTATGTCATTTCCATCCCTGGCAATTACAGCACTGTGAGGGCCCATCACATCCCCATGGCATGCACTTCAAGAGTTTTTGACACCCAGACCTCCAGTAAGGACCCTACATCACAATTAATGATACCACAGACCCATACCATATATAGAATAGACAGATAAAAGCAGATACCATAGAGAAACAGGTAAAGTAACTCATTCAAAGAGTATATAATGAAACACAAAGCATATAAAGGAACCATATTAACTTTCCAAGCCCCCAATAGCATCCCCAAGAATCCATATTATCCCAGTAATGATATACCAACTCATAAATTGGTGAAAATCCATCTAAGAAAGCAGATTAAGTTGTCCAAACTGGATATATGTGCCTGAAAAAGGTGTATATGCTTGTGTAGTTGTTGTGAGTTAACTGAATACATCCATATTATCTAAAATACGCAGAAAAATAAAGGTTATAAGCTATTAAGAGGTTAAAACCCACTTATAGACCTAAATATACATAATATAACTACTGTAGGCTGGTTGTCTGGAAGAAGGAGAAGAAAAAGAGAGGAAATGTAAAAGAAAGGAGAAGGTGGAAGCACTTAAAGGAAAATAATAAGAAAAAAATAAAAGAAGAGGAAAAGGAAAAGGGGAATGTTTAAAGGGAGTGCAACAACGGTTTTGGGAATGTTGACAAGACAAAGGACAGTGGTCTAATAGGTATTCTGATCCAGTAAGTAATTTTATTCTGCTCTGCTAAAATATCAACCACTGACTACTAAAAATCATATAGCAACCTTAATGTATTTAATATATCAATTAAAAGGGAGACAAGCTCCACAAATAATTAATATAATAATGTATTGTAAAAAAATGATAAGATAATTTTAAGTGATGCAGCTAAAAGGGATTACCCAAGGCCTTTTTATAGGCAAGGGGACCTCTGAAGCACCACGAATGAGTATATACAAAATAGTAATGAAGAGAAACAAAAGAAATAAAAAGAAATAGGTGAAACTTGGATATTTAGAGAAAAATATGAAACAGGTAATTAAACCCATGATTAAAAGATTAATTTTCCCACCATAATTTACCAAACCAGTTAATTAAAATAATGAGTAACTAAGTAAGTCTGAAACATAAGAGCTGTGAGTAAAATAATCCAAAACAGGCGTTGCAGTGATATTTAAGTGTTGTAATTGAAACAAATAAAATTATTTTGATGCAAAGATTCATGTAATCAATTTAAACTTGTATAAAGCAGAAATAATTAATTGCTTTAACTATTTAATTAATGAAATAACTAGTTTTAATGAAGCAAATAAATAATTTAATGATATTGCTAATTTAAAGTGAGAGTTTTAATACCCTTTTATTAAATAAGTGTTTTAACTTATTTAATAATTTTCCTGGCACAATTAAGGGTCAAAAAAGCGTCCAATATTTATGGATAATAATATATGAAAAGTTTTATTTAATACATAAATTTTATTAATTAAGTTTCGATTACATGATAAGTTAATTTTATCATTACACTTATAATATATATTTATAAATAATTAATTATTAAATTATAAATATTAAATACATAAAAATGTGCCATGATTTATAGAATATAATATATATTATGTTTTATGTAAGTATATAAATAATTTACTTAATAATGAAATTAATATAATTATTATTTTACCTATCTATAAAATATTTGTATAATTTTATTAGCCGATATAATATTTTATTTTAAATACATAAAATACATAATTTTATTACTTCTTATAGTTCCAATAAAGTATTATAACAATTTACTGGGCTCCTGAGACAGCCTGGCTGACAACTATATATTTTACTGAATATGAGGTTTATGTATACATATAAGCTTATGTATGTCTATAATTACTTAATATCACTTAAGATAAGTATATTATGACTCCATTAAAACCTTAATAATATTTTAAGGATGGATAAGATATTTAAACTATTATAAGTCATTTAGTATTGTAATAATTATTTATATATGTATTATAAACATATAAATAAGTATTTTAACCTTATTTTTAAGTTATAATCTTTATGTAATTAAGGTTATCTTATTTTAAACATAAGAATTACTCAGTCCAGGGGATACCTAGGCTTGCACTCCCTGACTCAAAAAAACAATAAAATAAAATGTTAAGACATTTTAACTAATAAGTAAGGAGTGAATAGAATAATAATTTTTAAATTTTCTATGATACATATACTGAATTAAACAGTATTATTTTGGTTTAAATTTTTTCAAGAGATCTTTAAGATCAGAGATTTCATTTTCTGGAATCCACTGGTCATATTCACTTAATTTATTTTTAAACCTTTATAGATACTTAAATCCCTTTTCTTTAGTAAGGTGTCTCTTTTTAAGTATCTTTTCAATTTATGCCTTTTCAACTATTTCTTCAGGTTTCTGTTTATACCTTTCTGATCTTCTTGGAAATAGTGCGGTATCATTAGAATGGTATGGTTTATAAGAGAAATAGGAAATACTGAATGTTTTCTATCATATGGTGCATATAGAATAGCTTCAACACCAATGTTAACCACCATCTTTTTTACTAAAAATGGTCCAATGAATGGATCCTTCAATCTAAAATTCCTATTTAAATTTAAATGTAGTGTAGAAATAAGGACTTCATAACCCTCTTTGAACATTCTTTCTTTATGGGCTTTATCCCATCTTTTCTTCTCATACTCAAATGCCTTATTTATACATTCTTGTGCATGCTTTCTGCATAATTGTTGCATCTGAAGAAAAGGTTTTGTACCTGGATGGATATCCAATCTAGGTAATTTATTAAGAGTATTAGAGGGGTTATTAGGTATATATCCCAACCATAACTGAAATATATTTTTGCCAGTGACAGAATGGACTGTACTATTGTATGCAAATTCTAAACCTGGGATAAGGGTTACCCAATCATGCTTGAATTTGTCATTGTCTTTAAAGTTAATACCAAAAGCGTAATATCCTCTTATATATCCTTAATGATTTAAACATCCTCAAAATTCATTAATGATTCATTTGATTCCATACTTAATATTAGATTTTCAAAGACAGAAAAATCATCTTCCAACATACAGACTTCATTTTCATCACTATATGAGATATTATGGTCATAATCACTTGAATCTTTACTTCTTTTGTGTCATTTTCAGATTCATGTTGATTTCCAACAATATTTATATTTTTCTCACATTTGTGACTTTTAACCCAAGGCTTATTACACTTATAACAAGTATTAGTGTCATACTTTTTAGGTACTACAGGTGCAGTAGGTTTTTTCTGCTTTTCCTGCAATTTTTTCAATTCTGATTTTTCACAGGTTCATTATTTTGTTTATAAGCTGTTTACCTTGTTTCATACTTATGGTTCAATAATATTTCATTACAAATATTAATATATTCAGATTATTCATTAACCATTATTGTTCTAGCTACAAAAATGTCTCTGTCAGATATAGGTAATTTATATATTATTTTTTCTTTCCATAAGTTAAAATCAATATTTGGCTCAATGGCTTTCAATATTTTATTTAAATTCATTAGAAATACCATAGGTTTGTCACCATTCAATGGATTATACCTAGTTTTCTCATATAATCTTTGCTGAGTCAGTCTGAACATAGAAGCTCCAAATTGTTTTTCAATCAGGTGCTTCCATTCAGCCCAAGAGTAATCTTTACCCTCACTTATTACAGCTTCAAACCATAATAAAGCAACATCCTAAAATAATTAAATAAATTTTGATATTATTTCTTCATCTGGTAACTTATATGAGAATTTTAAATTATCAATTCTTTGAATAAAATTCTGACAATCAGAGCTGGCTTCCCCATCATAATTTGGGTACTAATCAATATTTGGCCAGTTTTTTTGATTGGATTTTGTCTCACTAATCTTATGTAAATTCAATAACTCATTCACTCTGGATAAATGGTCTTGTATTTCCTCTTGCACAGATTTTTGACTTTCATTTGTCTTCTCAGACTTGACACTACCACCAGATGGTCTTACTTGTGGTGGTATTGGAAATGATTGAGATTCATTTTTGCCAATTAAAGGATTATTATTATACTGTGTATAATTATGATTATCCTGATTCATTAGTAGATTAGAAGTTTCAATCTTAACTTTAGTTAATGTTTGTAACAGATCAGAGACGCTCTGATTTGTTTCTGCAAAACATAACTTAGTTCTTGATTCAGATTTCAATAAATGTGCTTCATACAATTTTTTTAACTCACTGAATTTTTTTGAAAGGTCACTATATTTATTACTTTAAGAATCATATTTAAGAGTTAGAGCCAATTTTTATTTTTCTGATTCTTTATTTCTTATTGCTAATTGAAAAATATTCAATTTCAAGGACAAAATTGTTTCACTTGTGAGCTTAATTGTCTGTTCCTCACACTCAGTCATTCTACTCCATAATACTGAAACAATTCTATGGACAGTTGGTTTATGATTAAAATACTCCATGTCTTCCTTCTCACATTCTTCACTATTTTGTGTAGTTCTTATCTCACTAATAAGTGGTGGCAAATGAAGGTTAACTGTATTATTATTGTAAATAGTACTATTGTTATTAACAGAAGATAAATCAGGTGTATCTACATCAAAACCTAATTGTCTTAAGTCCTCCTCAATTTTCTGGACAGATTTCACATCAATAACATTACCTATATTTTAATCATTAGTATTATGTTCAATCTGAGGGGGTAATCTACTTACCACGGGATAGGAGAAAGCTCTGGCTTTTGGCGCTTTTGCTTTCCTCTGTAGGGGTGAGCTGAGGTAGTCTGGTGAGGGGGTGGATCCCTGTTGCAATTGTGACTCAACCACTGCTGATGGAACCAATCCCACTTCCATTACTCTGCCAAGATCTTATCCTGAAACTGATTTGATCCTCCTTGGATAGGGGGTTTTTGATTTGGCTTCTTTCCCTTTAAATCTGCCAAATTTTGATTCATTTTTTGAAATCCCACCTAGAAGTTGTTTTGCAGCTGTTCTACCTCCTTTAGTATGGAAGATCTTGACTCCTCTAGTTTCAGAACCTGTTTGGCCAGATGGGACATTGATCCTGACAATTAGGTGAAGTATTTTTTATAGTTATCTTTTTAATAAGGTTTCTTTTTCCTCTATTCTCATTGCTTCTGGCTGTGGGTAGGATTGGCCCTCCATAGTGATGTCCTGGAGCAGTGTTTTTAGCTTTAGACCTGGTATGAAAAGCAGGTTTATCACTTACATTGTCTTTTGGAGCACTCATTATGACTTAAATAACAATTCTTCACATCCAAAAAAGTGAAAACCTTTATGTTAATCAATAGACAAAATATATTAGTGATATAAATACTAATAAAAGTACTGGAGCTTACCCTGAATTTATATCTTTATTTATTTAAATAAAATATGAGAAAAATTCAAAAAAATAATTTTAACTAGACCTTTATTTGGGTGAACAACTAGCTTACCAATATTTAACCAAATACCAATTTAATTTGTTGTTATATTGATGACAAAATACCAAGTGAAATTGGGTCTATATTGGGTACAGTTACTACTGTAAATACCTAATTCTTATTATAAAAAATTAGTAAAATTATTATAAGGGTTCTTTTCCGCAATAACTGAGTTATGATGACCCACTAATGTGCTTCAGACCTAAATATTTTGTTTGTATGAGATATACTAGAGTAAAAGTCACATCCTAAGGCTTATACTAAATAATAAGTAATAATTAAGAAAGACCCCAAGTTGTCAGTGTATGCTAGTATCTAAGTAAGATTTAATAGTAAATATTAATGGTCCTACTACTTATCAATAAATTATTTTTATATTAAATATTAGGGGAAGTGTAATAAAATAGTTGTTCTCAATGTTAACTCAAAAGATTTGGATTGGTCTGGACTAGTGTAGGAAAATCGGCTAATAAAATATAGTTATAGCTAATAAAAATATAATAAATACCACTCAGTGAATTCGTTTCATAAAAAATAAAGATAAAATGGGCCTAAAGTTATGAAAATAATTTTTAAGTAAATAGAGGAATATTTCTTAAAAATTTTAGCTGAATAGTATAGTTTACTTTAATTCTGATATTTGAGATAAAAATACTATTCATCTGAAGATTTTTCTATGCCCCCAAAATGCATTGGAGTCTAAAGCCTAAAGATATATGCTAATTCTAAGATACATAGTCAACTATTTTTCATTTAAAAGTAATTAGTGTAAATAAGTTTTGAAAGTTCTTCATTTAGTCAAAAAGCTTCAAAAATAATTACTATAATTTAAATTTTGGTTTTCCATGTATTTAATTGTAACCTATAATGAATAATTTAAGTTTTCTGTTGATTTTATTTTTTAAAGAAAATTTGATAGATTGAAATATACCATTTCTAAATCTTGACATTCAAAAAATATATCAAGGGGAAACTCAGTTTATATTGTGTTAATAATAAAATTACAGTTTTTCAAATCTGGAAGAACACTTGTAGGTAATAGAAAAAGTCACTGATTTTTTTTTAATTGTAATCTGAAAATTTTTAATAACATTATTGTATTTAAGAATTGTGATACTATTGATAGACTTTCATTGACCAACTTAAATTAATAAAGTATTATTTAAAAAAGTGCATCAAAAAATACTGTGCATTGAGTAGACTCAAAGAATGGTTTTTTCTGGCTTCCATTCAGTAATCCTCTCAATTTCACTATTTTTTCAATATAGATCCATTTTTGTCTGTGTTATACTTCAAGTGAAAGTTAAATATTACTTCAGTCTGAGTTCCATATTATTTCCATCTGATTTCCATCTGACTTCAAGTTGAGGACTTGCTAGAAAGTCCCCCTCAAATATTGTGTGGTGTTACATCAAAGTAAAACTAATAATAATACAAAAAACTCACCAGAACCTCCACCAGATTATTCAGAATCTTTTATAGAGAAGAGAGTTCTAGATATATCCATGGAATTAGATAACTGCCCAGACTCTAATTGATACAAGAAGAGGCCAAAGTAAAAAAAAGAAATCAAGAGGTAAAAATTAGGCAAAAAATTAGACTTTCCTGTTTCAGAAATATCTTTATCTTGAGTAGAAGTTTGTGCTGTAGCAGGTACAGACAGTGCTGATCCTTCAGCCACAGAGGGAGAGCTAGGAAGGACTTGGCTAGGGGTTGAAGAATAGTACCCCAAGACTTGAAACTGAGGATGAGTCCCTTAAGACTTTAAACTGAGGGATTTTTTATGTTGGCTACATTTAGGAAGTCTTGAAAGTAGTCAAGTTTTTTATTTCTAATTCAAGAATTAAATTACAGAAGAGAATCAATAGATGAAACAAAGTGTTCAGAATTAGTTATGAACTGGTGGATGAGGTGTCTTCTTTTCTCAATGTCCTGTTACCACGCAATATGGGGGGGGAAGACTTTCTAGCAAGTCCACAACCTTGAGCCCTAATTCATATCTTTTTCAGCACACATTGAGGTAGTGATGAAAAAATCATGAAGAAATATTGAGTTTACTTTGAAAACACCTTGAAACAGATTTGAACCTTCATTGAACAACAGTTTATTAATAGTTCAAAAAATATTCACAGTGTGAAAAAAGTGTGCACTAGATTTCTAGTGCTTTTTTTGCTTCCTGAAATAATTCCTGGTAGAATTCCAAGTGGGACTTCCATCTGATACCTCTGTCCCCTAATTTTCCCTTATATTTAATTGGCCTTCCTATCTTACCTCCCTTATCTTGTTTCTAACCTTTCCATCTACTTAACATTCCTACCCTATCGCTTCCCTTCACAGTGAGAAAACAACTCTCTTCTCCTTCAATCCCTTTCCCTTCTCATCTCATTATTTCCCACACCTCCCCCAGAACCTCACTCACCTTTCCCAGCCCACTGTCATTATTTAGTTTTATTTTACTTTGTATTTTTTCTCTTTTTTCATCTTTCTTCCCTACAAATATATTCCTTTCTCAACACTTGACCACATTTTTTTGGTAAACACAAGCAACTCCAATTCTGAAATATGTATTTAGTTACATTATTTATCACTTGGAATGGGTTTTAATTACTCAATATTTTATTCCTTGTTATTTATAATTTATAAATATTAGTTATTCTCAAGTTTATTAAAAGTTGGCTACTTCCCAAGCCCTTGCATGCCTCCCCAGCACTTTTTTCACCACTCCCATCTCATTTCTCACCTCACCCAGAAAAATCGAGGGACTGGGGAAGACCTGGGAAGGTTATAAAGGGGCTTTACAGGTCTGGTAGAGGTTATAAAAGCCCCTAATCTACTTCAGGAAGGCTGGAAAAGGTGAGCAGGGGTCTTTAAAGGGCTAGGAGAGGTGATAAAAGCCTCTCACCTACTACTCCCAGCCCTACTTAGTCTTTACAGCACCTCACTCACATCTCCAGCCAAATTAAGGGACTGGGGAGGCTTGGGGAGGTGAGAAAGGGGCTTTAAAAGTCTGGGGGAGGTGATAAAAGCCTCACACTCAAATCTCCCAGCCCTTCTTAGTCTTTAAAGCACCTCACTCACATCTCCAGTCAAAGCAAGAGACTGGTGGAGGATGGGGGAGGTGATAAAAGCCTCTCACTCACATCTGCCAGCCCTTCTTAGTCTTTAAAGAACCTCACTCACATCTCAAGCCAAAGCAAGAGACTGGTGGAGGATGGGGGAGGTGAGTGAAGGGCTGGAAAGGGCTAGGGGAGGTAAGCAAGAGCTGGAGGATGTGGAAAATAGACTGGGGAGTTGATTAATAGTTTTAGAATGTGAGAGAAAGGCTGGTGAGGGCTAATGGAGGTGAGTGGGGTGAGAAAGAGGTTGAAAAAGAGGTGGAGTTGTGTTGAAAGTGAAAATAGAGTGGAGGGGGGTAGTGGGGAGGGATTAAACTTAGATTTTGAAGCTTAGAGGGCGCAGCAAATGTATCAGGAGGGCAATAAAAGGGTGGGGAGTGGTAATAGAACTAACAGAAATGACAAGGCAGAAAAATTTGTGTGGATAGATTGAGAGGCTATCCATTGAGGTAGTGAAAAATGGAGAGTGAACTTTGTTCTTTGGGAAAACATCAGAGTCCTCCCCCTCAATCTACAGCTCTATTCTGCCAATATGGAAAATAATTGAGAATTAATTTTTATTGATATTTTTGAACTTAAACCTATAGTTTATATGTCTTTATTTTTTTTTGATTTACAATTCACTTTAAGACTAAGAAAGTAATTCAGTAAAATAATTGGTAATGAAATACTATTTTTCTTTTTTACACAAGAATTCACAGAATGCTTCTGATAACTATACATGATATAAATAAATATCATAATAGGAAAATTGTAGAAAAAAGTTGAAAACTAGAACAAAACACTTATAGGAATCTTAAACTATTTAACTTATGTATTTAATGAGTTTATTATATTTATTTTTAAATGTAATAGTAAAATATGTTGGTTAGATTAAAAATAGCTTTTAATGAAATTAAATAATTCAAGTAAAGGTCAAAGAAAAAATTTATCTACATATATAGCCATTTAGGTTGATTTCTTGTTTTATGATTGCTATATATAACTGGATAATTGACTGTAATAACTGAAAATTTAAAATTTTTTAATAAGTTATCTACCTCAATATAATTATGATAATCTATTCAGTAACAGAAAAAACTTTCTGAGTCCTTTTGTTAGCCGGTCATCTAGAAGAAGAAATAGAAGAAGAAATAAATGAAAGGGAACTAGGATAAGGTGAGAAGATAGTAATTAATAATAAATGAGATTTAAAATTCTAATTAAAATAAGAGAGAGAAATAAAGAAATGCAAAGACAATTGTCTGAGTAGAGACACAACGGGAGGTTCAATTAAAATATAATAATAGTTATTTTACAAAGTTATATCTCAGTGCGCAGTTCAAAATTATTATTATTATTAGACTTAGAGCAACCTTTAATTATTTATATAATATTTATATTATAATTTTAATACTAATAAAAATAGAAATAAACGTATTATATTAAAAAGATATGTTCAAGTTGAGTGTATAATAAGTGATGCCGCTACAGGGGATTATCCAAAGCCTTTTATAGGCAAGGGATCCTCTGAAGCGCCAAAATGAGTAATTACAAAATAGTAATAAGGTAAAACAAGAATATAAAAGAAGATAACTAAAACATAGATATTGAGAGAAAAATGTGAAACAATAAACTAAACCTGTGAGTAAGTAACCAATTTTCCTACCCTAAGTTCCCAAAACAATTAATTAAAATAATCAGTAACTAAGTAAGTCTGAAACATAAGAACAGTGAGTAAAATAATCCAAAACAGATATTAAAGTTGGATGTAAAGAGTTTAATTAAAACAAATAAAATTATTTTCACACAAAAATTCATGTAATCAATTTAATCCAGTATAAAGCAAAATTAATTAATTGTTTTAACTATGTAATTAATTCAATAACTAGTTTAAATGAAACAAATAATTAATTTAATGGAATTTCTAATTTAAAGTGAGAATTTGAATACCATCTTATTAAATAAGTGTTTTAATTTATTTAATAATTTTACTGCCACAATTAAGGGTCAAAAATTGCCCAATATTATTTTTTAATAAGATATGTATGGATTTATTTAATATATAAATTTAATTAATTAATTTAATTACATTATATGTTAATTTCACCCTTATAATTATAATGTATGCTTATAATTAATTAATTATTAACTTATCTTTATTAAATAAATAAAAATGTGCCATAATTTATAGAATATAATATTTATTTTTTTTAATTTAAATTTATATATAATTTATATAATAGTGAAATTAATATAATACTTATTTTATATGTATTTAATAAAATACTTATATCATCTCATTATTCAATATAATTTTAACTTATATACATAATAAGCATATTTTTACGCCCTCTTTTAGTTCCAGTAAATTGACATAACATTTACTGGGCTCCTGGTATAGCCTGGCTGACACTCCCTCACTCTTAAAAAAACAATAAAAAAAATGCTAAGATTTTTCCTTTTTATACTTTTTTAATAGAGTAGTAAGATTTTTAATTTCTTTTCCAGGTATCCATACATCGTTTTCAGATGATTTGTTCTTATATCTCAATAAATATTCAGTACCTCTTTCAGAAGTTATATCTATCATTGAGAATTTTATCATTTTCTGAAGTTTCTGTGACTTCCTGAGGGTTTTTCTTAGGTCTTCCCCTTCTTTTGGGAAATAAGTCACAGTTGGAAGTATAAGGTTTAAGCAAATAAATGGGAAAAACAGGATGTTTCCTATCATATGGAGAATACAATACAACTTCTACTGAATTATCTTCAACCATTCTTTTAACAACAAATGGTCCCACAAAATTATCTTTTAATTTGTTGTTACCTTGTAGATTAAAATGGAAAGTAGATATCAACACTTCATAACCCTTGTTAAATTTTTATTCTTTATGGGATATATCCCATCTCTTCTTTTCATATTTAAATGCTTTATCAATACAGCTTTGAGCATGTTTTCTGCATAGATGTTGCATTTGCATAAAAGATTTTACACCAGGGTGTAGTTCCAACTTAGGTAATTTATTATTGAGAATTTGAGAAGGAGTGTTTGGGACATAACCTAACCAAAGCTCAAAAGGCTTTTTCTCAGTGACAGAATGAACAGTGCTATTATATGCAAATTCAAGACTAGGAAATAGAGTGACCCAGTCATGAGTAAATCTATCATTGTCTTTATATTCTAATCCAAAGGCACAATACCTTCTAATCATATCTTCTAGAGTTTGGATCATTCTTTCAGCTAGACCATCAGTCTGAGGATAGTGAGCTGTAGACAACTTTAACTTACAGCCACAAATATCCATCAGAGAGGTCCAAAACTCAGATGTAAATATTGGATCTCTATCAGAGATAATGGCTTTTGGAAATCCAACAATATTAAACATGTAAGTCCACCATAAGAAAGCTAATTCCTTTGTGGATACATCTTTGTGGGTGGGAATGAATTTTCACATTTTGGTGAATCTATCCACTATTACCCAACAAGAGTTATAACTGTCTTTACCTGCTACAGGAAGAGCAGTGTCAAAATCCATGTTAATGATTTTCCAAGGAGCATCAGGTGCTTCAATATGTTGAAACAATCCTGCTCTTTTACCTGTCAATCTTTTAGATTTTTGACAAGAATCACAAGATTCAACATAAAATTTAGTGTCTTCAGACATATTAGCCCACCAAGCGGTGTTTCTGATTCTGATAATGGTTTTTTCAAGATCAAAATGTCCTGATAATATATCATTATGACTCAGTTTTAAGATGGTTTCTTTCATGGAAGGAGGGATAAAAATGACATTGGTCAGTTTTCTCCTGTAGTAAATATAACCATCTTCAATGGAAAACTTTCCTTTTTTAAAGCACTCTGGTAATTTGGAGGAAGAATTTTTATCAATGCTTTGATAGAAGCATTCTTTGGATCATTCAAGATAGTAACCAATTTATTCAAATCAGAATCTTGGTCATATGAATCAAGAATTAATTGTAACAGTTCCTCTTCCATATCAACAATGTATATACCATATATATGTACTGTATCATCTTCAGGTACATAGGCTTGATTTGATACATCATTTGGAAGAGGTTATCTGGAGAAAATATCAACATTTGAATGAACATTTCCAGCCCTGTGAATAATAGTCATTCTACCTCTGTATTCTTGAACAGCTAGTTGCCATCTAAACATATGTCTATTTGGTGTTTTCAAGTTTAAGAGGTATTTTACAGCACTGCAATCAGTAACTAATTCAAACTTTTAATCATCTAAATAATAATGAAGCTTTTCTAAATCCCATACAACTGCTAAGCACTCTAATTGAGTGGCACCATATTTTAGTTCACTTTTTCTTATGGTTCTTGAAATATAACAGATTACTACTTCTGAAATTTTTTCATTAATAATTTGTTTTTGGTGAAGAGCAGCTCCAAGACCTATAAAACTTGCATCTGTATAAAGAACAAAAGGCTTATTAAAATCTGGAAGGGCAAGGATTGGAGTTGACATTAAACATCTTTATAATGTATCAAAAGCTCTTTGACTGTCCTCATTTGATATATAAGCTACATCTTTTCTTGTTAGTTTAGTAAGTGGTAAGGCTATGACTAGATAGTTTTTTATTTATTGTCTATAGTAGCCACACATTCCCAAAAAACTCTGTATTTCTTTTACAGAAGTTGGTTCTGACACATTTTGGATAGCAGAAACTTTTCCTTGGTCTACACAAATCTGTAAGCCAGACACAACATGACCCAGGACTTTTAAGAATTGAAACCCAAATTTACACTTTTTTTAAGGATGAATTCATTTTAATTTCATCCATTTTCTGGAAGACTTTATTCAAGTGTTGTAAATGTTCATCAAAAGTTTTAGAAAAAACTATGATGTCATCAATATAATCCATTAACCAACCTTCAATTATTTCTTGATGAAATGTCTTATCCATCACTCTTTGGAATACTGAAGGGGCATTTTATGGGAAAAAAGGCATCCTAACATATTTGTAAACTCCCATATGGGTGTCAATTAGCAATACATTTTGGGAAGACTGCCCAACAGGTATCTGATGATAACCTTTATTCCCATCCAGGCAGCTTATGAATTTTGCACCTTGCGAGGTAGCATGTATAGAGCTAATTCTGGGTAATGGATAAATATCATCCACAGTATAAGTATTAAATGCTCTATAATCCCCACAAAGTCTAGCTTTACCTTTTTCATAAGAGATTAAAACTGGAGAGATGACACAATATTTTGGTGTAACATCTACTTTTTCAATAATATTCATATTCAATAAAGTGGAGATATTATCTTCTATAACTTTTCTCTTTGTGGGAGAAGCAGGGTAAGGTTTTTTCTTTAGGCTAGGAGGTATTTCATCCAAATTGCAGGATATAGAAATTTTCATTTCATCTTTAACAAAGCCTAGCACATCGGAACCATGATCAAAATCCATTGGGAATGATGAAATTAAGGCTACTATTGAATATTTTTGATCATCAGTTAATTGATCACCAAATGAAGCTCTTTCAATTTCAGACAATAATACATTCATTTACTCTGTTTATCTACCTTTAAATTGGATCAAAGAATGACAAGAATTTAATAAGGGTGAAGAATTATTTTTAGAAGAAGAAATTTTAAATTCTCTTTTCCCATTCATTCCCAAAGTAAAACAATTGTTTGCAGGATCCAATTTAATGCCAAACATGGTTAAAATATCTTTCCCATGATAAACCAATTGCTTAAATTTTCATTTTTCATCACAACAAATTCACAAATAGCTCTGACAAAACCACCATTATATTTAAAGAATACAGTGGTTTTGTATTTGCCAATGGGACATAGAACAGAGCTGTAACCTTTCCATTTTTCAGATGTAATAGGTAATAATTTGCATTGATAATCCTTATCTACAGAAGCAAGTGCTTTCTCAGACACTACACTTACCCCAGAACCAGAGTCAAGTATAACCTCAACATTTTTACCATTAATGATAACTGGTGCCCTCAAAGGTGATATTAAAATAGAGCTGTCAGTAATTTCTCTAATTACTTCAGCGTTTTCTACAGAAGATAAGTCAATATCACAATTATCAAACCAATTATCTAAATATTGGATATCCTTTTCTAAAACCAGACTTCCTGAGAAGACTCATGGTCATAAGAGATATTGCTATTACATTCAATGGAGTAATCATCAAGATCAGCTTGAGTATTTTCATTTTCATCATTTTGTTCTACAAGATAAATTTTCTTGTCACAAATATGTCCTATTTCCATGGTTTGTTACATTTAAAACAGGTATTAGTTGCCTTTTTCTTTGGAGCGATTGGGGCAGGGGGTGTACCGGTTTTTTCTGGAAGTTTTGTGCAGGGCTTTTGTTGGTCATGAAAAGTTTTAACAGGATAATACCTTGGTTCATATCTATAATTTAGTAGGACTTCATTACAGATATTAATAAAGAAAGAATTCTCTCTCACATTCTCAGTCCTTGCCACAATCAAATCTCTCAGAGAATTTGGTAATTTATAGAGAATTTTATCTCTCCAAATATCATAATCCATTTTAGGATCCATGGCTCTAAGAATTTTTGTAATTTTCATAAGAAAAAAAATAGGTTTTTCAGGAGAGGAGGACACATATTTAGCATTCTCATATAATCTCTGCTGTGCAAGCCTGAATTTAGAACCACCAAATTGATTTTCAATCAAGGTTTTCCACTCTTTCCAAGTATAATGTTTATTGTACAGTAAGACAGATTCATACCACATTAAAGCTACATTGGAAAATAAAGAAATTAATTTAGAGACATTTTCTTCATCTGGAAATTTATAAGAGTTTTTTAGATTATCAATTCTCTGAAAAAAGTGTTTCCAGTCAGATGAAGAGTCACCATCAAAAGTGGGATATTGATCCAGTTTGGGCCAATTTTTCTGGCTACTGGGATAGTCCATCCTTTGGTTTGAATTATTTATTATTAATAATTATTGAAGTTTAGCAAGGTGTTCAGAAATTTCATTATTTACAGAAACAGCTGGTACATGACCATTACAAGATTTTTCGCTAGTTTCAAAAGATTTTACAGACTCATTGTCAGTTTTTTTAATGGCTGAAATATGGGGAAGAAAAGAGCTGCTCTGTTCAGGTTCCTTTCCCTTATTCCTATGAAGTTTATGGGCAGCACTCTCATCTACACCATAATGATTGATGGTTAAGGCTGAAAATTTTTCCTGCAGGTCAGACACATAGATTCTTATCCTTGGAATTTCAGACATCTGGTCATTTATTTTTGCAAGGGGTAAATCATTTCTGTCCTCAAAAACTGTGTGTTTGGTACTTAGTGCATGGAAGTCATTTTTTATCTTTTTCAACTCATTGTTTAGAGATTTAATTTCACCTTTCAATGAATAATTTTCCTCAAGAAGGGGTTTCAATTAACTCAAGGTTTAATGCAGATTGATATTCTTATCTTAAATAGCTCTATGGTCACTCCTTATTTGTTTTTGTTGGCTAAGAACAATATTCAAGATTTCTTTGATTTTAAAATAAGCTGTATCTTGTACAGAAGAACTCACTTTACAATGCAAGTGGAAATTATTCAATCTATCACTCTCATGTATTAACACATCTCTCAAATGTTTGTCTTTCACAACATTAAAATTAAGTGTATCTTTCAATATTTCTTCAGAAGTTTTCTCAATTAAGGTATAGACTTCAGGGGAAACAGAATCATTCTTAATTGCAAGAGAAGGATTAATTAAAGAAGTAGAAGTCAAATATAAAGGTTCATCAAATGATAATTTTCTAATTACATCATTGGGGCTACTCATTAAAGGAAGTTTTCTTTTTAAGGGTTTAACTGTTCTTTCACCAGGATCCACAATATTACCTGTGGAAGAAGATTTGTTATTAAACATACCAACATTTTTATCAAAAAAATTACTTACCATGGCAAGGGAGGAAACTTCCCCTGTGCCTTCTTTCTTCTGCCTCCCTGATAAGGATGGGGCTGAGGAGATGGATGGTAGGTTGGTGTCCTGGATGGGCCAGGGTGTTGAGCTATTGGTTGCTGAACATTCTGTTGTTAATGGTTCATTAAGTAATCCCATTTCCACTGCTCCACCTGCAGAGTTTTTTGATTTTGAGTGAAGGAGCTGGGTTCCTGATGGGGCTGAGGCTGAGGCTGAGGCTGAGAGGCTGGGAAAGAAGGAGGTTGAGCCTTTTTGGGATTTAATAACCCCTGTATCTGTTGCCAGAGTGTGTCTAATCTTGCCTTGTACTTCATACTTTCAGCCTTCAGTTCTTTTATGTGACTGGAAAGGTTGTTTACTTGTTGAGTCAGAGGTATCTTTTTTATTTTTATACCCTATAGTGGATTTTCTTGATTTATCAGAGGTTTCGCTTCTTTCAGAGGTGTTTGGTGAGGGGGGTTTGCCACTTCTCCTGCCATTTACACGTCCTGAAGGTTTTTTTTCAGCTGAATAATTTTTGTAAGTTAATTTAGAAGAACCTACAGATTCAGTGTCAAAATCCACTTCAATTTCATCCACATGTAGTATATCCATGCTGTTAGCCAAACTACTGGACATTAAAACTGTGAACAAAGAATCAAAATTATTTTAATGAATCAAATTTGTATTTTCAAAATAAAATATAATTAATTGATTTTTTAACAAAAAAAAATTAAATTTTTATTCAAAAATTAATTAATTAACAAAAAATGTAATAGAAATATATGTAATTACAATTATTATTAAGAAATAACAATAATTATAATGGGACCAACCAACAAAGGTTTAATAAATCAACCAAAAAAAATATATTGGCAATAATGGAACAAAGCACTGAGTACTATTATGGTCAACCAATTAATCAAAAAATATTTTAATAAAATTAATTAAATAATTTATTAAAAATTTAATGATCTTCTAGTACTAAGAGTATCACTCTATTATTGTCAACTAGGAATAAAAATTAATAAAAAATATGAACACTTACACTCATTAAATAAGCAATTAAGCCACAATCACTGTTATTGCAATAAAAATTTAATAATTTAAGTGAGAGGTGCAAAGTTTAACTTACTATAGTGAATGAGGAATCACTTTAAAAGTATATATTATTTAATATATTATAAACCTAAAAGGTCAAACCCAAGTTTGAAACATGGCCACAGCAAAAAAATTTATTTTTGGCTTGGGTGGTCCATGTGCAATGTCGTTTGTCGCAGGGTGGTGTATCATCATTGTCGTTTGTAAAGGCCTCCAATTGTTAGCTGGTTGCCCAGAAGAAGAAGAAGAAGAAAGAAATAAAAGGGAACTAGGATAAAGTGAGAAGATAGTAATTAATAATAAATGAGATTTAAAACTCTAATTAAAATATGGGAGAGAAATAAAGAAATGCAACGACAATTGTCTGAGTGGAGACACAACGGAAGGTTCAATTTAAATATAATAATAGTTATTTTAATAAGTTATATCTCAGTGCGCAGTTCACAATTATTATTATTATTATACTTAGAGCAACCTTTAATTATTTATATAATATTTAGATTATAATTTTAATACTAATAAAAATAGAAATAAACGTATTATATTAAAAAGATATGTTCAAGTTGAGTGTATAATAAGTGATGCCGCTACAGGGGATTATCCAAAGCCTTTTATAGGCAAGGGATCCTCTGAAGCGCCAAAATGAGTAATTACAAAATAGTAATAAGGTAAAACAAGAATATAAAAGAAGATAACTAAAACATAGATATTGGGAGAAAAACATGAAACAATAAACTAAACCTGTGAGTAAGTAACCAATTTTCCTACCATAAGTTCCCAAAACAATTAATTAAAATAATCACTAACTAAGTAAGTCTGAAACATAAGAACAGTGAGTAAAATAATCCAAAACAGGTATTACAGTGAGATTTAAAGAGTTTAATTAAAACAAATAAAATTATTTTCACACCAAAATTAATGTAATCAATTTAATCCAGTATAAAGAAAAATTAATTAATTGTTTTAACTGTGTAATTAATTCAATAACTAGTTTAAATGAAACAAAAAGTTAATTTAATGATATTTCTAATATAAAGTGAGAATTTGAATACTATCTTATTAAATAATTGTTTTAATTTATTTAATAATTTTACTGACACACTTAAGGGTCTTAAAAGCGCCCAATATTATTTTTTAATAAGATATGTATGAATTTATTTAATATATAAATTTAATTAATTAATTTAATTACATTATATGTTAGTTTTACCCTTATAATTATAATATATGCTTATAATTAATTAATTATTAGCTTATCTTTGTTAAATACATAAAAATGCGCCATAATTTATAGAATATAATATTTATTTTGCTTAATTTAAATGTTTATTTAATTTATATAATAATGAAATCAATATAATACTTATTTTATATGTATTTAATAAAATACTTATATCATCTCATTATGCAATATAATATTAATTTATATACATAAGAAGCATATTTTTACACCCTCTTTTGGTTCCAGTAAATTGACATAACATTTACTGGGCTCCTGTTATAGCCTGGCTGACACCTTTCTTTTACTAATTTTTTTCAGTTCAATGACTATATACATTTTCAAAAAATTATTTATCATGCTTTTGGTGGAACTTAGATTGAACTTTCAATGCAATCTTGCTTCTAAGTGTGGTTCAAGCTGATTTAAGCCATGAAAAAATTTATACTTTTTTAGAAGTTTTATTAAATACTTTTTAATATAAAAATAATTATATTTTTATATCAAAATATTTTTATTAAATACTTTGAAGTTCTGAATATAAGTACAAATTAAGAGTCATATTTAGAAAATATTATATTAAAATTAGTTTTAAGTTGATTATATATTATTATGATATTATTTCTTTCCATATAACAGATTTATAAACTACCTAAAAATCAATTTTATACAACTATATTATATAAAAAAGATATCAGCTCTTCTGCTTAGATTTGAAGTACTTCAAAAAAATATTATTTTTGCCTTAGGTACAGGTTATATAGAGTATTAAGAGAATCATATTAATTTTTTAGACTTATACTTGTAAGTTGAAGGGAAGCCTCACAGGATAAAATTTTTCATTTTTTAAAAAAAAAATAAGTAAATATCTTTTAAATCAATATATATTTTTATAAAAAGTCAATTTTCAATATTTATGTTTTGTTTTAAATCTGTTATGAAAATTTGAAATTTTTCTATTTAAATTAATTTGTGTAACAATATACTCATTCCAGTATTGCTTTGTGATAAGGCCAATTTCAAGAAAATTTTTAAATTCTTCTGTTTGAATAAAATATCAAAGGGATTGGTTTTCATACACTTAGAAATTGAATAGAAACATTGTATAAGATCTACCAATCAGCATAAATATCATAATTCCAATAAATGATTAATAAATCTTGAACCCATATATTTAATTTTACAATTGTGTGTAAGTGTTCAGTTGTGAATTACTCCTATCAAAACTATAATTCTAATGACTAAAAAAGCATACCTGCAATGTTTCATTTAATTTATTTTTAACACCATAAATATTTTTTATTTTCATTTAAAACATGAAGTAATATTATTTTTAATCAAAAGATTATTGCCTTTACAGCTACTTTTCTAAATGGGTATAATCTAAAGTACCTATTGTGTCTTTTTTAAAAAATGAAAATCATATAATAGTTTTTTCAATTTGAAACTTATATAATTATGAAAAAGTACCACTTTTACCTAATTAATTCAGTTCTTGAACAATAATACAATCAAAATATTTACCTGAAGCTCATTTTTTAACATGAGAGCACTTTGCGTATTATATGGTGCTTATTCCCAGGTTGACACTGAAATTATCCCACAATACAGCATTGAAGCAAAATCAGGCACTAAAATTAAAGTTTAAATAAATTTATACTACTTTATTTTTATTATCTTTTAATTTTTACATGTAGCTTGAATTTTGCTCTTTCATATGGAAAAATAACTAATTAGTGATTAATTATTTCAACTCATGAGATTTTTCTACCAAATAACCTTTTTTACATGGAATTTTGATGAAATACATCATGAAGAGTTCCAGAATATCATATATGTATTTCATTGAATAAATTGATATTGCATAAAAATTCTTAGTAGTTGAATATTCAATAGAAAAGAAAAGAGAAAAAAGATATTTCCTCTTAATTTTAATCATCTTCTTGGATACATAAATGTAAAAAACTGGATTAAAATTCACTGGTATAAGAATTATACCTCTTTCTAGACATAAAATTAAACAATTTATCAATTATTAGTGCTTAGTGTAAAGAAACCATTAGAGGACTTCATTGAAACAGAAATTAGGAAAACATATTTCTATCTTTTATTTTTTTTAATTATGAGTCTTTTCGCAGTATTCTAGAATAAAAACTTGAGAATTTTGATGGTTCAATATGTTTCTTAAATAAATCCATTGAATTGAAAATAATTATATTTCATAATCAGAAATAATAAAAATACAAAAAAAATCAGGTAATATGGTTTAAATTGAAAAATTAATCACCACGCAATATTTGGGGGGGACTTGCTAGCAAGTCCTCAACTTGAAGTCAGATGGAACTCAGACTGAACTGATACTCAAATGAGACTGAAATCTGCTTGACATTATCCTGAACTCTGTGCCAATACTTAATGGATCTTCTGTGAAAGTATAATGAATGTCTGAATAGAGAATTGCATGATATTTTGTGCTTGAAACAAGTAAAATTTGAATGATTTTTTTTAAAGATGATTAGTCAAAATTGAAAGCCATCCTTTTAGACTGAATTATAATGTTCAGCTTTAAAATATGGGAGACTGATAATGTAGGCTTTTTAGTATTATTTGGCTTCTCTCATTTTAAGGATATAATCATTTTTTCAAATTGATAATACATAATGAGTGGCTTGGTTATTCAAGATTATTTTTGGGATTTTCAGAAGTCTTGGGATCTCTTAAAACCTAACTTTTTTTTAATCAACACATTTTTGTCATATATTATCTGACAAAACAAAAAATGTAAGAAAGATATCTAAAAATTTTACTCAAAGTGTAATTTCATGTGAAATTTTCACTACTCTTATAACATACATTGGTTCCTTGTAGAAAAATCATTGAACTTCATTTTAACTAAAAGAATCTGTATGTACATAATTTTTTGGACTTTTAAGAAGATACTTATCAATATTTTGAGTTATGGTATGGGTTCAGTTAAAAACCTATTCAAGGTAACCATAAATTGACTTCAAAATTCTGACAAAAATTATTGTGTTATTATATACATTTTACTGATCATTTCCATGCAGTCACTGGGCTCCTGGCAAACATGATCTGCATATTCATGCAATATGTCTAAATATTGATTAATTGGATTGTGCAACTTCTAAACCATTTATATTCATTTTTGCTCCTTCTCATATCTCCACAAAATGAGTTCCTTGAAATGTCTTGGTCAATTTATGGTTTCATTTGAACCAACACCATCATATATGATATTACAATTATCAAAAAACCAAACGGAAAAGGCAATGCTTCAGCGAGGTAGAAAAAGAGTTCATATTCTTTCTATGTTAGACACAAAGACTCTTAAAATTATTGGAGATCTTTCGGAAAAGCAAAGTGAACAAATTGGACCGCTTCTTGGAGAAATTGGCGACTGTTCTCATCGGTTGAACTTTGAATCTGTGATGCAGCCGCAGCATAAAGCCTATTTTCAGAGCTACATAGTCAAACAGCAAAATGAAACATTGCAGCTGTGGTGCACTTTATTTGGAATCGAAAGGCATCTTAATGAAATAAAACAAAAATTTTATCTTGCTGGAATAAGTATACTTGAAATCGATGATTACGACAGCAAAACATTTTACAATATTGCTTCTTATTGGTCAGAAATTGATTCATGTAGGATTGGACGAAATTCGATAACTCAAAATCAAATACTAGGAATAAAAACGGCATTAAAAACGCACCAACTTCAAGCAGTCAACTTTATGATTGATAACGAAAAATTTATGAAAGATAAACTGGATAAGCTTTGGGAGCATGATGATAATAAATGGCTTCACAGTGTGTACCATCCTCGAAAACGAAATTATGAAAATATTGAACAACACTTTGGTGGATATGGGTCAATACTTGCAGATGACATGGGTTTAGGAAAAACACTATCGACACTTGCTCTGATAAGTGCAACACAAGAGCAAGCAATAAAATTTCAACAAAGATTGGAGCTTTTTGGTAAAAAACTAAGTTTTGCCACACTAATTATATGCCCATTATCTGTACTCTCGAACTGGGAAAATGAAATAAATCTTCATTTCAACCCTCGATCTCTTCCATACCATGTATTTCATGGTCAGATTTGTGATAATTTACGAGAAGAAAAGCTCCAGCGAACTGCGATTGTACTTACCACTTATGAAACAGTCAGCCCTTTGACAATAACTAAGCAAATGGGAAAAAAGTTATCACTGATAAGTAACATTATATGGTATCGAATTGTTCTGGATGAAGCACAGTAAGTTATATATGTAACTTGACACAAAAAATGATGTTAGGAGATTTAACAAGAAACAATAATTTATTATAGCTACATCAAAAATCCTCTAGCCAAAAGGACACAGAAGATTTTTAGTTTACTTTCCAAGCATCGACTATGTTTGACAGGAACACCATTACAAAACTCACCAGAAGATCTGCAGAGTTTAATCACTTTTCTTCAATTGGATGGATGGGATGAGGAGTCTCTTTGGAGAGAACAAATTACACCGAAACTGAAAGTTGGTTCACTGCAGGCAGTCAAAACTATCAACCACCTTATGAAGGTAGTCTGCTTACGGAGAACGAAGGATGTTGTGCTAAATCTCCCTAAAAAGGTTGAAGAAGGTATATTAGTGAGATTCGGAAGACACTGGCAAAAAAGACTGGACAAACTACAGGAAGAATTTTACAAGCAATTTGGTCCAAATCGTGATCAAAAACAAACTTGGGATAATAGTGAATTTCTACGGCAACTAAAGGTTTTACAACTATTTTGCAACCATCCAATGTATGAATTTAGAAAAGATGAACGGCCTGATAGGTAAACATGGAGAGATTCGGCTAAGATATTACATCTCATTGAGCATGTGATGGAGTTTGTGCAAGGGCAAAGAGGCATAAAGGAGCCCAAAGCAGTCATCTTTTCAGAATATGTGGACTTTTTAGAAATGTAAGTGACTAACTTAACACTTTTTGATGAAGGAAAATTAAAGGAGTGATTATTTTCAAAAGGATTTCGAAAGCCCTAAAAGAGTATAACATTGGCTTTACAATGTATGTAGGTGATTTGAGTCGGAGGGCCCGAGATGAAAGTCTAAACAGGTTTAAAAACGATATCAATTGCTTTGTTCTTCTTGGCTCCATTAAGTCAGCAGGGATAGGTATTGATTTAAAATGTGCACAAAATGTTTACATAATGGTATTTTAGCATATAATTTTCACTTAATACAAGAAATTCAACTGGGAACACTTATTAATTGAATGTTTTATTATTGTGAATTTGTGCAGGAGCCAAGCTGGAATCCATCAATAGAATCCCAAGCTATTGATCGGCTTTTTCGAATGGGTCAAAAAAACAAGGTCCATGTCATTAAATATTTTGTGAGAAAGAGTATTGAATTCAGTATTTACAACATTCAAAAAAAAAGGAGAAGTTAACTATGTATGTAAAATAAATTTTATATTGATGAAAAAATGAAAACTAATTATTTAAATTTTTATTTTCAAGGCTCAGTGTACCAAATAGTGGAGATGAACCATTTCAGCTTAAAAAGATGGTTCTTGATGAATATCTGAATGAGTTGAAGAAGTTGGAGCAGTCAGTTGAAGAAGATTATTGATGTTTATTGGGTTGGAAATTTTCAACATTCTTTTTTCTTGATTATTGAGAGTAGCTAAATAATTATTATCATAGCAGTCAAGAGGTAAAGATCAAGGTACTGATTCCTGTCGAAGCCTAGAAGGTGGTAATGATACAGAATGTATCCTTTGTATCGAAACAAGATCTTTTAGTGGCAATGATGATGTTTTTGATTTTTGACTCATTTCATGGGACTTAAGATCGATATTTTGTGCTAGAATTGAAAATTCATCTGATCTCCATGATAGCGATACTTTACTTATTGACCCATCTTCATTGATTTCTGAGTCAGAGCAGCATTTGACATTAGTAAACAAATCTTTTGCTGTTGAACATATAGGAAGGGTCTTGAGAAAGTTTGTACGATGAACAGAGAGCTTCAAGAGATTATCAGCAAAGAACTCGAAAAAATATGAAAGATGTTAGACTGACTTTTTTACGTATCCTAGACCGAGACTTTTGAGCTTTTTTTTTCTCCAAATGGTCTGGAGAATAGTGTCCAAGTCTAAGCATATTCTGTTGTCCAAGGAACCATCGATGGAGAACACCCATTTGATTAGCAAAGGAAATTGTGTTTGGATCGATAGGGTATGAAGCAAAAGCCATCATTCGGAAAGCATTGTCCCAATGTTTGATAATAAGTTGAGCAAAGCACTGATTCCAGTGAGAGTGCCATTCCAGATTCCAAGCAAAATTACGACCTGGAAAGTTGGATGATTCAAGATCATTGAGAAATGCTTCATAATATGAATGAGGAATCGTTTCTGTCACAACACTAGAGCCTGAAGCTAAACAAATCTGTACAGGGGATGTAATAGATTCATGTGTAATTAATGAGCATTTAAAAATCTGGTGATTTGTAGGAAAGAGTTTCCAAGATGTTGAAGTAGGAGATATTTGCATAAGAGTTCTACAAAAACTATGGATGCAGCGACAAAAAGGAGAATTAGAAGGAGGAAGAATTTCGGAAAATATTTTATTTATTTGACGATAGTTTCTGGGAGGTTTTCCAGCAGGAAAGTAAGACCAATAATCAGGCATAATTTATAAAGAATTATGTATAATAAATGCTACAGTATGGAGGGGAGTCTAAGAGCGGAAATTATCTATCTTATATGATAGCTCCAACAGTGACATGAAGATATTACAAAGAGGTTGCTAAAAACAACGAATATACACTCAGGAATAAGCCATAAAAACAATAGATCAAAAGGAATATAAATTAAAAAACTGAGTGTATTACATGAGATGAGTACTCATACATCGGAGGAAAGCATGGTTATCAAAGGAGTGTACTGAGAAAAAAAATATCGATCATTTTAATATGTAGCAGTAATGAGCATTCCCTGAAAGGGAAGTATAAAAACGAACAACATTAAGTAAATATAATTTACAAAATGACATTTTTCTGAAATAAATAATATTCTTTGTCTAAAAAATTCCACTCATAATTAAGATAGCAATTGAACAACCGGATGATAAAGAGATATCAAATATGCAGGTACAAAACATATACTTGAAAAGAGTTAGTTGAAATTGTTTACATGAATTTTTTTTAAAAGACAAGGGCTTTATCTTTGCAAAAGGTAAGTAATTGAAAGATGTTTATGGGAATATTTCTGAATGAACCAAAAAAACATCGGGCTATTAATTGCAATTGTCAAACCTAATGCAAGAGGTGAATTTTATCATTCACCCATAAAATAGTGCTTACGAAAGAATATTCAGAAAAATTTTAAAGGATATCTAGAGGGTAATTTCTCTATATGCTAATTCTAGGTCTGGATGGAACTAGTTCCTATGATGAAAATGATAATTCTGTTGTAGAATTAGAAGGCCATTATTTTAGTAATGGCAAAGTAAATAAAGTCATTTATGTAGCATTTGTTCAATTTTTTATTCCCACAGACCTAAAAAAAAACATAAAGTTAGTCACCTCACATGATGCCCCAAATCAATGAGGTGTACTCTATTTTTCGGCCGTAAAATAGAGTTCCCACCCAAGAATTGGAAGGAAAACTCACAAGATAAAAAAAAGTAATTATCAATGAACGTAAGTAATATCTCATAATAGAACTATTTTATATAATTTCATCAATAATGTCAAGATTATAATGAGTTTCAAAATACATTAATTTACAGTTGTTTTAGAGGTTGAGCAAAATTTAATCACTAATACCAACTCAAAAAACATGGGTTAACTCATATCAGCTGCTTCCTCCCAGAAATTTCATCAATATATTTTCAGTAGGTAAGATGCAAGAAAAATTGAATATATTTGAAAAAAGGAGATAAGAGTAAAATGGGTAAAGGAATAAAATATATACAATCAATTAGGAACAAAAAAGATTTGTGTTATTTTTCATATATTATTAATTTCAATATTTTATTACAAAAGGAATATAAATCCTTGAAATGATTTTTTCAATGATGATTATTATTATGTGATGGATTGATTATTCATTGAAACCTGTGCAAAACTAAAAATGTATGATTTTGGTACCATTTTAAGATATTAATATTTCTATAAATGATAATTCAATAAATTATTATAATAAATAAAATTATCTAACCATTATAAATTAAGATTAATAACACCAGATATCAAATAGTTTTGTTTTCATGGTAGAGATAGATGAATCCTTTCAAGTACTTAGAGGTGAAAATTTATTTTTTGATTAATCTCTTGATAAAAGTACATTCAAACATGGAAATAAATTGGATAGTTTACTCTAATTTTTTGCATAAAATTTGTATTCATATTAGCAAGTATGCGAATGCAAATAATAATTATTTAGAAAATCTAGGACAAACAAATTAGTTTCAACGTTGGTTTTTGAAATTGCCCTCCCAAACTTCAAATTCATTTTCCCAATTCTGAATATCCCTCATCAATGCCATTTCAGCCAAAAATTTGTGAATGTACAACATTAGGTTGTGCATTCAAGGTTCATCTAACGCCACTTGGAACCTACCGAACAGGAGTTATATATAAAACTGCAAAGTCTTACAAGAATCATCAAACCGAATGTGCAAAGAAAATTAATACAGACTGTATTAAAGATTCTATGTTGGAGGGAAATTCTGGCAGTTCATCTCAGGTATTTTCATTTTTTAAAATTGACAAAGGTTATATGTGGAGAGAATGTTTAGAGAATAAAATCTAAAACATTTATTTTTTAGTTACCGAATTCTTTAACTCCAAAGTTAACTGGCACTATTCTTGGCCAGTGTAGCATGGTAGCTGAGGAGAAGTATAGTCGATCAGTAATGTTACAGGCAGCGAATCTTTATTCATCGAATAAACTCAGCTTAAGAGGATGTGAATCTTTCCTAAAAAACCAAATAAAAAATTTGAAAATTCTTGGTGATGATCGCTCATTGAATGTTGATGGAATCATTAAAAAAATTCCCCAGTCACTCGAAACGGTATTTCGTCGTCTTAAACTCTACCCGACACTTGTCACCAGGACATGCTGTGCTAAATGTTTTGCTCTTTATGAATTTGATCTGGATGATCATCCTTCTATTAAAACATGCACTCAAGTATTCATGTCATCATCGAAAAAATATGTGAAACAGTTACCAGAAAAAGAAAAGTCTCCGCAGTGTAATGAAGATCTTTACACTAAATCTTACAAAGAAAAAAAAAAATCATTTACAAGCCAAAAAAAATATTTCTATATAATGTGTTTGTTGATTGGATTTCGATGAAATTGAAGCAGAAAGATTTTGATGAAGGGACTCAAAAGTGCAAATCTTTTAGAAGATCAGATTTTAATGTAATGGATGACATCTGGGAAGGGGAGATTTGGAAGAATTTCCCTGAAGATTCAAATGCTTCAGAGGATGGCTATTCTGCTTTTGCTTCGACTCCTGGCAATTTGGTGTTCAGCTTATACGTGGACTGGTTCCGGCCTGGAGGTAATCGGATTGGAAGTCATCAGAAATCAGTTGGGTTGATTATGCTTATTTGTATGAGCTTACCACCATCTGAACGATATTGCGAAAAAAATTTATTTCTATTCTCGATAATACCAGGTCCAAATGAGCCAACGAGTGAACAATTTTACCATCTTTTGAAGCCTTTAGTTGATGAATTCAAAGTACTTTGGGAAGGCATATGGGTCAGCTCCACACATTCTCATCCAGAAGGTGAAAAAATCCGAGCTGCAATCTTCCCATTAATTGCAGATATTCCAGCACTTCGGAAAGTAGCAGGCTTTGCTGGCCACTCAGCAACACGATTTTGTTCTTTCTGTTTATTATCAATTAATGAAAATGATGAGTACGATGTGAATAAATTTCCTTGTCGGACCCATGAAGAACACATGAAACATGCGAAAGAATGGAAAAATGCAACAACACATTGGGAACAAGAAAAAATTGTTTTAGAGCATGGTGTCCGCTGGAGTGCTTTGAATGAATTGAGCTACTGGAGACCGATAGAATATTGTGCTTTGGATATGATGCATTGCCATATGCTGGGTAATCTTAAGGATCACAGCAGGATGTTTTTACGAATTGAAGATGCAGCGATCGACCTTGAAAAGAAGTTGAAGAAGGCAGAGAATTGGAATATTAAAGATTTGGATGATTCAGTTTATCCAGAGAAAGATGTAAGAAGTTCTCGAAAGCGGCAGTATGAATCCGATCAAGAAAATAAGCTGGAATTCTTGTCATCCAGGAGTGGTAGTATGCAACCTTTAACTGAGTTAAATCTTAAAATGATAGCGAGTGAAAAGGGTGTTAATGTAAGGAAGCGTCAAAAAACCGATAGTTATTTCCTCAGATCCCAATCTCAGTCAAACTCTTCAAGCATCTTTTTTGATCACTCGAGTGGTATCCCAGTTAGTTCAAGTTATAATTTGCGGAGTGGAACTAAAGGCGAATCATCAAAAATAGCTAGTGAAGACTCTTCTGAGGGGTCGCACGTGACAGCTAAGGGAAATGAAAATGCTTTGGGTAAAGAAGTAAAAGATTCTGCAGACTTTTTAGACCCTAGATTAACGGGAGATGAATTGCTAGTGGTAGGGAAGGTTATTCAGCAGACAATAACTCCTTCTTGGTTTACACGGGTACCGAAAAAATTGGGATCAAAAACTGGAGGTTCACTAAAGGCAGCTGAGTGGCATGTACTGTATACTGTCTACTATCCACTTGCATTGATACCACTTTGGTTTCAGCAAAGTTCATCACAGGGATGCTCAACAGGCTTAGAATTACCGTCCAGAGAATCAATACTACTAAAATCATTGACAACTTTGATTTCGATTACGAACTTTCTAACCCTGAAGAAAATATCAAAAGATGAGGTGAAAGATTTAGAAAACCTTCTTTTTGAATACCGTCAATGTCTTCAGAGTGGATGGAAACATCAAAGGATAAAGCCAAACCTCCACCTAACTCAGCATTTCCCTGATGTGATAAAACGATTTGGGCCACCTGCTTATACTGCCACATGGGCAGCTGAAAGAATAAATGGTAAACTTTCAAGTATTTCAAATAATCATCATTCTTGTATGTCAAAATAAAAATTTTCATTGAATATTTAACAATTATTAATATCATATTTTGTATGTAAGATGAGATACCAAAAACGATTCTCAAGTATTGGCATGTCAAGACAGTTCTAATGCAGTATGAAAAAGAAGAAAACATGGAGCTAAACAAAGATGAAAAAATGACGAAAGATTTGGATAGTGTGAAAGAGTGTATTACGCTGGATGAAGCAATTTTTCAAAAATGGGCAAAAGCACGAATTGGAAAAGATAGTTTAAGACGGCATTTGTCATTATCAGAGATCAAAGTTGAAAGAGTGGTGCAAGTACTCAGAAGCTTTGTGTTAAAAGGAAAACGATTTATGACGAAATCTAAGCATGAAGGTAACTCAACAATCGAATTCAAATATTGTGATGATTGGAGTTTTGGTCAGATTGATATGTTATTCACATCAAAAGAGGACAAGGGAGAGGTTTGGGCGATTGTTAGTCCTTTCAAAGAAATCCTGCCTAGCGAAACACACAAGGATCCTTATGAGAGTCATACTCTTCTAAATAGCAGAGTACTCAGGGATTCTAAGGCCGCCGCTATTGTTGTAAGTGAAAAGTCGATAATAGGACATGCAGCTATCCTGAAACATCAGCGAGGAACTTTTGGTATGAAAGAAAAGATTATCACGGCTGTTGGGTTGAGGTCCATTGTAAGTCAAAACTAATTACTCTGAATAGAAGCAGTTTGAGTTAATTTTGATCCTTTGGCATTTGAAAGGAGTGGTAATGCAAGCAAAGTGATGAATGGCACAATTTTGGGTGGAGAATGGGAGAATAAAGATTTTTTTGATTGAGCAATGCCTTAACAATGTGATATAAAAAAATAGTTGCATAATTCCAAACATCACTCAGCATTATGAGATATCAAACATGAATTTGGTAGGAATTCGACAGAGATAAAAAAATTTAGAAAAAGTAATAAGTAAGGTGGGAAGTATAAATAATACTCATTTCAGTTTAGGAAGGCAATTTTCAAGCCCAATTCCAAAACTCTTTATAAATTTTTCTCTGATTAATTAACAACACTTTTAAAAAAATTATTGTAAAGGATTAAAATATGGACAAAGATTTTGATATGAGTAAGACATTGTTATCTACTAAATCATTCTGCCAAGTTAATAATTTGATATTTCTAATTTGACTTCAATTTCACAAAAAATAGGTCAATTGTTAAATTCTATTATTGATAATGGAACTATGGATATGGATGTGGAATACGAGACTCCAAATCCAGAAGCTAAGGATGGTAACAGTAACCCCCACGCTGGTCCTTCTACATCTACATCTAACGACCAAAGGCAGAAAAATACTCCGCATCAAAATCGAGAGGAACAGACGAATCAAAATGGGGCTGCTAAGAATGCTGAATTTGTTGCCGGGTTACTGAATGATTTCCTGCCCAAGAATACTGAACAAAATCCAGATGAACCTGAATTTTCTAGTTGAGTACTTGAAATTATTTTGATAAATGCAAATGTACTTTTAATGACTGATTTAATTTTTTTCCCTGTTTTGTAGGCACTTTTGATCCAAAGCTACGAAATAATTTTAAGGAGCAAAAAAGGAAAGCGGCTGAGAGAAGAACAGCAGAGGGTCGTCAAGAAAAAGTCATAAAATCCATCTCAAAAGCAAGAAATGCACCCAGAAGTTCTGAAACAATCAGCCGAAATATTCATCACTTCTTAAGAGTGTGCCTGGGTGGCCCGACACAACTGAATCACTATCCAGAAAGCCCAACTGAAGAGGAGGTTAAAAATTGGCTTAATTGGACTCAGAACAAAAAGAATCTACTTCGACAGGCAATTGAAAAGGTTTTCTCAATTCATCAGCCAAAAACTGCTGCTGATAAAGACTATTTAGCTAGAACTGCAGCTGCTCACATTGGAGCGAAAATTGGTTTGCCTGCTTTTCAGCCTACGAGTGATTTATTGAACATTCCTGGTGGTCCTCCTGTCCCGATGACATTGAAGAAAAATCTTGAGCGGGCTTTACAAGAAAAAGGATTCCCGAGACTTACTTTTGAATGGTCATGCAAATCATTTTCAGGATCAGTCTGGAATCAAGTAGTATCGGCAATTTTGGCAGAATTTTCACTGACTTGGCTTAAGACGGTGAATTGGGTGGACGCAGAGAAATTCAAATTTATTTCCATTGTCATTGAACAGTGGGTTTTAAATAAAGGTAAAGAGTTGAGGAAGTATAAAGGAAGAAAAGATACTTCTCTTGCGGATATCAAGAAGATAAACCATTCCAAGGCACAAGTGCAAAGACACCGAAAAAAAGTGAGAATTTCCCCTAATCTTTCAAAATAAAAGCTACTTACAAGATATGATTTTATTTAACATTTTAGATAGCTGAAACACGTTGGACTATATCGGGTAAATACTGCCATGGAAATGAAGATTTTATCGCCCTCTTTTTGACAACTGAATGCACATCAGATATCGAGGAAGAAAAAGAGTCTACAAAGCGGCCCATACGTGTAATACCTGCATGGAGAAGCCAACGACTCACTGAGTGTATCCATTTACTTGATAAAGTAGCATTTTCTTTAGCAACAAATCAAAGGGCTCTTCTCCAGTATAAAAAGACATATGAGCGCTCTTCTGAGAAAAAATCTTCAAAAAATGGTATAATTGGTGTTCCCCGAAATTTACCAAAAAATTTTTACTCAAGTGATTTTTTAAATAGTCTAAATAAGATTGAAAGTGATATTCTTGCAGCTAAAAATGAAGTTGATTTAGAAAAGATTTATTCAAGCTTGAATAATTTATGTATATAGTTATACTTATAAGAAGCTCTTTCATATATCATATAAGAAATATATTGTTTACTGTAGATATTACATAGTTGTTCTTACAGGGGATTAATGCGAAAATTGTATTTACTAGCCGACCAGCTTTTTTCCTAATCTAATTATAAATAGTAAGAAAAAAAGTGTTTTATTTGTAAATATATCTTTAAATGTAAATGAGCCAAAAGTGCAGTGAAATGTTTTAAGTTTTAATCATCGGATTCTTATGATAGAACAATTAAGTGTGTGTAGGTTTGATTGAGACATACAGGTGCGTACCTGTGATATGTGCCGTGTTGGCACAAATGCATTGGATAATCAAAGTGATCAAAGATATGCAATAGTGGAATAAAAAAGTCTAAGGATAATTTTACATTTAAGTACATGAATACTAGACAACCCAAGGTAGGTCAACCGGCATTAAGAAGTGAAAATTTGAAAGTGTATTCTTTCACTAAAAGCTAAGTTTCATTCCAATTTGAATCAATATGTTTAACGAATGTTCAATGTAATCTTGAATAACTGTTTTGATTTGGATTGAATATTTATATTAGCCATTGTATAATTTTTAAGGTGATTATGATGTGGCAAATTTTTTTTCCTAACAAAATTTTGAAGTATATCACTTAAAAAATGTTTAAGTTTCTTGTAAACTTGTGCCAAACTCATGCTGAACTCTGGTTGAACACCGGTGGGAGCTTGTTGTGGGGCGAAGTTCGGTACATATTCAAACTTAGTCTGGTGAATTTTCCATAATTGTTTTTTTAATAGTTCAAGTGTATGGTGCATATGCCTAAGGCCATTTTAGTGATGTTCAATTCATTTTAAACGTTCTGCTTGAGGAATGTTAGAAAGTTTAATGTATGGAAAATCCTTTAATTTGAATTTTGCTCAACCAGCTGAAGTATAGTTATTAAAGGACTTAGTGCTTAGCTGGATAATTATTTACAATGCATGTTTAGTTTGAAATTTATTTCGCCTGTCTTTCCTTGAAAGGTATTCCCTAACAACCAAACAATGGGGGTTGCATATGCAATCACAATTTTCAAATTGCACAATAGTTTGCTCAAGGAAAAACATTACCGTAACTTAAGAATGAAGGCTTCAATAATTATATAAGGGAGTCTGATTTCAAAGTTTTTTCACATCATCCCACATTACTCTAAATAAAACGAAACATTATCGATTTCAAATATTTTCTCCATTTGCTAGATTAGTTAAATTTAAATAATTCATCTATTAATAAAGATTATTGTCCTCTTCATTCTAATTTTTTTTAATCTTATAGCATGTCAGACTCAAGTTCCGAGCTATCATCAGTCCCGTCTTCAGGTTGTAAGAAAAATGCAACACCATCACCCGGTTAGTAATAAGTCAGTGATAAAAAACTATTTATGTGAAAGCTTACTTTTCATTTTGTATGTAGATGCTCAAGCAATAAAAGAAAATTTCAATGAGACTGCCACTTTCGAAAAATTTTCACTCCAATCAAGCAATCCATTACAATCAACATCTAGGGAGCCAGCACTTCAGTCAGAAATTATTGAGATTACGGCTGAAGAATACTATGAAAAACTCAATATGATGGAGGAACGAGCAGCATCTTTTGTTTGGGAGTTGGAAGAAATGAGAGTTCACAAGGCATATGTGGACTCAGCATCATCGTTTCTTAACTTTGTTAAACATCAAAAAAAATGTGAGTAATTTCATACTTTAATTGTTATTGAATCTAAAACATTATTATTTATAATTATTAGCATATCTGGATACTAAGAAAGTTCCCGAAGATTCTCATATTAAGGTCAAGGAGGCACAAGAGTCAGAATCGGGTAGTGCTTCAAGAAATGTAAACAAGAGGTTGGATCATACTCATCGGACAAAAAGAGCACGTACCTCATTAAGCTCCTCATTGGTTCCAGAATATTCTTCATCTCCTACTCCTGATGGAGAAGAAGAATCTGAAAGACAAGAAGACCCAATGTTATCAAGTAATTCGTAAGTATAATTTTAATCATACAACTTTCATGAGATATACTGATATCCCTTCTCATAAACTATTGTCGTGCAATTTAACTTTAGGAAAAACGATCAAGGTGAATCTGCAGCAGGTAAAAGATGAATATAATATCATAGCTGATAATTTAAAATTTATTTTGTGAAACTGACACATTTCTTTTTATAATATTTACAGACATAGATGCAGAAAATTCACAAAAGAAAAAAGAAACACCAATCATTGCCAGTGACGATCACAACAGAGAGATATCATCTGCGGCTGAAGAAACAACTGCAAGGGATGATGCGGTACCACATTCTCAAACGGAACCGTTAAGTATGTGTATTTAATATTTTTATTCAAAAAAAAATGTGGCTAAATGTTTAACATTTCTGTAGTATCTTCTGCATCAAAAGAGCCGTCCTTGTTGAAAGATATGAATTTAAAATCAGATATCAAAGAACTTTATTATTTTTTTGAAGGAAAAATCAGCTGGCAAAAGGTGAACAAGGCATGTAATGCAATCACATTCTTTCTGAATTTTCGAGGAACGGAGAAGATTTTAACACCGTCGTTTGATGCGTTCTCGTTTCATTTCACCCAAGGCACTCATGCAGAATGGGTTAAAGTCATCAATGAATTGGGTAATTTCTTCACTATTGAAAATATAATTTTTGTATTTATTAACTTTATGACTCTTATTGTAGGCCCTCAATTTTTGGATTTAAATGAATCTACGCAACCATGGTACTCGACCGATCAAATTGACTTTTCAAAACTTGCCGAGTTCAATGCAAAATCATTGAATGAAACTTATGGGGACTTGTGCAAAAAGAAGACATCAAATCCAGAAACCCACCTGTTTCGTTTGCTTAGTCGATGTCAATTTGTCAGCCCACATTCTCAACAGTACTGGTCGACACTGATTGCCTCGTCTCTAGAGTTAATGGCAAACGAAACACATCAGGCACCTCCACCCGAAATGATTGAGAATGATGATCCGGTAACACGAAGTCTTCTATTAATCGATCATATTGACAAACTTATGAACAAGACTCCACCAATTTCGAGTTCAGCAAGTGAGATGAAGAAGTACAAAGCCATGACCAACTCAATGACGCCGCTTTTACAATTTCAAAATGTCATATCCAACTGTTTGAAGTCATACTTGTCATTGTATGCAAGATCACAGGCGAAACCGAAAACAGCTTCAGAAAAGCGGAAAAGAAAAGAAAAAGACGGTGGACAATTGATTCAGTCTGGATCCAACAATGCAGAAGAAAGGTCACTGATTCAGATTGAACAAAGCACAGCAAATCATAACTTTCAACCTTTTATTATGTATTTGATAGATGGGGTAAGGGGTTTATTTATATGTTCGCATGATTATAGATTTGCAAGTATCAGTGATTGTTTAGCATTTATAAGTCAGGTTGATTGTATTCGCAAAAAAAGTAATTGCTTATTTAATTCAGAAGAACGTATATGGAAGAATCTCAATAGCTACATCATAGGTCTTTTTTACAAAATTATCAAAAATCCAGCAAACACGAAAGACTTCTGTATGCCATCACACTTGGAAATAGCTCGTGCAATAACTGCTGATTTTTTGGATCATTGGAAAATAGTCCAACCTGATACATATTTTTTTCAAACTCCAAGTATTAAAGAGTAAATATTGATTATATTTATATAAATAGATGCTATACTTGATATAATATTGATGTAAATAGCTACAATAATATGAATATTTCAAAATAATAATAATAAAATTAAAAATTAAAAAAATTTGGAAATAAGAAATATGCAAGAATTGTGTAAAATGTGCAATAATTATAATACATGGATTAAAAATAAATGTGAATAATAATAAATATGAGGTATGCAAATGAAGTGTGGAAAGATGGAAAAATAAGAATTATAAACAACTTTAAAAAATAAGATGACAGTTATAAATGTATTAAATGAGTATAAAGTGTTAGAAAAGAAGAATAGGTAATTGAAAAAACATCAACAATTAAATATGAAGTACAGAATCATAAAAAATGTAAAAACTCATAAGTCGAATGATTAAATGATATATTCATTCATAGAAAGAAAGCAGCAGTGTTATTCCTGATAATAATAGAAGTATACAAAGGCAAGGAATAATGAATATAATATACTCATCAAAAATATAATTAGATGAAGAAAAGAGAAAGAATAATGTGAACACATTCAAATTAAAAAATGTGTACTCTAACCTATAATGGTAGTTAAGGGTAATCCAAATTGATATTCCAAAACAGATTGAAATAGAAGCAAAAAAACACAAGTGTACCCTGATCTTCGCGCGAAGACCAGGGTACACTTCTCAAAATCTCTGATACAAATTTTATCAAGGCCAATATACAATGGTGGACTCTGATGTTCGGCCGAAGATGAAGGTCCACCTCTTCAAATATCACTGAACACATGGTTGCAGGCAAAAATACCATGGTGTACCCTGATCTTCGGCCAAAGATCAGGGTTCAAGTCTTCAAATTTCAAGAAATATTTGAATAGGAGAAAAAACATATGTACCCTGATCTTTGTGTGCAAATCAGGGTACACATCTTCAATTTTCACACACAATGTGTAGGAAGGCAAAAATACAATGGATGCCTCTGATGAAGGTGTTAGAACAAGGGTCATTTATTTTCAAATTCATGAACAATTTGAATACAGGGAAAAATGAAAGGTGAACCCTGATCTTCGCGCGAAGGTCAGGGTACACATCATCAATTTTCATGTAGTTTTTGAATAACGGCAAAAAAACACATGTGTACCCTGACCTTCGTGCGAAGATCAGGGTTCACTTGTCTAAATCTCACATACAATTTAGTCCAGGTAAAAAATACAAAGGTGGACTCTGATCTTTGCCTGAAGATCAGGGTACACATCATTAATTTTCATGTACTTTTTGAATAACAGCAAAGAAACACAAGTGTATCCCTGATCTTCGCGCGAAGATCAGTGTACACTTCTCAAAATCTATGATACAATTTTGATCAAGGCCAATATACAATGGTGGACTCTGATCTTCCGCTTGTGAAGAAGGTCTACCTCTCTGAACACATAGTTGCAGGCAAAAATACCATAGTGGACCCTGATCTTCAGGGAAAAATCCGTGTACACCTCTAAATTTTTTTTCATATAATTTAAAATAATGCAAAAATACAATGAAGGAATCTGATGTTCCCCTGCAGGTAAGATTTTCCTTGAAAGATTATTAAGTGAAGTTAAAATATACTTTCGAAAACCACATGTAAATCTTGACCTGTGCAGATTAATCATGGTTGGTTTGTTATAATTTATACATGAACAAAATTACTTCAAATTCTAACAATCAAAGACTATATATCATATTATTTTATATTAACTAAAATAACAGTGTTCATCTTTGAATTTGGAATAGTTGACCTTTATTGTTTGCTTTAGATGGATGCCCACCTGTGATTTTTACTCCTACTCATATGTTGTTGAAATTTGAAGAGGTGTACCCTGATCTTCGCGCGAAGATCAGGGATACACTTGTGTTTCTTTGCTGTTATCAAAAAGTACATGAAAATTAATGATGTGTACCCTGATCTTCAGGCAAAGATCAGAGTCCACCTTTGTATTTTTTACCTGGACTAAATTGTATGTGAGATTTAGACAAGTGAACCCTGATCTTTGCACGAAGGTCAGGGTACACATGTGTTTTTTTGCCGTTATTCAAAAACTACATGAATATTGATGATGTGTACCCTGATCTTTGCGCGAAGATCAGGGTTCACCTTTCGTTTTTCCCTGTATTCAAATTGTTCATGAATTTGAAAATAAATGACCCTTGTTCTAACACTTTCATCAGAGGCATCCATTGTATTTTTGCCTTTCTACACATTGTGTGTGAAAATTGAAGATGTGTACCCTGATTTGCACACAAAGATCAGGGTACATATGTTTTTTCTCCTATTCAAATATTTCTTGAAATTTGAAGACGTGAACCCTGATCTTCGGCCGAAGATCAGGGTACACCATGGTATTTTTGCCTGCAACCATGTGTTCAGTGATATTTGAAGTGGTGGACCTTCATCTTCGGCCGAACATCAGAGTCCACCATTGTATATTGGCCTTGATAAAAAGTGTATCAGAGATTTTGAGAAGTGTACCCTCATCTTTGCACGAAGATCAGGGTACACATGAGTGGGTTTACCACTATATTGTTTGCTTTTAACACATTGTTATTAAAAATTGAAAAGGTGCACCTTGATCTTAAAGCAAAGATCAGCGTAAACATGTGTATTTTTGCTTCAATTCAAAATGTTTATGAAATTTGTAGAAGTGTGCCTTGACCAGCAGCCGTTAATCAGTGTCTGTCCTGTTATTTTTACCTGCTGAAATTGTCCTATCCTTTAATCACATCATTAATAATATTTTCTTAATAATCACATCTATATTAATATTTACCATCCTTCAACCTCCTTGAAAATTTATTCATCATTTATAATTCCTTGATAATATTTTCTTTGTATCTCCTTATTTGATCATCTTCATATTTATTTTACCATGTACTTTAACATCTACATAAGATTCTATTATATTCTCTAGTTTTATGTTACTGTGCTTGTGCTATCTATGTCATTTTAATGACTTCACTATCAACTACATATCTCTCCTTCAGTCTCAATACATCAATATACATTGTTAACAAAACCCTTTTACATATGATTACTCCCTTTTTGTAAACTTCACTATCTCTCTCTATACTGCTTTTCTTAATTTAGTGGGACCTCATTATTCAATTTCTTTCTGGTGCTCTCACATAGATCCTTATATACACATACCTCCATAACCTTTTTTTATAACATTCTTTACCCTCATTTTGTTCCTTCAACCCACAGCCATCACTTTACTCTACCTTTTCACACTACTTTTTCAAAGTTTCAGAACCTACATATGATATACTCAGTATTTTCATCTTTTAAAAAATGCTTAATATTATTTTTATTTAATATTGTTCTTACCATCTCTTTTCTTCTTAAGAGAATTATCAACACTTTTCTGATAAGTTATGAGTTTTTCATGATCCTTATCTGCCAGATTTTCGTTTTGTAGTGTCGTTCTAATTTTTTCTTTTAATAATTTTAGCTTTGTCGTTTTGTCTTTTGTTGCAATGTACTGTGGAACGTCTATTCCTAGAAGAGAAAAAATTTCAAGTCCTTTGAATAGCTTCTTGGAAACTTGAATTGATGATCCCAGACGTGTGAACCCTTCTTCCTCATTACATTTTGACGTGTAATGCAGTACTTCATTCGCTGGCCAAAGTATCAACCATAGTCCATCACAGTTGTTGAAGTTTATTTTCGTCTCCAACTCTGGGAAAATAAACTCTCCTCCTTCTTGTCGTGGTTTATTCTTATTGTATGGGCGCTCATCGAGTTCATTTTTATACGTATTTTTGGGGTATCAAATCCCAAATGCATATCGACTCCCATCCCTATCGCAGTGCGGAGTGTTACTGTATCCATTACCATTAATCCCCGTGGTCCATGTCAGATTTCCAAAAAAAGAGTCCTCTTCCTCTTCCCAACCCGGTATATTTAACTCTTTTGACAATACCCGTGCTTCCTCATATAACTTCTTGGACAACAACTGAAAGAAAAATCTATAAAAAATTGATAATCGTTTTTTTGCTTGATCTCTTTCAGCTTTTGTAATATTTTTGTTCACATATTGCCCTAATACAGTCTATTAATGTTTAAATAATTGGAAAACATGAAAAAATGCTTACTTAAATCGAGAGGAATCGAGCATCCCATCAAAATTCCTTCAGCAAACATTACTCCACTTTCTTGTGGTCCGTTACATGAGACCACATGCTCCAAAAGTTGAAGATCTCTCATGGCCTGTCTCATATCGTCAAGTTTATTGAGCATTTTTAACTGCTCCAACGAAATCGATGATATAATTATTGGTCGTACACCTCTTTTTCTGGGCTGGATGAAGTATGTTCCCTCATTCAGCTGCTTGAAATCTTGTGGGTCTAATGCTCCATATTGTGTCTTGTGTATCGGTTTTACTTTCAATTGTCTACCAAACATCAGATTTCCTTCTATTACACTAATTCCCCCCTCTTCTGCTTCTTTACTTGCCATAATATTTCTTTTTCCATTTTTGTTTGGATGTTTTTTCTTCCCTGCCCTTCTCCCTCGATTTTTTCCTTTACCATCCTTTCTCACAAAGTCTTCTTCTGAATCACACATGGGTTACTCTACTAAAACTTCGATTCAGATATAAATTCATGGTCAGTATATGACTTCTCAATCATTTAAATTACATAAATTAAATGTTTGAGTTGAAATAACATGATTCAGAGTCTAAGAGGGGCAATAATGCTCTAACAACATGCTCGCTGCATTAAACCTCAATCATGTTATTTCATACTAATCAAACACTAGACAATTTTTTGTTATAAAATGAAGATACTTTGACATACATTAATTTATTTTAATCCAAAAATTTTCAACCTCCTATTTTGTAACCAAAAAAAACAAGAACGAAACGTTAATTAAAACTCAAATGAAATTTATTACTTTTAAGTTATCATTGCATGAATGAGTGACTAAGAGGGGCAATAATGCTCTAACAGCACGCATGCTGCATTAGTCATAAATCACATAACATTTACTATTCCCATAACTTCAAGAGAACAATTAACAAAAAAAAATCCACATACTTTCGTTAATATTCCAGTTGTTGTTGTGTACAGAAGAAAATCTGTAATACAAAAATAAAAATAAAATAAAAAGTATTAGTACAAATAATTACTATATCTAAACAATCTCTTGTCTAAATATTTTTTGATTGAATGACTATGAGCAACAATATTAAATTCACAACACTATCGCTGCATCAGTCATCAATCATGTAATATATTACCCCAAATTACAAAATTAAATGTGAAGAAAACCTAAGATTACTTACATACTTTTTTTAAAACGTCTATTTGCCCTAACTATAACTGAACCTACATTAAACAAATGCCATCCAAAATTCATAATGTTAGTAAATATATCCATTATTTTATGAAAATCTGTCTAGTAAAAATTATATGATTGAGGGTACTAAGAGGGGCAATAATGCTCTAACAACATGCTCGCTGCATTAGCCCTCAATCATGTAATATTTTCCCATTATGACAATTATAAAGTAATATTTTTAAAAATTATAACCATTTACATACATTTTATACCGTGCAGCTTCTGTTCCCAAATAAGAGCATGTAAAAGAAAATTAAAAAAAAATTAGCAAAATCTTTTATTTATTTAAAACATTTTTTTGTATATATTACTTGATTGAGTTACTAAGAGGGGCAATAATGCTCTAACAACATGCTCGCTGCATTAGAACTCAATCATGTAATAATACAAAAAATTTTAAAGAATTTTCTTTGATGGAAAAACAATAATTTTACATACCTTTATTTACGCAATGATATAATTTTGAATCAATAAATATTATTAAATAGATATGAGTGAAACAGAACCTGAAGAAAAAAATCCAAGTCAATTTCAGAACCACTCATACTACGTTTAACAATGTAAAATCAATTCATTCATTCACTAAAATTATTTGTAATATTTACGTAACTCATCATGCCATATATCAAAAAATATATTTGCCTGAATAACATGCTCAAACCTTTCAATAGTAGTTTGTTTTTATTCACCAAATATCTTCAAGCAATCCAGGTAGATATTTTCTGGATGGCTGGCGGAAAAAAGAAGATGGGGTGCTATAAAATTGCACTCAGCTTGCAATTTCGCAAGAAAAAATAGTATCTGAAGTTGCAAAGGCAAAATTCCCCACAAGTATCTACAAAAATCATACTTGTTTCATGAATGAGCTAGGATAGACATATTTATCACACAAAAAGGTACAAATTTAATGTTAAGCTGTGTGGAAGGTCAAATTCAAATTCTTGTAGACCACTTGCTGCTAATCGATACAATCCATGAACACATCTAGTCTTATATTTACTAGATTGAATGTCGAAAAATGTGATAGATATATATCACTTGCTTCCTAGCAATTAACTCACTCTTTGTTGGATGGAAACCAATCATCACATTATTATTTGCAGGGGGATACATCCTGCTATCAAATTCCTGCCAGCAATCTTGAATGATATTCTTGCTGGAAGGTTACAATGTTAATCAATTATTTTGACCACTTTCCAGCCATCGATTCAATATTTAGATGGCTGGCAAGCCAAAAATAGGTGCAAGTACCTGCCAGCCAGCAAATCGCTTGTAAGCTGACTGGCAGGTTGGGTGAATCAATGATTTTTTTAGCCCCTAATTTCATGCCAGCTAGAAACAAACCAATTCGGTTTCTGGCTGGCAGGGTAGCAGATTGAGTGGTTGGGGAAATGCATCAATTTCTACTTCCTTTCGGCAGGAAATATGATGCTTAGCTTGCTGGAAGGAATGAAGCAAATCTATGCTTTTGTGGAAACCTGAAAATGCCTGCCAGCCAGCTGAAAAGCATATCGCTTGCTAGCTGGCAAGTTGTGATTTCAATTGATCATATTTGATCAATTTGCTTGAGCAACTCGCTTGCTTCATGTCAGCAAGTTTAAAAAATATTGAGGGGAAGGAGATAAAAATTCATATTTGAGAAGATGATTTGCCTTCCAGCCAGCAGAAAATGATTAACTTGCAGGCTGGAAGGTTGATGTAGCATGCAGTGGTAATCAATTGATCGATTGATCGATCGATCGATTGATCGATCGATCGATTGATCGATCAATTGATTGATCGATCAATCAATTGATCAATTGATTGATTGATCGATCGACTTGACAGCTGCCTGTCAGCCATCCATACAGATTTTTTTTGGCTGTCAGGCAGCCGTCAAGTTGATCGATCGATCGACTTGAACGCTACATCACCCTACCAGCCAGCTGCGATGTGACTTTGTCGCTGGCTGGCAGGGATGTACAATTGATTTGCTGTCTACATGCCAGACAGCTAGGCAGCAACTTGCTGTCTGGCATACAGCAAGCGATTGATTTTTGGGGGTGATGCTTGCCAGAAAAGGGTGGCAAGTGCCTTGCAAACTTGCACATGCCTGCCAGCCAGCTTAAAAGTAATTGGTATGCTGGCTGGCAGGGTCAGGATAAGAATTTTTTTAAGATGCCAGCCAGACAGCGATTAAAATGACAGCTGTCTGGCAGGCACTAAGTGAGACAGGAGTTAAACAAACTAAATATAAGAATAGAAACGAAATAAAAAACAAAAAGAGGCAGGAAATGAAAATGAAAGAGAAATACAGGCCAAAAAATGAGAATGAGAGAGTGAAACGATATAAAAATAATTAAAGAGAGAAAAAAAGAGAGAAACAGTCATTGATGAGCCACCCAAAAAAAAAACTTACTAATTAATTATTGACAGGTTCTGTAGGAAGTGATCAGAAGCAAGTCAAGGGGTCAAAGAGTTTGTTGGAGGAAGCGTAGGTAGTCCGTTTTTGATGAATAATGACAATTTAAGAATATCAAATTAAGACTCAGTCATAGAAATAAGTGAGGGCAAGCAAATAAAATGAGCAAACTTCAGAGATGGATAATATGCAAATTTCAACGTCAAAAAACATTTGGCATGTAAATAAGAGTGATGTTCTGTCAAACAAAAATCCATGCATAATATTTAAATCTTTAAATTCAAAAAAAATATTTAATATTTCTTAATTCAATTTTAATCACCTACATTTCAATTTCTAACTATAGTTAGTTGAATATTTCTGATTTTGTAGAATAGAATGTACACTACCAACTCAAAAATGTTTGAACAATGACAAAAAAAAATTGAAAAAAATGATTTTGTGTAGAATTTATGATAACCATTGGTAAGTCAATGATTAACTTCAATTATTTATTTAAATTTTTCCTATATCGGACATATCTTCTTTCAATTTCATACAATTTCAACCAGAATTGGTTATGAATTATATGGAGAAGTTAATTGTAAATACATGATGACAGTGGCATTGTAACATAACAAGAAGCAAAAAAAAGAAGGAAAACTGCAGCATCAAAGATTATTGCATGAGAGGAACAATATTTGAAAATCTACCAGATTGAAAAAACAAATACCCCAACTAATGGGGCAGTGGGAGAGTGACAGATAAGACTTATAGTGTCAATGGGATCTTTAAGCTGTTGTGCTACTTTCAAAAGGCCACAGAATTGTTTTTGGTGAGCAGGAAAGGGGAGGATGACACATTCTTGATTATTTTTGGTCCATAAGGGGCTTATGAGGCAGTTTGGAGAAGGTGAAGCATTGAATTGGTTAAGGTACCTTTACAGGAGAATGGCCTGATAAAAATTGAATAAATTCCATAGCATGAGATTAGGATAACCTTGTCAAAAATTTATACATACTGGCTGGGTCACAATTTCCCCTTAATTTTCAGAGTGGATTAGAATATGGGGGGTTAGGGGCCAGGAGATAAAATTATTTTCAAGTATTATAAACATATTTTCACTTTTTTCCTGGTTGTTTAAATGTTTGTACAGATTATGTCTCCTCTTAATTATTATTCATTCACCAAAATTTATTCATATTATTTATAATTGTTCCTGTCTATCACTAATCATTTTTGTATATTAGCTATTATAAAGTTCTCCTGCTTATTTAATATTGAGAAAAATGATATATTACAAGAATATTCTGAATGAGAAGATATTATAAGTAAAACTCTTCTTTTATACCTTTATAATAATAATTTTTTTTAGGGCATCATTGGCTTATTTTCTTTTTTTTTTGGTAAACAACATTTATATAACAATAATCTGAAAAGTTGAAAACCCCAACTTGGAAATTTTATTGGACTGTCTAAAATGAAACTTTGTTTCAATTATTGAGAATGTGATTTCAACATGTTCTCAACAGATAATCATTTACTCATCAGTGAGTGTTCACATGAGCTTCAAGGTGTGTTCAAAGTAAATTCAATACTTCTTCATGATGGTTTCATCACTTCCTCAATGTGTGCTCAAAAAGATATGAATTAGGGTTCAAGGTTGCGGACTTGCTAGCAAGTCCGCCCCCCATATTGCGTGGTGAATGCTTCAAACTTTTGCTTAAAAGGAGCTATAATTAAAAAGAACCACTGATCTTATTTTATATTTTTTCAGAAAAAAAAATAGAATAAAATCATTAGAGAGGTTAAAAGTGAAGTTTTTGAAATAAATAGTATAATTTTCAGTCTTTTTAATGATCAAGTGAAATTCAAAATGAAAATGAAAATGAGTTTTCTGAAAAAAATTTTTTGAATGGATCAGATTATTAATCTTCACTTGTTATTCTTTCTATAAATTATTCATTAAATTTTCACTATTATTCCAGCACAGACTCATCCATTTTTGGTTAAGATCTCAAGATGAGTTCAAAGTAAAGTTCAGTCTGAGTCAAGTCTGAGTTCAGTCTCAGTCCAGTCTGACCTCCATCTGACTTCAAGTTGAGGACTTTCTAGCAAGTCCCCCCCTCAAATATTGTGTGGTGTGTGGATTTCTAGCAGGAGTTGATTGGAGGTACTTTAGTAGTATATGTTTTTGTTAAGAAGAGTTTTGTTGAATTTTGGACTTAATGGTGGTAAAATGATTGGGTGTTGGTGTCTCAATGGCTACCACATTGTCATCATCACTTTCTGGATGGAGACGAACTTAAAAAGTCATTATTTTTAAATGCAGTATGAGGAAATATAGGCCTTACCATCAGAAGGACCAGGTATGGTGAAACTATTGTTTGTAATGGTGTTGCAAATATTTTTGGAAGGGTTAATTTTGTTGATTAATCTGGGTATCAGGATAGAAGGCCTAGATCTTTTGGTTCTGTTGGCAAATGGACCAGGTTGAGGTGTAGATAAAGTTGATGAAGAGGATTAAGGACCACGTCTGTAGCAAGATTTCTTTCTGGAGGAGCAGGCATCATAAGCAGTTCTGTATGGATGAGCTGGTGGTGTTATGGTACAGATGTGGTTATGGTCAATACAGTATTGACAGGGACCCATCTAAAGGGGTTGATTTTGAAAGATGTTTGAACATGGTGGTGGTTGAAGAAGGATGAATGTGGAAATTCTTAATTGGAGGGAGGATGTAGTCATCCAACATTAGCTGGGGCCTTTGGTGTGCAATTTGGTACTGTTTGTTTATGTCATAAATTGCATTGATTTCTGTTTAAGGTGTTTTTTTGGATTCATGGGCTGGATATTGAAGCTACGGGGATGATGCTATTATCATTGGATAGCCCTGGTTTCACTTTAAGTTTTTATAAGAGTATTTTTGGTATTTTTGGGTTTCAAGGGCTCAAATAGGCATATTTCACTTTTTCCTATGACTGTTTAATTTTTTTTTCACTTTTTTCGGCTAAAATTAAGTCTTAGGGTTAAGTTCTTAGTACCATTAGTTAGCCCTGGCTTTTCTCTATGTTTTTTTGTGATTTTTAGCATATTTTAAGGTTTTAGTGGTTTTCTGTTGTTTTAGATTTTTTAGTTGTTTTTAGTGGTTTTCTGGCTTCAGGGGGCTTGCCTGCTTTGCTTTTGGAAAGCTGGGGAGTGCTTCTAGAGGGTTTTTAATGCAATTTGGCTCTCAGAAGCACCAAGTTAGTTTATGTAGCATAGATTTTTAGATGGTGGTCTGTGTGTACATACTGAAAAAGACAGTTTAGGGAAATCTTAATAATCATACAACCATTTGGTAATTTAATCACTGTTTCACACTTAGTTTTCACTTTTTTTTAGCCACAATTGGCTGTGTTTGTTTCAATTTGAGTTCTTCATTTGACTTACCTTTGGAAACTGGTTTATCTGGTGTAGCTTTGCAGCCTGAATCAAGTATTATTTCCGTTTTTCTGTAAAAAAAGTGCACAGTGTTTTTGGTTTTCTGGTGTGGATCTTTCTGAATTTCAGGGTTTGTTTTGTTCTGTGATCTATCTAGTTTACTGTCTTGGCTTTTTAAGCATTCAAGAAGTTGTTGGAAGGTGTATAGTAACAGTCTTCAATTTGATGTAGAAAATAAATCTCACCTGATATTTCTCAAATGGACAGGGGTTTTTCCCTCTATTTTTTCTCCAACTCCCTTGATTAAGGCCTATAGCTAGTACTATAAGATTTTCTACAACAGAATCACTTCGAAAATTAAAACTGAATATTTACCTTAAAAACTAGCTTTCAGACACAAATAAGTTTTACCAATTGATCTAGATTCTGAATCATATCTTTGCATAGCCTGGGATATGTTCAAATCTACTGAAGAGCTACTATGTAAAAGAATGGTTCAGTTAGAAAATAAAGAAGAAACCTTGGAGAAGGCATATTCTAGGATGATCAAAATCCAAAGTCAGTCAGTTAGGTCTTGGGATAAGAGGTTAGCTCATAGACTCAGAAAGCCTTTGAAAGCTGGAGATATGGTCTTGGTGTATAATAGGAGTTTGGAAATTCAGTGGGGGAATATTTTTTCAGATAGGTGGAATGGAACATATAGAGTCAGAGATCAAGTATTGTTTGGTTCATATTTTTTAGAGGAGTTGGATTGTGTTGTAAGAAAGAAAAGTTCAGCTTCTGAGAAAGTCAAGCAGTTCTATCCTAGGGGCACCAGGAGCTCTGAAAACTAAGTCCAAAATGAGGATAAACTACCTTCCATCATTTATCAAGTTTTCCTCCAGAATGAGGATAAACTACTTACCATCATTATGAAGAATAAAATTGTTAAAATTTATGTTAAAATTTTTATGAAGAAGAATTCTGTTATAATGTAATAATTTTTGGTAGAAGTGTTTACAGGGGAACCTTCTAAATAAAATATTGGCAAGTTTTGGGGTAATTGATGGCCTGGCTGCTCTTTGCTTAATTACCCTATAATTTTGATTATCAAATTTTCCCTTTTTCTAGTTAAATCCTGGCTTTTTTTTTGTTATATTAGTGGTCCTCTAAGGGTATAAACTGGATCACTACAACATCAAATTGATTTCATTAATTCAAAAGCCAGATTCAACAGTTATTTTTTATGTTTTATTTTTTTATTGAAATTTTATTATTTGAATTATTTTTTAATCTTATTAAAAATTAATTTGTTCAGGGATAATGCTCACTGGTGCTCTCCAATCATCTTTACAAATTAGAGGTAGCCCACCCAGTGACTATCTCTATATTTTGTTTATCATGTTTTCAAAATTTTCTAAAATTGTTTATATTTATCATCAATTTCTTTCCTGTGTATCCCACAATCAAGGTGTACTTGGATGTGGGTATGATGTCATGAGTATGACTCATCAAGTTGCTGGGGGGCATCTTTATATATTTAATTTTAATTTTCAAATTTTAGGACATCTTTATATTTCAATTTGAATTTTTAAATTTTTGTTTTCATAAAAAAAGAGAAAAAAGAAAAAAAATCAAATCATTAATTTAAATTAATATTACTAAATCTTTTACAATATATAAAATTAAATTTTCTTTTTCTAATATTTATTTTCTTTAATTATTTTCTTTTTTTTATTATTATGTTTTGAAATGAAAGATGGGGTTTAATGATGTTTAAAGAATACTTTAATTTACCTCAAGACATTCTGTTAGTCCTCCAAGACTTTAAACTGGCTAGTTTTCAAGATTTGTCAAAAATTTTGACTTTATGCTTTTTTGATCTGTTAGTCCTTTAAGACTTAAAACTGACAATTTATGAAGCTTATGGATTTCTATTGGATTGGTTATTCCATCAAGACTTAAAACAGAACATTCAGGAAGAAGTTTCAAGATTTTACAATCAATTGAATGTTTGGTCCTCCATGACCTTGAGCTGGAAAGTCATCATTCTTTGTTCCACTATGACCCTTAACTGGAAATTACTTTCTCTTTGGTCCACCAAGACATTAAATTTGAAATTCAATCTTTATATGAATGATTCATGTGGGATTTGTAGAAGAGTAGTCCACCAAGACTATAAACTGGCAGTCAATTAAAGTTTTGGTTCCCTAAGGCTTTCAATTGAGAATTTTAATCTATTTGGACACTCAATTCAATCATTTTTAATTTATCACTGGTTCATCAGTACTCATACTGATACTCACTTGTTTGGACAACTAAATCATTGATAGATATGGTGCAACTAACTTTACAAAATGAATATTTCCAATGGAATTATTTTATTTTATGGTCAAAGAAGGTGTCAGCCTAAATATCCTTAGGACTGAGTATTTCTTATGCTTAAAATAAGATAACCTTAACTAGATTAAGCTTATATCTTAAAAATAAGGTTAAAATAATAATATATATTATTTTATTATATATATATATAATTATTATTCTATTATATAATTTATAATAGTTTAAATAGCTTATCCATGGCCTAATAATACTTATTAAGGTGTTAATGGAGTCATAATATACTTATCTTAAGTGATATGAAGTAATTATTGACATACATAAGCTTATATGTATACATAAATCTCATATTCAGTGAAATATGCAGTATATTATGTATAATTAGGTATATAAGTGGGTTTTAGCCCCTTAATAGCCTATAACCTTTGTTTTTCTGCTTATTTTAGGTCATATGGACGAAATCAGTGGACTCACAATGCCTACAGAAGCATAGACACCTATATCAGGCGCATACACCCAGTTTGGACAACTAAAATTACTTCCTTGGATGGTTATTCACGGATTTATGGGTTGGAAAGATGTTTCTGGGTTAATGTGGATGCTTGGGGATGTTATTGGGGGCTTGGAAATTTTATTTGTTTCCTTTATATGCTTTTAGTTTCATTAAATCTCTTTTTGATCTTTTATTTTACCTGTTTCTTTATGGTATCCGCTTTTATCTGGGATTTCTATTTATGGTATGACTCTGTGTTATTATTAATAGTGATGGAGGGTCCTTACTGGAGGTCTGGGTGTTGGAACTGCTTGAAGTGGACGCCATGGGGAGGTGATGGGCCCTCACAGTGCTGTAATTGCCGGGGATAGCAGTGACATCATCTGGATTGAAGGTCTGTGCACTCCAGTGGATTTGGGTATAAGTAAGGAGGGATTTTGACGGTTTATTATAATCATTCAATTACTACACTTCAAATAAACACTACACTACAATTATTAACATTCAGAAATATATTATAAAGCCCTTATAAATTGATATTATCTTTATAATAGCTATAACTATATTTTATTCTTCTATTTTCCACCACTAGCACGCATTTAAATCCAAGTATTGTGAGTTTAATTTGAGTATAACTATTCTATTAGTCTTCCCCTGAGGTTTAATCACTAAATCATTTATTAATAAGTAGTAGGACCATAAAATAACACTATTATATCATACTTATATACTAGACTGTACTGACAATTGGGGGTCTTTCCTTATATTTTACTTATTATTTAGTATAAGCCTTGGGACGTGATTTTTACCTTAGTACAACTCAAAATTAACCAAATATTTGGGTCTGCGGCATATTAGTGGGTCATCATAACTCATTGATTGCGGAAAAGAACCCTTATAATAATTGTACTAATTTTTTATCATAAAAATTAGATATTTACAGTAGTAACTGTACCCAATATAAACCCAATTTCACTTGGTATTTGGACACCAATATAACACCCAATTAAATTGGTATTTGGCTAAAGCTTGGTAAGCTAATTATTCACCCTTATAGAGGTCTAGTTAAACTTATTATTATATTTTTAACAGATTTTTTCGAATTTTTCTTATATTTTATTTAAATAAATAAAGATATAAATTCAGGGTAAGCTCCATTGCTTTTTTATTAGTAATATAATTACTAATATCTTTTGTCTACTAATTCCACAGAGTTTTTCCTTTTGTAGACGTAAAATATTGTTATTCTGAACAATATGAGTGCTCCTCAGGATAGTGTAAGTGAACAGCCTGCTTATAATACCAGGTCTAAAGCTAATAAAAACTTTCCAGGACATCACCATGGAGGGACAACAGTACCCCCAGCCAGAAAGCATGAGTATAGAGGAAAAGGACGCCCTCTTAAAAAAGATAACTATCAAAAAGACGTCTCCTCCTCTTCAGGATCAACTGTCCCATCTGGCCAAACAGGTTCTGAAGCTAGAGGAATCAAAATCTCTCATGTTCAAAGAAGTAGAGCAGTTGCAAAACAATTGCAAGGTAGGATTTCAGCAGATGAATCAGGCAATGGCAGAATTAAAGGGAGGCCAGCCCAGTCAATCAAATCAGCAACCCCCTATCCAAGGAGGGTCCACTCACTCCCAGGAGAAAATCCTGGTAGACAAATGGAAATGGGACTGGTTTCACCAACAGTGGACAAGCCACAGTTGCAACAGGGATCCACCCCCTCATCTGACTTCCTCAGCTCACCCTTACAAGGGAAAAAAGCGCCAAAAATCAGGACTGGCAACCATCCCTTGGTAAGTAACTTACCCTCTCAGATTAGACATAATACTGATAATTACAATATAGGTAATTCTATTGATGTTAAATCTGTACAAAAAATAGAGGAGGATTTAAGAAATTTAGGTTTTAGAGTAGATACACCTGACTTGTCTTTTGTCCATAATAACAGTACTATATACAATGATAATACAGTTAATCCTCAGTTGCAACCACCTACTAGTGAGATGAGAAGTTCACAGGAGAGTGAGAGAATTGAAAAGGAGGACATGGAATATTTTAACAATAATCCAACTGTCCATAGAATTGTTTCAGCATTGTGGAATAGAATGACTGATTGTGAGGAACAGACAGTTAAGCTCACTAGTGATACAATTTCATCCTTAACATTGAACATTTCTCAATTAGCAACACGTAATAAAGAATTAGAGAAAGAACATTTGTCTCTAACTCTTAAATATGATTCATTGAGTAATAAATATAATGACCTTTCAAACAAATTTTGTGAGTTAGAAAAATTATATGAAACACACTTATTAAAGACTGAATCAAGAACAAAGTTATCTTTTGCACAGACAAATCAAAGTGTCTCTGAGCTGCTACAAAGATTAACTAAAGTTGAGATTGAAACTGCCAATCTACTAATGAACCAGGATAATCATAAGTATAATCAATATAATAATAATCCTTTCATTGGCAAAAGTGAATCTCATTCCTTCCCTGTACCACCACAATTAAAACCATCTGGTGGTAGTGTCAAATCTGAAAATGTAAGTCACAAATCCGTGCAGGAAGAAATACAAGACCATTTATCAAAAGTAAATGAGTTGTTGAATTTACCTAAGATTAGTGAGATAAAATCCAATCAGAAGAACTGGCCTAAGATAGATCAGTACCCAACTTATGATGGGGAAGCCAGCTCTGATTGGCAACATTTTATTCAAAGAATTGACAACTTGAAATTCTCATATAAGTTACCAGATGAAGAGATAACATCAAAATTAATTTCTTTATTTAAGGATGTTGCTTTATTATGGTTTGAAGCTGTCTTAAGTGAGGGTAGAGACTACTCTTGGGCTGAATGGAAACAACTTATTGAAAAACAATTTGGAGGTTCTAAATTCAGGCTTACTCAGCAGAGATTGTATGAGAAGACTAGGTATAATCCGTTGAATGGTGACAAACCTATGGTATTTTTAATGAATTTAAACAAAATATTAAAAGCCATTGAGCCTCATATGGATTTTAACTTATGGAAAGATAAGATAATATACAAATTACCTATATCTGTCAGAGACATTGTTGTAGCTAGAACATTAAATGTTACTGAATATTCTGACTTTATTAATATTTGCAATGAAATATTATTAAACCATAAGTATGAATCAAGGTATTCCACTTATAAGCAAAATGTTGAACCTGTAAAAACTCAGAATTCAAAAACACTTCAGGAGAAGCAGAAAAAACCTACTGCACCTGTAGTACCTAAAAAGTATGAAACAAATACTTGTTATAAGTGTAACAAACCTTGGGTTAAAGGTCACAAATGTGAGGAAAACATAAATATTGTTGAAAATCAACATGAATCTGAAAATGAAGTAGAAAAGAGTAATGATTCAAGTGATTATGACAGTAATATCTCATATAGTGATGAAAATGAAGTCTGTATGTTGGAAGATGATTTGTCCATCTTTTACAATCCAATATTAAATATAGACTCAAATGAATCTTTAATGAATTTTGAGGATGTTAAAATCATTAAGGATATATAAGAAGATACTGTGCTTTTGGTCTTAATTTTAAAGACAATGAAAAATTCACGCATGATTGGGTAACCCTTATCCCAGGTTTAGAATTTGCATATAATAGTACAGTACATTCTGTCACTGGCAAAAAGCCATTTGAGTTATGGTTGGGTTATGTACCTAATACCCCTGCTAAAACTCTTAATAAGTTACCTAGATTGGATATTCATCCAGGTACTAAATCTTTTCTTCAGATGCAAGAATTATGCAGAAAACATGCTCAAGAATGTATAAATAAGGCTTTTGAGTATGAAAAGAAAAGATGAAATAAAGCCCATAAAGAACAAATGTTCAAAGAGGGTGATGAAGTCCTTATTTCAACGCTACATTTCAATTTAAATGGTAATGTTAAATTGAAGGATCCATTCATTGGACCATTTGTAGTTAAAAAGATGGTTGGTAATAATGCTGTTGAGGTTATTCTATATGCACCTTATGATAGAAAACATCCAGTATTTCCTATTTCTCTTATAAAACCATACCATTCTAATGATACTTCTCTCTTTCCAAGAAGATCAGGAAGGCATAAACAGCAACCTGAAGAAATAGTGGAAAAAGCAGAAATTGAAAAGATACTTAAAAAGAGACACCTTACTAAAGAAAAGGGAGTTGAGTATCTATTAAGATTTAAAAATAAATCAAGTGAATATGACCAGTGGATTCCAGAAAATGAAATCTCTGATCTTAAAAATCTCTTGAAAAAATTTAAATCTAAATAATACTGTTCATTCAGTATATGTATTATAAAAATTATTTTTTATTTTTTATTTCATTCCTTAAGATTAATTAAAATGTCTTAACATTTTTTTTATTGTTTTTTTTGGGGTAAGGGAGTGTCAGCCTAAATATCCTTAGGACTGAGTATTTCTTATGCTTAAAATAAGATAACCTTAACTAGATTAAGCTTATATCTTAAAAATAAGGTTAAAATAATAATATATATTATTTTATTATATATATATATAATTATTATTCTATTATATAATTTATAATAGTTTAAATAGCTTATCCATGGCCTAATAATACTTATTAAGGTGTTAATGGAGTCATAATATACTTATCTTAAGTGATATGAAGTAATTATTGACATACATAAGCTTATATGTATACATAAATCTCATATTCAGTGAAATATGCAGTATATTATGTATAATTAGGTATATAAGTGGGTTTTAGCCCCTTAATAGCCTATAACCTTTGTTTTTCTGCTTATTTTAGGTCATATGGACGAAATCAGTGGACTCACAATGCCTACAGAAGCATAGACACCTATATCAGGCGCATACACCCAGTTTGGACAACTAAAATTACTTCCTTGGATGGTTATTCACGGATTTATGGGTTGGAAAGATGTTTCTGGGTTAATGTGGATGCTTGGGGATGTTATTGGGGGCTTGGACATTTTATTTGTTTCCTTTATATGCTTTTAGTTTCATTAAATCTCTTTTTGATCTTTTATTTTACCTGTTTCTTTATGGTATCCGCTTTTATCTGGGATTTCTATTTATGGTATGACTCTGTGTTATTATTAATAGTGATGGAGGGTCCTTACTGGAGGTCTGGGTGTTGGAACTGCTTGAAGTGGACGCCATGGGGAGGTGATGGGCCCTCACAGTGCTGTAATTGCCGGGGATAGCAGTGACATCATCTGGATTGAAGGTCTGTGCACTCCAGTGGATTTGGGTATAAGTAAGGAGGGATTTTGACGGTTTATTATAATCATTCAATTACTACACTTCAAATAAACACTACACTACAATTATTAACATTCAGAAATATATTATAAAGCCCTTATAAATTGATATTATCTTTATAATAGCTATAACTATATTTTATTCTTCTATTTTCCACCACTAGCACGCATTTAAATCCAAGTATTGTGAGTTTAATTTGAGTATAACTATTCTATTAGTATTCCCCTGAGGTTTAATCACTAAATCATTTATTAATAAGTAGTAGGACCATAAAATAACACTATTATATCATACTTATATACTAGACTGTACTGACAGAAGGGGAGAAATTTTTTAGGATTGTTGATTGAGATTGTAAAGACTTGAAATAAAGGCTCTAAGAAAGTCTGGAAAATATGAAAAATTCTGACAAAGTTTTGGAGTGGTTTAGAGGGTTAGAAATTTTATTTAAATGTTGTGATGCTGAATATTTTGAAGTGGAAAAGGAGCTGGGTTATTAGTTGGTTTCTTTGGTAGACTCTTTAGGTGGAAGCTTTGAGGACCTTATGGAAAGAATGGAATCAAAGTATTTTAGCTCAGTGTGTGAGGAGCCCACTCTATCATTCTGTGACAAAGTAGAGATTGGTAGAGGGGAGTTTGAAGAGATTCAAACCTTGCTCTCAGTTGTGGAATCATCACAAGGCAAATATGTTTTATTACAAGTTTATTTTACTAAATCATACAGAAAATTGAAATCAACCAGAAATCATATTTATCAGCACTAAAGAATCAAATTTAAAAAAGAGAAGAACAGGAAAAATAAATAATCTCTATGGAATCCTTCTACATCAGTATCAAAACTTTGCATTAGTAACCTTCTCTTCATAATTCCTTCATGTTTAAGAGGATGACGAGGAGATGAATATGTGATCAATAAAATATGCAAATTTCAGAATGAGGACATTCTTTATTTGAGGGATGATGTCGAAGCCTAAAGATTATTATGTCATTCAGAACTAATTTAGGGCTTACAAGCATGGTTATTTTAGGAATTAAGAGAGTCAATTTAGCTTCAAATATTTTTATTATTGAAATAATGGATGGTTTAGTTGCAAGAATGGGTACATTATAAGAGTCAAGAAATATCAATTATTTAATGGTCATGAAGGTCAAGTATAGGTCTAAAGATACATGGAAATTAAATCTAAGAGTCACAAGATCTTTTGGAAATTTTTTAGAATTTTTACTATTTTTCTTATAATTTTAATAATTTTATAAAGTATTTTTAATTATTTTTGATATTTAATAATATACTTAATTTTAATGATTTTTGCTTAGTGAATAGGGCTGCACAGGCTACCAAAATTTAATTTGAGTCTTCTCAGATTTGATTATATCATTTTTAATTTCTTTAGATTTTTTATTAAAGTTTTAAGATCCTAATTTAGTCATGAAGTCTGTGTGACCTCCATGATGCTCTGGTGGGAAGAGTAGGGCATGTAACTTACCTATGCATACAAGGGCTGCTGACTTGAAATCACAACTATTATGGGGTCTCAAACATTACCAAACACACTTAATGTGTTTCATTTGAAAAACTCCACACAAATACACCATGAAGCATGGCTGATTTGGTACTTGGGGTCTCAAACATGGCTTCAAATTTTTCCTACTTTTGTACAATTTTCTTAACCACAAATTAGCCCACAAGTACCCATATCCTCCCAATAAGCTATGTATCATCTTCCTTTATCCTCACTCATATACTCCATGTCACAAATCTTCCCCCCCCAGTCCATTTCCAAATCAAGTTTTTCACTTTCACACCACAGTAAGTCTATCACATTTTATTCTGTTTTTTAGAAAATTTTCCTTCCAAATTTCTATACTCAAAACTTCTTATTTTTATACAAGGCATCATAAATATCTAATATATTTATTAGTTTCTCCTTTCCTTCAACAAAATTTTCTTTTTTCACTAATTTCTTTTTTTACTGTTAATTTATCATGCCTTACCTAAAATCTACTTCTCAAAAATTTACTCATTTGAAACTGTCTGACCTACAGATTGTAATTAACTGGGTAAAAATTAAATCTGATTTAGATGCCTGTTTTAGCTGTGCAAATTCCACTCAAACTTTCCCTCCACCCACATCAAAATTGAGTGGCTTTAATCAAATGGAAGTGGAGTTAAAATCAAAAGCTAAAGGTGAGATGTATTTGACAACAAAGCAAATGAGGGAAAGATTCAAAAACTAACAAACAAAATGCAAGAAGGCAAAGATAGCTTCTAATTCAACTGGGTTTGAAGTAACCAAAGATGATGAAAATCATGGAATCACATCTATTTCTGAAAAACTCAGATTTATGTGTCCTCTTTATGATCAAATGGAAAAACTCTCTGGGAAAAGGCCTGATTTCAATCCCTTGCACATGATCAAGGCGCAAGAATCACTGAGTCTCATACAAATAGTCAAGATTTTCCTTTGGATCCTTCACTTGACTCTCCCAAATTTGAGAACCATCTGCTTATTCTGACATTGATTTTGATGAGCCCATGGTACTAAGACTAAACTACTTTTTCTATTAATATTCTTTTGTAGCTCTGATTTACTTTCTATGTAAAAACCAGACCCAAGCCTCATCAAATCTTGAAATTTGTAAGGAAGTAGGTGACAATGAAAGATTAGAAGATGAATAATCAACCCCTCCTAGCAGCAGACTCAATCAAAGAGCTTCTACTAGTTTTAGGACAACTCAATAAATTTCAAAGGCTGTTTTTTCTGCTTATGGGGAGATTGTTAATGAAAACAAAATAGGTTATAGTTTTTATTTTTGTTTTGACTAAAGCCAGACCACCAAATTATTTCTATGTCAAAAAAAATATGTCAAAGAAAATGTTTTTGGAAATACTATCCCCTGCTATTCACTATAACAGGGGGTAGAGATCACCATTTTTTTTAATTCAGTGAAAAATTTATGGAAAAAAAAATTCCAATACCCTCTCCTGTGTTTTTTTGAAGTAGGTGAATAGATTGCCAAAATTTATGTTCATTGCATAAATTAACATGTAAACAAGTCTTATAAGATAATTAAAAAACCTTAATTAATTATAATTCAAGTGAAAATGTGAGTGCAAATTGTCTGTGACCAAAGTCAATAAAATCAAACACAAATGTATACATGAACCCCATGAGAAAACAGATTTCCTCATGATTACCATTATACATCACATGGCTTGATGGCTCATTAATTTAGGTAAGTAGAGTATCATATATAAGTTGTAAAATTTTAATTTGTAAAATAAAAATAAAATTTAAAACCCTATGTTGCACCCCATACTTAATTGAAATTGGATGAAACTTACCTAAAAAGCTCTCCTCAAACTACCTGAAAGAAATAGTCCCAAAAATTGCCAGAAAAAAAAGAGTGCCCAAACTTTAACAAAAGAGCCCCAAAATTTTCCAAAAAGCAGTCTTAAAATCACCCAAAAAAGTTTCCAAAAAATTGTCCTGAAAGTCCTTAAAACCTCCCCAAAAATTGCAAGAAAAGTGCGAAAAAGTGCCACAAAAAAAGTTCCAAAAATCAACCAAAAAAGTGCCAAAACAACTTAAAAAAACTATAAAATGCTTTTAAAATGTTTCCAAATGGTTCTGAGCATCTCCAAAGCTATTTAGTGAAGAAAAACACCTAAAATTCACTGAGAAATGCTTGGAAAATGTTTCTGGAAGGTTTTAACAAAATAAAATACTAAAAACAGGCCAAAAATACCTCAAAGTAAGTGGAAATTTCTTGGAAAAGTTAAAAAAATTGTTTCCAAATGATTCCAAAGCAATTTAGCAAAGAAAATGGTCAAAATGGTGAAAATGCCTAAAAATGAGCAAAAAACACCAAAAAGTCAATGGAGCAAGAATAAATATGATAGAGAACATAAAAAAGGGAAATAAGAGCATTTAAATAAGCAATTAAAACAAAAAATATGATAAAAAAAGAAACGCAAAAAGAGACAAGAAAAAAGATATTTCAATTAGCAATTAAATTTAAAAAAATGAGAAAGTGACTTACTTTGAGTGCTGTGAAGTAAGAAGTAACAGAACCAACAATGAATGATGGAAGTTGGAGTTGAAGAGAAGATTAAATGTCTTAGTGAGATAGAATCTTTTAAATTTCATGCTTTTGCAAATGTTATGCAATTTTAATTCTGGGATCTGAACCAAAATAAATGAAACTGAGAAGCTGGGAAATTTCATTGGAAAAAATGATTACACAAAATAAATTGTAAATTATTTAAGATAGGCCCTCAAAATGAGTGACTTTCTTTGTATAAAGGTGAACTTTTCATTGATGGTGGACTAAAAGTGGCCTTTTATGTTGGTTAAAAGTGTTAAAGATTAAGGGTAAGTGTATGATTATGGGATTTATTAAGTTCTGGTAAGTCACATAACTTGCTCATATGAATAAGCCACTAAGGATAAGGTGAAAATAAAATCTAGGTGTTGGTGCTTTTTTACCTAATTCTTACTAATCATGATGATGAAGGGAAGTTTTTTTATGACTTTTTTGACCCAAAAGAAGATGTTTTTGGGGACAAAAACGCTGTTGAAATACACCTGTCCTGGGCAGGTGTATTTCATTTTTTAAGAGCAGGTTTGGTACCTCTTTTGTGGTGTGTTTATATGGAATATTTGGTAATGTTTCAGACCCCCTAATATATAAAACTCAATAACAACACAAAAGCATAAACAACCATATTTACTTTACATATAATTTTATATATTTATAATACCCTTATAAATATAACACTTTTACCTAACATTTCTTAAATTTTTTATAACAACTCATAAATCTATACATATAGGGTACAGTTGTAAAGATCTAAACTTCAGAGACTCAGTTTTAAAAACTGTTCAGAAAAATAAATACTTTATAAAAACATATAATACAATAATTTATATAACTCTTCTAATTTCAAATCCACTGTTGTATTTCTTTTCTTCATCTTAAAGAACACCAATTCTTCACCTCTAAACCGTTAATAATAATTTTTAAACTATTCATCTTACATCAAGTAGAATTTTTCAACTTTTTAATTGTGAATTCCTTAATTAATTAAAGGGAAATGTTTTCTTCTGTTTATCTAACTCCCTTGGATTCTGCTTACAGAAAGGCAACTGTAAGAGTCTTTCTACAATGGTAGGAGCAGTAGCAACGGCAAATTTCTGGATATCTTCAAGTAAATAATTGTTGGTTTTAATGATAATATAGAGAAGAAGATAGAAGAAAAGAAACTAGTAGTAGAAGATATAAAGGGAAAATTGAGGAATGAGAAGAAAGTGCAAGATATGTACCTGGTTTTATAGTGCCTGTGGACAGTTGCAAGTAGAGGGAGACTGTGGTACACATCTCACAGTAACATATAAATGCCACAGTTTTCAACAAGTGAAACAAAGGGATTTCTATGAAGGTTGGTTATGAGAGTCCAACAAAGGGGTTTTCAGAAGCACAGAAAATTATAACCTCCATGCACAGTTTTTTAGTGCAGTATCGAAATATAGGCCAAGGTGAGAAGAAATTTAGAGGAAGTTAATACTACACTATAGGACAAGAGTATGGTATGTACTTGAAGAAAATGTGGCTAGTGCAAAAGGTATAATATAGATTTAGGAGGCAGTTTCAAGAAATATTATTGGTTTCACACTTAGATAATTGCAACGGTACTTGAATGTAATTTTACAGATACCCATTCCCAATAGAAACCTATAAGGATTCTCAAACATAACACTAGAAAAGGAGCAATTAACAAGCAGAGCAGATGGGAAGCCCTTGATAAATGAAAATTCAAGTCAGAATCTAGATCTGGGAGGGTACTTACTCAGTGCTGAGGGTTTCATGACTAGTGGATACTCACACAGCCAGTGCACATTCCATAATAAGTATAGAAGATGGTACAGTACTTATTATAAAGCTAAGTGTCAGCCAGGCTATACCAGGAGCCCATTAAATGTTATGTCAATTTACTGGAACCAAAAGAGGGCATAGAATATGCTTATTATGTATATAAATTAATATTATTTTGTATAATGAAATTATATAAGTATTTTATTAAATATAACTAAAATAAGTATTATATTAATTTTATTATTATATAAACTATATATACATTTAAATTAAGCATAATAAATGTTACATTCTATAAATTATGGTGCTTTTTTATGTATTTAATAAATATAAATTAATAATTAATTAATTATAAACATATATTATAATTATAAGTAAAAAATCAACTTATAATGTAATTAAATTAATTAATTAAATTTATATATTAAATAAAACCTTACATATGTTATTAAACAATAATATTGGGTGCTTTTTGATTCCTAATTGTGTTATCAAAGTATTAAACAAGTTAAAATACTTTATTAAATAAATTATTAATGTTTTATTCTATAATTAAGTAATTTTGTTATAAGTATTTGTTTTATTTAAAATATTTATTAAACTAATAAAAGTAATTAAAATAATTAATTACTCATGTTTTATACTAAATTAATTAATTACATTATTTTTACGTGTTAAAATAAGTTTGTTTTTCATGTTTCATTTAAATTGGTTATTACTTAAAAGATTATAAGATATGTTTTAAATTAAATTAATTATTTTTATGTTTCTAAAACTTATTTAATTACTCACTGATTTTGTCAGTATAGTCTAGTATATAAGTATGATATAATAGTGTTTATTTATGGTCTTACTACTTATTGATAAATGATTTAGTGATTAAACCTCAGGGGAAGACTAATAAAATAGTTATACTCAAATAAAACTCACAATACTTGGATTTAAATGTGTGCTAGTGGTGGAAAATAGATGAATAAAATATAGTTATAGCTTATATAAAGATAATATAAATTTATAATGGCTCTATAATATATTTATAAATGTTAATAATTGTATTGAAGTGTTTGTTTGAATTGTAGTAAGTGAATGATGATAAATAACCGTCAAAATCCCTCCTTACTTATACCCGAATCCCCTGGAGTGCACAGACCTTCAATCCAGATGATGTCACTGCTATCCCCGGCAATTACAGCACTGTGAGGGCCCATAACCTCCCCATGGTGTCCACTTCAAGCAGATTCAACACCCAGGCCTCCAGTAAGGACCCTCCATCACAATTAATGATAACACAGATCTATACCACAAATAGAAAATCCAGATAAAAGCGGATACCATAAAGAAGCAGGTAAAATAAGAAATCAAAAAGAGATTTAAGGAAACAAAGAAAATTTCCAAGCCCCATAAAACATCCCCAAGCATCCATATTAACCCAGAAATGACCTTCCAACCCATAAATCCTTGAATAACCATCCAAGGAAGTAAATTAAGTTGTCCAAACTGAGTGTATGCGCCTGATATAGATGTCTATGCTTCTGTAGGCGTTGTAAGTCCACTTATTTCGTCCATATGACCTAAAATAAGTAGAAAAACAAATTTTATAGGCTATTAAGGGGCTAAAACCCACTTATATACCTAAATATACATAATATACTGCATATTTCACTGAATATGAGATTTATGTATACATATAAGCTTATGTATGTCAATAATTACTTAATATCACTTAAGATAAGTATATTATGACTCCATTAACACCTTAATAAGTATTATTAGGCTATGGATAAGCTATTTTAACTACTATAATTTATATAATAGAATAATAATTATATATATATATAATATAATCATATATATTATTATTTTAACCTTATTTTTAAGATATAAGCTTAATTTACTTAAGGTTATCTTATTTTAAGCATAAGAAATACTCACTCCTACAGATATCTAGGCTGACACTCCCTCACCCAAAAAAAAAACAATAAAAAAATGTTAAGACATTTTAATTTAAAGTAAGAAGTGAAATAGAAAAATAAAAAAAAATTTTTTTTTTTATAATACATATACTGAATAAACAGTATTATTTTGATTTAAATTTTTTCAAGAGATTTTTAAGATCAGAGATTTCATTTTCTGGAATCCACTGGTCATATTCACTTGATTTATTTTTAAATCTTAATAGATACTCAACTCCCTTTTCTTTAGTAAGGTGTCTCTTTTTAATTATCTTTTCAATTTCTGCCTTTTCAACTATTTCTTCAGGTTGCTGTTTATGACTTCCTGATCTTCTTGGAAATAGAGCAGTATCATTAGAATGGTATGGTTTTATAAGAGAAATAGGAAATACTGGATGTTTTCTATCATATGGTGCATATAGAATAACCTCAACAGCATTATTACCAACCATCTTTTTAACTACAAATGGTCCAATGAATGGATCCTTCAATTTAACATTACCATTTAAATTGAAATGTAGTGTTGAAATAAGGACTTCATCACCCTCTTTGAACATTTGTTCTTTATGGGCTTTATCCCATCTTTTCTTTTCATACTCAAACGCCTTATTTATACATTCTTGAGCATGTTTTCTGCATAATTCTTGCATCTGAAGAAAAGATTTAGTACCTGGATGGATATCCAATCTAGGTAACTTGTTAAGAGTTTTAGCAGGGGTATTAGGTACATAACCCAACCATAACTCAAATGGCTTTTTGCCAGTGACAGAATGTACTGTACTATTATATGCAAATTCTAAACCTGGGATAAGGGTTACCCAATCATGCATGAATTTTTCATTCTCTTTAAAATTAAGACCAAAAGCACAATATCATCTTATCATATCTTCTAAAGTTTGTATCATTATTTCTGCTAGCCCATCAGTTTGTGGATGGTGTTCTGTAGAAAGTTTTCATTGACACCCTGAAACATCCATAAGTGATGTCCAGAACTCAGAAGTAAATTTAGGATCTCTGTCAGAAACTATTGCTTTGGGGAAACCTGCTATATTTAACATTTGTGTCCACCATAAAAAAGCTAAGTCCTTTGCAGAAACCTCTCTGTGGGTAGGAATAAATTTACACATCTTTGTAAATCTATCTACAATTACACAGCAGGAGTTATAACTCTTATGCCCTGCTATTGGAAAACCTGTTACAAAGTCCATGTTAATTATTTCCCATGGAGCTTTTGGTTGCTCAATTTGTTGTAATAAACCAGCTCTTTTGCCTGTTAATCTTTTAGATTTTTGACAAGAATCACATGTCTCAACATATTTCTGAACATCCTCAGACATGTTAATCCACCAAGCTGTGTTTTTTACTCTGGTTGATGTTTTATGGTAGTCAAAATGAACTGCCAATATATCATCATGACATATACTTAACATTAACTCCTTCATTGAAGGGGGAATTACAATTATATTACTTAATTTTTTCCTGTAATATATAAAACCATCCTCAATGGAAAATTTTCCTTTTTCTAATTCCTCTTTATACTTATTTGGTAATGTTTTTATTAAAACATTCATTGAATCATTAGATGGATCATTTAATATTGTAGTGAGTTTACTCAAGTCAGGATCTGAATCATAATTATCAAGAATTGATTGCATAAATTCATCCTCAAGATCTACAATATAAATGCCATAAATTTTAATAATCTCTGACTCAGGAACATAAGCAGGATTATTATCATTATTAGGCAGTGGTACTCTAGATAACAGATCTACATTAGAGTGCAAGGTTCCTGCTCTATGTGTAATAGTCATCCGTCCTCTGTATTCTTGTGCAGCTAATTTCCATCTAAACATGTGTCTATTAGGAGTTTTCATGTTTAAGAGTGACTTAACTGCACTACAGTCAGTTATTAACTCAAATTTTTGGTCTTCAAGGTAATAATGTAGCTTCTCAAGAGCCCATACTACTTCCAAACATTCAAGTTGAGTAGCACCATACTTCAATTCACTACTTCTTAGAGTATGTGAAATATAGCAGATTGCTACTTCTGACATTTTTCCTTCAATAAGTTGTTTTTGATGCAAAGCAGCACCCAGACCAATAAAACTTGCATCTGTATATAATACAAAAGGTAATTGGAGATCTGGTAATCCCAAGATAGGAGCTGTCATTAAACAATCTTTCAACTTATCAAAAGCCTGTTGTCTTTCATTATTCCAAATGAAAGCTTCTGATTTCTTTATCAGTGTGGTCAATGGTGCAGCAATTGATTGGTAGTTTTTTATATATTGTCTATAATAACCACACATTCCAAGAAAAGATTTTACATCCTTTACATTTTGAGGAATGCCAATATTCTTTATTGCAGCCACTTTATTTTGGTCTACACATATTTGTAAGCCAGATACAATATGACCAAGCACTTTTAAAGATTCAAACCCAAATTTACATTTTTTCAATGCAAGGGTCATTTTTTATTTCATCCATTTTCTGAAATACCTTCTTTAAATGGATTAAGTGTTCATCATAAGTTTTAGAGAAAACCATGATGTCATCAATATATACCATTAACCATCCCTCAATTATTTCATTATGGAATGTTATATCCATTAACTTCTGAAATACTGATGGAGCATTTTTTGGTCCAAATGGCATTCTGACATATTTATAAATTCCCATGTGTGTTGTTATCAACAAAAATTTCTGTGAATTCTTTTCAACAGGAATTTGATGGTACCCTTTATTTCCATCTAGGCAACTTATATACTTAGCAACTTTAAGGGTAGCATTTATAGAGGCAAGCCTTGGCAAGGGATAAATATCATCTACTGTAAATGTATTTAATTCTCTATAATCACCGCACAGTCTTGCTTTATCTTGTTCATAAGAAATTAGCACTGGTGATATTAAACAATATTTTAATGTAGTTTCAACCTTCTCCAGAATGTTCATTTTCAATAACATCTTAATATTATCCTCTATGTCTTTCCTCTTCATTGGTGAAGCAGGGTATGGTTTCTTTTTAAGACTAGCAGGAATATTATCCATATCACAGGTTAAAATAATCTTCATTTCATGATTTTTTGCAAGGACAAGTTCATTTGTACCATGTGCAAAAGCCATTGGAAATGCTTTAATTAATTCCAAAATATTATTTTTCTCAGCTGTACTTATCTGAGTGCTAAATGATGCTTTTGAAATTTCTTTTTCCAGAAGTTCCATCTCATTGGATTCTCTTCCTTTACACGGAGAATTTGTTACTGACTCAATGTGTAAGACTGTGTTAAAAGAATTTATTTTAAATTTCCTTTTACCATTCATGCCAATTGTAAAATTGTTATTAGCAGGGTCTAATTTCACACCAAATTTAGTCAGAATATCATTTCCAATGATAAAACAGTTACTACAGTTAGTATTATCCATTACTACAAAGTCACAAGTTACTCTTACATAACCATGTTGGTTTTTAAAGAAAACAGCATCTTTGTATCTACCAATGGGGTGTATCACTGATCCAAAACCTCTCCAATTTTTACTTTGAAGTGGTTCAAGCTTAGACTTATATTCACTATCAATTTTTTGTAACGTATTAGTAGAAACAACAGATCCAGCAGCTCCTGTGTCCAATACTATATTAACATTTTCACCAGAAATGATAGCTGGAACCGTGATAGGTGTCATTCTAAAGTTATCAGCTTGTATATCTTTAATAATTTCAGCATCCTCAAAATTCATTAAATATTCATTTGAGTCCATATTTAATATTGGATTATCAAAGATGGACAAATCATCTTCCAACATACAGGCTTCATTTTCATCACTATATGAGATATTGCTGTCATAATCACTTGATTCTTTACTTTTTTCAGTTTCAGTTTCAGATTCACATTGATTTTCAACAATATTTATATTTTTCTCACATTTGTGACCTTTAACCCAAGGTTTGTTACACTTATAACAAGTATTTATTTCATACTTTTTAGGTACTACAGGTGCAGTAGGTTTTTTCTGCTTCTCCTGAAGTGTTTTTGAATTCTGAATTTTTACAGGTTCAACATTTTTTTTATAAGTGGAATACCTTGATTCATACTTATGGTTTAATAATAATTCATTGCAAATATTAATAAAGTCAGATTATTCAGTAACATTTAATGTTCTAGCTACAACAATGTCTCTGACAGATATAGGTAATTTATATATTATCTTATCTTTCCATAAGTTAAAATCCATATTAGGCTCAATGGCTTTTAATATTTTATTTAAATTCATTAAAAATACCATAGGTTTGTCACCATTCAATGGATTATACCTAGTTTTCTCATAAAGTCTCTGCTGAGTAAGTCTTAATTTAGAACCTCCAAATTGTTTTTCAATTAGTTGTTTCCATTTAGCCCAAGAGTAATCTTTACCCTCACTCAAGACAGCTTCAAACCATAATAAAGCAACATCCTTAAATAAAGAAATTAATTTTGATGTTATTTCTTCATCTGGTAACTTATATGAGAATTTCAAGTTGTCAATTCTTTGTATAAAATGTTGCCAATCAGAGCTGGCTTCCTTATCATAAGTTGGGTACTGATCTATCTTAGGCCAGTTCTTCTGTTTGGATTTTATTTCACTAATCTTAGGTAAATTCAACAACTCATTCACTCTTGATAAATGGTCTTGTATTTCCTCTTGTACGGATTTGTGACTTACATTTTCAGATTTGACACTACCACCAGATGGTTTTAGTTGTGGTGGTATAGGGAAGGAATGAGATTCACTTTTGCCAATGAAAGGATTATTATTATATTGATTATACTTATGATTATCCTGGTTCATTAGTAGATTGGCAGTTTCAATCTCAACTTTAGTTAATCTTTGTAGCAACTCAGAGACACTTTGATTTGTCTGGGGCAAAAGATAACTTAGTTCTTGATTCAGTTTTCAATAAATGTGTTTCATACAATTTTTCTAACTCACAGAATTTGTTTGAAAGCTCATTATATTTACTACTCAATGAATAATATTTAAGAGTTAGAGACAAATGTTCTTTCTCTAATTCTTTATTATGTGTTGCTAATTGAGAAATGTTTAATGTCAAGGATGAAATTGTATCACTAGTGAGCTTAACTGTCTGTTCCTCACAATCAGTCATTCTATTCGACAATGCTGAAATAATTCTATGGACATTTGGATTATTGATAAATATTCCATGTCTTCCTTTTCAATTCTCTCACTCTCCTGTGAACTTCTCAACTCACTAGTAGGTGGTGGCAGCTGAGGATTAACTGTATTATCATTATAAATAGTACTGTTATTGTGGACAAAAGACAATTCAGGTGTATCTACTCTAAAACCTAAATTTCTTAAATCCTCCTCTATTTTCTGCACAGATTTAAAATCAATAGGATTACCTATATTGTAATTATCAGTATTATGTTCAATCTGAGAGGGTAATCTACTTACCATGGGATAGATGCCAGTGCTGATTTTTGGCGCTTTTTTCCTTTGTAAGGGTGAACTGAGGAAGTCAGATGAGGTGGTGGAGCCCTGTTGCAGCTGTGGCTGGTCCATTGTTGATGGATCCAGTCCCATTTCCATTTGTCTACCAGGATTTTCTCCTGGGAGTGAGTTGACCCTCCTGGGATAGGGGGTTGCTAACTTTGTTGACTTGGCTGGCCTCCCTTTAGCTCTGCCAGTGTCTGATTCATTTGTTGAAACCCTACCTTGCAATTGTTCTGTAATTGCTCTACCTCTTTGAACATGAGTGCCTTGGATTCTTCCAACTTCAAAACCTGTTTGGCCAAGTGGGTTGGCTGATCCTGAAGAGGAGGAGACGTCTTTTTTATGGTTATCTTTTTTAAAAGGGTGTATTTTTCCTCTATGCTCATGTTCTCTACCTGGGGGTATTGTTGACCCTCCATGGTTATGTCCTGGATAGTTTTTGTTAGCTTTAGACCTGGTATTATAAGCAGGCTTTTCACTTACACTGTCCTGAGGAGAACTCATATTGTTAATAATGACAATATATCATGTCTACAGAAAGGAAAAACTCTATGGAATTAGTAGAAAAAAGTTATTAGCAATGTTATTACTAATAAAAAAGCACTGGAGCTTACCTTGAATTTATATCTTTATTTATTTAAATAAAATATAAGAAAAATTCAAAAAAATCTGTTAAAAATAAAACAATAAGTTTAACTAGACCTTTATAAGGGTGAATTATTAGCTTACCAAACTTTAACCAAATACCAATTAATTGGGTTTTATATTGGTGACCAAATACCAAGTGACATTGGGTTTATATTGGGTACAGTTACTACTGTAAATACCTAATTTTTATTATAAAAAATTAGTAAAATTATTATAAGGGTTATTTTCCGTAATCACTGAGTTATGATGACCCACTAATATTCAGAAGACCCAAATATTTGGTTATTTTGAGCTATACTAAAGTAAAAATCACGTCCTAAGGCTTATACTAAATAATAAGTAAAATATAAGGAAAGACCCCAAATTGTCAGTATAGTCTAGTATATAAGTATGATATAATAGTGTTTATTTATGGTCCTACTACTTATTGATAAATGATTTAGTGATTAAACCTCCGGGGAAGACTAATAAAATAGTTATACTCAAATAAAACTCACAATACTTGGATTTAAATGTGTGCTAGTGGTGGAAAATAGATGAATAAAATATAGTTATAGCTTATATAAAGATAATATTAATTTATAATGGCTTTATAATATATTTATAAATGTTAATAATTGTATTGAAGTGTTTTTTTGAATTGTAGTAATTGAATGATGATAAATAAACGTCAAAATCCCTCTTTACTTATACCCAAATCCCCTGAAGTGCACAGACCTTCAATCCAGATGATGTCACTGCTATCCCCGGAAATTACAGCACTGTGAGGGCCCATAACCTCCCCATGGTGTCCACTTCAAGCAGATTCAACACCCAGGCCTCCAGTAAGGACCCTCCATCACAATTAATGATAACACAGATCTATACCACAAATAGAAAATCCAGATAAAAGCAGATACCATAAAAAACAGGTAAAATAAGAAATCAAAAAGAGATTTAATGAAACCCAAAGCATATAAAGGAAAAAAATAAAATGTCTAAGCCCCCAATAACATCCCCAAGCATCCATATTAACCCAGAAATGACCTTCCAACCCATAAATCCTTGAATAACCATCCAAGGAAGTAAATTAAGTTGTCCAAACTGAGTGTATGTGCCTGATATAGATATCTATGCTTCTGTAGGCATTGTGAGTCCACTTATTTCATCCATATGACCTAAAATAAGTAGAAAAACAAATTTTATAGGCTATTAAGGGGCTAAAACCCACTTATATACCTAAATATACATAATATACTGCATATTTCACTGAATATGAGATTTATGTATACATATAAGCTTATGTATGTCAATAATTACTTAATATCAATTAAGGTAAGTATATTATGACTCCATTAACACCTTAATAAGTATTATTAGGCTATGGATAAGCTATTTTAACTACTATAATTTATATGATAGAATAATAATTATATATATATATAATATAATCATATATATTATTATTTTAACCTTATTTTTAAGATATAAGCTTAATTTACTTAAGTTTATCTTATTTTAAGCATAAGAAATACTCAGTCCTAGTGATATCTAGGCTGACAAATTTTATGGTAACTGTTTGGGTTTAAATTGGTGGATATTTGTGCTCTAAATAATGTGTCTTAGTTAATTGTGTCATATTTCCCCTTACATTTACTCAACATTAGTTATATGTTAATATGTTTTTATTATTCTTTGTATATACTATATTATTGCGCTTCAGAGGGCCCCTTGCCTATATAAAGGCCTTGAGTAACCCCCTGTAGCCCCACCACCTATTACACACTTTATTTTTTATTATCATTAATATTATTATTAATATAAAATGTTATATTTACATTAGTTTTACTTATGGCGCTTTTGTGCCTCTGAAATCTAGTATAAAATATATATATAAAGGTTGCTTTAAGATTATTTAATATTAGTATTTGTTACTTAAGCAGAGAGAATAAAAAACTTACTATATATCCTCCCCTAAATATCTTATTATAATTTTTGTAACTCCCCAGGCCAAGTTTTGCCTAATTGTTGTTGTTATTATTGTTTTTCCCTTTCATCTTTTCTTTCTTCTTCTTCTTTCTTCTTCTTTTTCTTCTTCTTCTTCCCTTGTTCTGCTTCTTCTAGATGACCGGTGTAGAGTAGAATCCTACAGTCACCTTGCTGCAGGCAGAATCCAAGGGAGTTGGAAAAACAAAAAGAAATCCCTGTCCCTCTAATTAAACGTAAGATTCAATTAACTAAGCTTGAAGATCTGCTTGAATAGTTGGATAAGTTGAATATCTGAGAGAAAGACTTTGAAAGTGTTGGAAACCTTATACCAGATTACACTGATACAAGTCACAGCAAATACTTAGAACAAGCCGCAACACTTGCCCCAGAGACTGAAAAGTACAGTAAAGTACCCCAGAAACTACCCTTGGGATGATCTGTTCAAAGGTGCCTTATTAAAGGTCTGCCCCAGATTTACCCAGTTTCCCACCAAAATTAAAGAGTGTTCTTTATTAAATTTTTATTTTATAAATTTTATAAAAAAAGAAATAAATTTGAGTCACCCAGGATGAGAGCTATCCAATGGTACCCTATATGTTAATATTTTTTATTATAATTGTTGTTATATGTTAAATATTGTTAATTATCAAAAAAGACCCTTATTATTGAAACTAAAAGACAAAAAACATGTAGAAGACTAAGATTCTCTTGCTCCAGACCTTTCCAACAATACCCTACATGCATATGATCTACAATAAACTATTGATCTAGTAAGCATAATAACTTTCTAACCAAATTTTGCCACAATAGCCAAACTTTTGGCACAGTGACCAAACTTTGCACTGGTGATCAGACTTTTCTACAGTGACCAAACTTTGCCACAGTGCCCAGACTTTTCTGCAGTGACCAAACTTTGCACTGGTGATCAGACTTTTCTACAGTGACCAAACTTTGCCACAGTGCCCAGACTTTTCTGCAGTGACCAAACTTTGCCACAGTGCCTAGACTTTTCTGCAGCAATGACCAAATTTTGCCACAATGACCAACTTTGCCACAGTGACTTTGCTTTTGCACCGGAAAATCACCAGAGCGCACCGGAGCGCACTGGAAAAAAAATGGCTACTCCATGAGCACACTGCATCCACCAAAAATACCAAGAGAGCCCTAGAAAATCCAATAAAACCAATACCCAATCCATGAAACCATCAAATAACAATAGGAATACCAACATATATCCATTCCAAAACACCATAATTCCTCCAAAAAATCACCATAAATCCTCCAAAAATCACCATAAATCCACCAAAAAAAAACCAGTTAACTCCCTTCAACCAAATTAACACCTGCTAACACCATGATTTTCTTCCAACCAAGGTCCAATCAAATTTTCACCTAAGTAGCCTACCCAGATTTGGAATGCCACACCGGCTGACACTAAGGATCTCAGGAAGTGTAGGGTATGTAATGATAGATGTAGTGTAAGGTTCTAATAGTTAATTTTCCTTGATAATGTAAATTCTATTAGAATAGACTGATACTAAAACTGTATTTAGATTACTGTTTGATACACTTAGATTAGTGTTGAACTTTTTTAGGAAATCCAGTAGGCGAAGAAAGCATAGGCAAAGGGCACTGAACATACAGTGTATATATAAAAGAGAACTCACTCTTTACAAAAAAAAGAGGGAGATTTTAGATATAAAATTAGATATAGAGTATTTTTAAGAATTAGAATGACATAATTACATTTTATTTTTACCTACATAGAGGGTGTACATAACTAGAAGTAGTGCTGTATAGTTATCTTATTACTACAGTAAGGATAGTATTAGAGAGAGTGCTTCAAAGCAAGAATTACAGAGAATAGATCTAGCCAGAAGTTATATTACTTCTTTTTTTCAAAATTATCTTATAAGGTATTCTTTCAACTCTTCTTTTCTCCACCATACTTGCATCTTTGCTTTCTCTGTCTTTAAAATTATAGAGGCAGGAACTTCTGTCTTAAATTAGTTTTGGATAGGAGAACTAACCCATGTTGGATTGTGTCTATAGCTTAGTATTATAAAAATCTCTTTTTCTACAACATCTTTTTCTATATTGCCCACTGCTTTTTTTTCCACCCTTACTCTATCACTCTTCAATACAATCCAACCCTCACACTTTTCACCCCCTCACTTTTACTTTCTACCTTACCTCTTTCATTCTAAAGTTATTAAAAGGTGATGGAGAGGGGAGTGTAAGGAGTGAGCTCAAAGGGGGTGGAGATGCATGCAAAAAGTGTGAAGAGGATATAGAATATGAAAGAAAAAGTAAAATGAAAATAAGGGAGAAGATTTAAAAGGGGAAAAAATGATTTGACCCAGAAGTGGGAGGGAAAGATATGGAAGGAGAGTTTTAAAATAAAATAAATAATATATATATATATAAAATAACAAGAAATGGGACAGGTAATACCCTAAAACTTAGAAAAAACACCAAATTTCAGTGTACTAATTATTAGACATATGGTTTATCATCATAAACTTCCCCCTTTAATACTTTGATTTAAGGAAGAATAAGGAAATTTATTATTTAAAAATACTAGTGACTATATCATTTTTTCACTTGGTTGAAAAAAATGATATGTATTAATTATAAAAATGATACCTCTAAATTAATGTATTTTAATTACATTTGAATAAGATTTCTAACTTTCACAAAAATTTTAAAGCTTGAAAAATATAATAATTCCTGATTATAAAATTAGAATAAATATATATATTTACAAAGTGTTTAATGAATAAGTCCATTGAAAAATATCAGTTGCCTATATAATTTCTTTTAAAAAAATTCTTATTATATCAAGTAATTTCTCTATAGAATGATAGCTTTACAAAATTATTTAATTAAGTAAAAAAGCTTTTGATTTTATTTACATGAGAAATTTACCATTTTGTATGAATTCATAAAGCAGAAGCACAATATTTCTAAATTCTTATGAAACTTCCAGTCTGTTAATGTTGTGGACTTTTCTCATATTAATATTCTTTTATTAATTAAATTAAGTCAGATTACAAGACGTTTTGTAATAATGATCAACTTTACTTCAATAAATCTTCAACTTGTCCTTGAGTTTATTTCAGAGATGTTTCAAGCTTGATTTTTTGCTGTTTCATCACTTCCTTATTATGTGCTAGATCAGACATGAATTAGGTCTCAAGGTTGCGGACTTGCTAGTAAGTCTGCTCCCCATAATTCATGGTGATAGCTGACTGGTTTGTTTTTTATAGTCACAGACATATATGGGGGGCAGGATACATATTTCTTTTATTTTATTTTTTGAAAATGTTGTGCAATCACATTGAGAAGGTAAAGGTGTGGTGGAGAGATGGGGGGGGAGGGGTATAAAAAAATGTCAGCCAGGAAGCTTCACTACATAGCTGTTTTTTGAGGTGTAGATGGCATGGTGGAGAGTGTGCACATGTGTACCTGGTGCTGAATAATCAAGATAAGGGGATTAAGTGTTGTAAGGCTTGGATTTACCCAACAGATGGTGTGTTAAGGGGAAAAAACACAGTTGAAGTAAAACACTTATTCACAGGTGTACTTCAAATTAAAGTTACTTACTTGGTACTGTTTTTGGAGTGTTCTTGAATCATGTATATGATCATTTTTACACACCCTATTTGAGAGGCTTAGGGCATATACCATTGTGTTGTTAATACCACACTCCATGCATACTTGGCTATTACTTTGATAGATATTCTGGAGCTGTTTCATTTACACCTCACATTATATATTCATTTTGGTAAATGTTGGGTACAAGTAAGTATATATACTAACAGATACTTACTTTGTATCATTAAATTGCGCCTCTCCCTGCCAAATATTTTTCATTTTGCATTGCCTATCAAGATACTAAATCACACCCTTGATTCCACCACTGTTTCATAAATTATCTTTTCAAGTCACTTTACTCACCATTTATCACTGATTTTCCTCTATTTCAACTACTATAAACTACTTGAAACAAATTCTCAACCCAAAATAACAAAAAATGTCAACAATCCTAGGAAATAGTAATCTACAAACTGGAACCCCCAGGAAGAAGAACGACTAGAAATATCTTGGATATCAGTTAGCAAACAACCAGAGTTTTCTACTTCACAGTCAGGAGAAAAATTTTACAAGAAAATAGAAGAACACTTTAATACTCATAGTAAACTGCTATGAGCATTAAAACATTCTTCTATTTTCTAGTAAAATGTTTCTCCTGACTGTGAACAGATTAAAATAAGGTCCGTAAAGTTTTGATTATTACTACTACAATACCTAAAAACTTAATAATGGCTAATAGAACCTCTATCTAACACTATATAGCAAGCCTTTAAAACAAATACTCTTAAATTTAGTGCTATATATCATGGTATCAAGAGAAATACACCTAGTGGAACATGCCCAAGTGATTGGATCCAAAGTTCACTTTCAATCTATCAAGATCAATGTAAAACTACATTAAAGAGTTTATTAACTTGGGAGAAACTCAAATTTTCCTAAAAATGGTGTTTAGAACCTAACATAAACTTACATTTAGACAGTTTTTTGAGTGCACAAATATTGGCTTATATAGAAACCAGATCAAGTACAAAAAGATTGTGTGTACATAGTTTTTCTAGTCAAACAAGCACCCAAATGGAATCGGGCATCTGTCCTGCCTCACATTCTCCATCATATAATGAACATCCTCTTAATCAGAACGCACAAAAAAAGCGCTTACATGCAGAATCTTCAGAAGTGGAAAAGAAAGAAGCTTTCTCACATTACAATGACATAGCTGAAAAAAGGATTGAAGCTATTTTTGATAGTAGTGAGTTAGCTGGAAACAGATTAGATATATCAGAAAAACAACTCAATGTAGCTCAACAGAAACTTGAACTCACAAAAGAGAAAATCTTGATTCAAAAGGAAGACAGTTTCTCAACAAAACAAAATTGGAACATGATGAATCAAATATGAAAATTAATCAGCAAAAAATAAGAATAAATTTGGAAAAGTAAGACTGTGAGATGAGGAGCAGTGAGATTAAACATGTTCTAATGCTAAAAGAAAATAATTTATACAATTATGAAGATATAGAAATTTTATATAAAATGAAAGAAGATTTTAAAAAAAAAGTTGGTGTGGTGGCAGGTCATAATATATTAAGTTTTTATGACAAAAAATAATTTTATTTAAATAAATAATATACAGAATTTAAGTGTGGTTGAAAAAAATACTACAAATACTTTATATTTATTAGTCCTATGTTTTCTTCTATTTAAAAAATGTGAACATGTATTATTACTTATTTATTAAAAATTTGATAATACAAAAAATAGGGGGTGTCAGTTCTGGCAAATCCGCACTTAACTTAAGTGCGGATTTCAAACCAAATCAGCACTTACAAATCAGCACTTAAATTTTGCAAAAAAGTCACTTATTTCAAAAAAGGGTGTCAGTTATGACCTCAAACCAGCACTTTTTTCCTGTTTTTTTTCACAACCACATTTTGGCCACAAAACATCCCTTCCTTTCTTACCCCATCCCTGTCACATGTGACACACTGACCTTCCTTGCTACCTACCCATCAATCCTCGGCACACACCCCTTCCTGACATTTTCAATATTTTGACCAGGCATGTTTACATTCTTTTTTACTTATTTCTTCTACTTCTTAATCTTTTTTCTATGGGTTTCAGTTCTGACCTCAAATCAGCACTTTTTTCATGATTTTTTTTTCAAAACCACATGTTGGCCACATCATCCCTTTCTTTCCCATATCATTTTGTACTCTCCAAATGTCCTCTTTGTGTACTTCATTCACTTGGGTTGGTATTTTGGTTTGTTGCATATTCATTTTTTTTTGGAATTTACGGTGAAAATTTTTTTTTTGGATGGCTCATTGGTTTTCTTTCACCAGCTCAACATGAAATCGCATATTTTCTGAAATCGCATATTTTGTCAGTGATTTTTTTTTTCATTCATCCCTCATATCCTTTTCCTATTCTCCTCCAACATCCCTCAAACAATTTGGTTTCATTCATTTTGTCATCTCAACTCTCCAGGTAAGTCACTTTATTCTTTTTTTTTGATTTTTTGATTACTAATTATAATTTTTTTTGTTTTTTTCCGTTTATTTTATATTTTTTATCTAAATTTTTTTTGTAAGTGGTTATTTTGGATTTCAATGGTATAAGTAACCTTTTTTTCTCTCCCTCTTTACTTTCTTTTTTAGCTCCATCACCCTACTCTTCATCCCTCCTTGGCATGGTCATTATCCCCCCTTTCCCTTATTTCACTTTTTTTGGCTCCATTTCATTGAAACACATACATTGCACATTCTTTATGCATTTCACTTACTCCATATTCAATTTCCCCACAATTCCAACATCAATCTTTCTCACTCTATTTTTCCTACTTTTCAATCAAGGTAAGTTTTATCTCCTTTTTTTCATGCCTATATGATATCTCATTCCTTTTATGAAAAGTTCATACTTAAATATATGCATGACTCTTATCTGGATAACGGTGAACTTATAAAACTCCTTCTGATCTCATCTTCATTACCACTTTTCAAGTTTTTGTAAAATTTTGAAAATCAGACTCGGAATTAGGGTTAGGTTTATTCAAATCTAATGATCTTTTTACTGAAGATTCTCCTGAAGGCTACCTTTCATTTCCCACAAACAGATTTGAATTTGATTCAGTGGTTGCTGAGATATTGTCCGTTAAAGTTGAGCCTTTTTTTCCCAATTTAAATTTTTATTTCATTTTTTTATGTAAAAAATTAGGGTTAGGTTTATTTAAATCACATGTCCTTTAACTGAAGATTCTACTTAAGCATATCTTTCATTTCCCTCAAACAGGTTTGAATTAGGTTCAGTGGTTGCTGAGATTTTGACCTTTGAAGTTGAGCCTTTTTTCCAAATTTCACTTGTCTTATTTCACATTTTTATATTGCATATTTAGAGGATAAGGATTCTGAAACTCTTATATGATTATTATCTAGGCATTTCAATTATATAGGCATATATTTGTTGCTCAAGAATATCACTAAAGCTCAAAAAGATGAAGATTTTTGCTTATGGGACACTCTACCTTCCTTTAACTCTTTTCTTGCTCTTTGACTCAAAAAGCACTGTAATAAAGCATTTGAAAAAAATCATGAACTTGCAACCAAATTTGGAATACCAAATTGGTGTGACTCCAATTGGGAAGATATCAGCCACGAATATCTTTTATTTTCTAATGTTATTATCACTCATTCTGGATTTCACAATAAAATTCACACCGATACCAAGGACACCAATTTTCTTACTTTTGGTATATTCTCATATATCAAACCGATTACTGGCCAACCAATACCATCTCCAGCTAAAATCAAATGACATGGTTTATATTTTTCAGACCACTGGTGCATCATTGATTTTGGTTTGGGAAATGGTATCATCGAAACTATTTGGAATTCTTCTAAGGATAATCATCAAACGACCAAAGCTCCTCCTGGTTTGGAATCCTGTCAAGATTTATCACATTTTGGTTGCTCATTTCAAATCAGTCATAAGTTGATTCAAAGAATCAATAAGGTAATGAAAGAAGGTAAAGTTAATCGATTTAAAAAAACTTTATTTAGATCCAAAAAGTATGGGGATTAGAGTTGTCATCGAAAATTTTATATTTTTTCATAAATTTTTAATAAATATTTTTTATGTATCAATTTCCTCAACTAAAGTAATGGGCCAAAGACCTTGCGTTGTATAAAAGGTAATCATGATAACATTTATATGTTTCATGGGGTTCCTCTAGCCTATACCTGTGGAAAGTCCCAAACTTTTGTTTCTAGACTTGGTCTGCATTTTGGCTTGAGGGATTGTCATTACTTTAAACTAGGGAAAGTGATATATATTAGATATTTATTTAATAATTTACATAATTATATTAAATTTAGATGACTTCCACCACTTACTTCAATAAAATGCAGGGGGGGTATTGCCAAATTTTCAAATCTGACATGTGAAATTGATGACTTGGAAAAATTTTGGTGATATCCACCCCTTGCTTCAATAAAATGCAGGGGAGAGTATTGCCAATTTTTTAAAAAAGATATAGAATTTTTTTGACTTGTAAATATTTTGGTGAAAATCTTTGACGAGAATGTGAAAGTAATTGTTTCCACCTTGAGCAGGTTTCTGGCTCAAAGGAATAGCAGTACCATCAACAAAACCAATACATCCTGGGAAGCCCTCTGCTTGCATAACCTGAGATGATTCAAGTTGCTTTTCTTTTGTTGTCCAGGTGAAAAGTTGAGATTCCAAGGAGTTGATGGCAGTGATTCATCTTTTGGTATAAGTGTTAACTGAACCATAACCTAAATCAAAGACATTTTCTAAACGTTTCAAAGCGGCTCCATTACCATTTGAACCCAAATGACATAGTGTGATGGCCAATTGAATTGAAGGATGTTGTTGTTCTTTTTGAGAATTATTGTGAAATATGGGATGATCCTGAATAAGCTCAAGCAATTTAAGGAAACATTCCTGAGAAGTCCTGAACAGCTGTCTAAAACTGGGTGTAGATAGTTTAAGAAGTGTTTGGACGGTGTACTTGGGGGTATGAAGTACTTGAGGCTTTCTGGGAAGAAGGTAACATTTTGTGGCCATTTTTGATAAAAAGACAAAATCTTCTTCTAGATCAGAATCAGAATCTCAATAAGAGTCCAAGAGCAGTTCAAGAGCCATGAAAGTCATTGCTTTATGTAATTTATCACGATTTGAAAGTGAGGAAGGCATAACTCTTATATGATATGATATGAAGATGTAAGTGATGTACGATTTTTTGAGTTATGAAGTGTTATTCTGCAGAGTGCTGCGTATGAATGGGATGATGCTGACAAATCAATGAAATGGGACTTGATGGTGAAATCAGCACTTTTGGTTGAGAAAGTGCAGATTTGAGTGAAATAAGTGACTTATTTCATTTTGAAATCCACCAGTATTGGGGCTAGTGTGTTTTGGAAATCCGCACTTATTTAAGTGCAGATTTGCCAGAACTGACACCCCCTAATATATATTTTACAATTTAAATATAACTGGATGATTAGAAAAAATTAGCTTAAACTGTTTTCCAATTAAAAAAATGATTAAAGATAATTCTTACCTTTAAATACTTTATTGAATGCCCATTATCTTGCAATTTATTTTATATATATTAGTAAAATATAAAATATATAAATATTATTTAAGTAGAGTTGAGATTAAATATTAAAATTAATATGATAAGTAAAAAGGAGCCTGGAAAGGATAAAACTATAGCAACAGAGAAGTGCCTACTAATAAATTGATAATCCATAGGTAGATTATTAAAATGTCAAATAATATGTAAGGATTTTGAAAAATGTTGATTGTTATTAATATATATAGATTTATAAAGGAAAAGGGTCACTTATATTAATTTATATAAATTTATAATAGAAATGGTTTGCTTTCATTAATATATATAAATTTATAATATTAATGGGTCTCTTTTATTAATATATATAAATTTATAATAGAAATTGGTTGCTTTGTTAATAAATATATATTTGTAATTACATGGTATGAGGAGGGAATGTTCTGCAAAACAACCCTCCTTATATATTTTAAAGTGACCCTCAATGGCCAGTTGTTTTTCCACTGGCCACTCATGTTTAGAGGGGCCACCTGACTCAAATATGTGTCACTCCTGGTGGATTGGGGTAGGCTATCATATCTGCTGAGAAAAAAAAACTACTAACCCTTACCTTGACCAAAACAATCCTGTGTATCTCCTGTAAAATATGGATATTAACACTATAGAAACTAAAAATTAACAGTGAACCAAAGGAAAAAAAAATTAGTAAGAAAAACAAATTAAAAATAAGAGACAAAAAATTCCAACTAAAAAATATAGGAGAGGATAAGGAAAAAAATTTAACTACTAAAAAAATAGGAGATCCAAAGGAAAAAATAAAAATAAAAACAAATTACAAATTACAAATTACAAATAGGTGAAAAAAAAGATTTGCCAACTTAAAAAGAAGGGAGAGCTGAAGGAAAAGGAAATAGTAAGAAAAACCAATTAAAATCTAAAAAAAAAAAAAAAGGAGAGCCAAAAAAAAATTACATAGAACCAAATAAAAAAAAATTGCCTACTAAACAAATGGGAGAGCTGAAGGAAAAAAAAATTAAAAACAAATTACAAAGAAGAGAAAAAAAAGATTTGCCTACTAAAAAATAAGGGAGAGCCAAACGAAAATGAAATAGTAATAAAAAAAAATTAATTTTCCTTGAAGTAGTAAGAAAAAAAAAATGATTTTCCTTTGTCTCTCCCTTCTTTTTTAGTTGGCAAATCATTTTTTTATCATCTTTGTAATTTGTTTTTTAATTTTTTTTTGTTTCCTTTGGCTCTCCCATTTTTTATAAGGTAAATTTTTTTACTTGGTTCTCTGTAATTTGTTTTTGGCTCTCCTTTTTTTTTTAGATTTTAATTATTTTTTTCTTACTATTTCCTTTTCCTTCAGCTCTCCCTTCTTTTTTAGTAGGCAAGTCTTTTTTCTCTCTTATTTATAATTTGTTTTTATTTTTTTTGCTTCCTTTGGCTCTCCCATTTTCTTAGTAGGTATTTTTTTTCCTTTTCCTCTCCCTTATTTTTTAGTTGGAATTTTTTTTCTATTATTTTTATTTTTTTTTCTTACTAATTTTGATTTCTTTGGCTCACTGTTGATTTTTAGTTTCTATAGTTTTATTATCCATATTTTCCAGGAGATACACAGGTTTTTTTTGGTCAAGGTAAGGGTAAGTACTTTTTTTAACTTGGAAAATATGATAACCTGCCCCAATCTACCAGGGGTGAAGCATATTTGTGTCAGGTGGCCCCTCTAAACATGAGTGGCCAGTGGAAAAAACACTAGCCATTGAGGGTCCCCTTGCAATATATAAGGAGTGTTGTTCTGCAGAACATTCTCTCCTCATACCATGCAATTATAAATATTTATTTATTAATAAAATCAACCCAATTCTATTATAAATTTACACATATCAATAAAAGAAACCAATTAGATACTTGTGTTTTACTGAATGAGTGAAAGGGTTGAATATTAATTTTCATGAGTGATTAGCAAAATATACTGTGTAGGGTGGTTGACTATTGAAATTCATTATGAAATGACCAAGTAAAATGCAATTATATACTTATTTTTTACCAGCACAAGGACAGACACCACACAATATGGGGGGCGGACTTGCTAGCAAGTCCGCAACCTTGGACCCAAACTCACCATAGATTGAACACACATTGAGCTATCGATAAAGGAACCATTCAATCAGGGATGAACACCACTCAGCAGAACATTTTTAGGTGGGTGTTCAAGTAGAGTTCAGTATGGGTTCAGTATGAGTTCAGTCTGAGTTCCATCTGAGTTCCATCTGAGTTCAGGTTGAGGACTTGCTAGCAAGTCCACCCCCTATATTGCGTAGTGAGATGCCCTTAGAGAATAAGTTCAAAAGCAATAAACTAAAAAATAATTAACATATGTATATATATATATATTGATTTTTCAACAGGGATTACCAGAAAGTAGACCCATATTGTACCTCAACACATGCTTGCATTTAAGCCACTACCTTATCTGGAATGTTGTTTAAAAAGTTTTTGCAAGAAGCATAGACTGCTTGAATCATTGCATCTCTTGATTTTGAATTTCATTTCTGTTTCCAGACAGTTTCATGAGATACCACACATTCTCTATAGGATTGAGATCAATAGACTGAAGTGGTTAATTTTCAAGTTTGATAATATTGACAGAGTCACAAAAGTTTTTTTCATAGTTTGGAAGTGTATATTGGTGCATTATCTTCCATTAATTTAAGTTTGTGGCATTGATTGTGTCATGATAAGTGAAGAACCAGACTAGGGAGATAAACTTATTCAAAAAATATAGAAGAATTGATTGTTTTAGCTGGCTAAATGACAATGGGGAGAATAGTCATCCCATGAAATGCTCTCCATATCATTACAGAGTGTCACCGGACGACCTACGCACAAGGTCGAGGATGTTCCTGCAAGTGAGATAAAAGGTTCAGATACTTCTTCGAAGCACAGAGGGATAGTTTGAGGAAGTGATTCGAAGATGACTCAAAGGAAGAACTACTGCTTTGAGTTATGTTCGAGAAGGATTCTAATATAATTGAACGGTAATATTAAAATTTTTAAGATCTCACGAAGGGTTGGAAAACTCAAAAATCAAAGATTTAGGATTTAGATATGATTATTGAGAAAATAAATAAAGATTCAATAATAATGATTTTCACTTAGAGTTTTATCACTATTAACTATAAATATGTTTTATAATTTAATTCTAAGGAATGTCGAACCAAAAACCCAGCCCCTTTTATATCCTTTACTCCTCCTCGCATTGACCTCATACTCATCCACCATTCCGCACAACATAACCCATTTAAAATATATATCCGTTACACCTGGACCCTCCTCACTAACATACGTTAATCCCTTAATCCTTCACTAACCGTTCCGTCCATGCTCACTACCCCTTAATAACCCACAGGCATTTCATAAACCTTTTAATGTACTATTATATTAACTATTGCGCTGTGCGTCGCTTATTGGGAAAAAGACTAAGACACACTATTGAGAGATTGACTAATTTAGATTTAGAGTTTTAGGCTAGTGCGATTGAATAGCGAGTACACAAAGGAAAGTCGCAGTTGCTATGGAGAGTTGCTTTCTGTGCTTCGAGTATGGATTTGAACCCTTTAGTATTGATTTAATGAGCTACTTTTGCCTCGAGTGTCACGTGGCGTGTGACAGATGCCCGGGTATAAGAACGCAAGCTCCGTTGAGCGTAAAACATATTTCCCACACTAATTTCCCTTCCTATTTACTTAATTATTATTTTATTACTTTAATTCATTATGACGGATTTTCCTACACCGACTCCCACGCCTCCACACCCTAAAGCAGATGTTGGTGTTGTCACACGGCAATTTTTGAAGACTTGCACAGCTTGCGAGTCGATGGAGTATTTCTGCATGGAGAGCACGGCAACACGAGGGCCTCGCCAGAAGTGCGAGTTTTGCCAATGGAGAAGAGTGGCGTGTGACGCCTTAGCGAAGAATGCCGACATTGAGAGTTGGTTTACTAAGACGAAGTATTGGGTGATCCCTAAAATGAAGGAAGTAGTCGAGGACATCTGGGATGTGTCCATTGGAGACGATCAATCGGTGGGGGAAAATGAGGAAGAAGTTGAAGATGATGTGAACATCTGGGTGACTAGGGCTGAGAACAAGAGGGGGGTCCTCGAGGAGGAAGTTGACGAATTGGTCGAAGAGGAAGAAGAAATTCCCATCTTGAGGAAAACCCCGAAAAAGTGACGGGTGGTCATTGAAGATGACAAAGAGGAAAGGGAGGTGGCAGAGAAGGTCACTCCTAGATTATTTTTGGAGCCTGACCCAATCTTTGAAGTAAGTTCACCCTTTATTAATTTATAAATTTAATTACTGATGATTCTGTTTTTAGAATTCAGACGTCATCATCGAGGCCCCTACGACAGAAGCTTCAAATGTGGAAGCGACCCTTGTGGGACCCATTGCGGTGGAAGTGGCAGTGGAGGATAGATTACCAACTGTTACCTCGAGGGAGGAAAACGAAGAAACCCTTGATAAAGTTTGGTCAAAGAAACCTTGTCAGATTCGATGAGCAAAATATATTGAAGACTTCAGCGGCAAGATTGATAACATTATTGATTCCGCTTCCTTCGACGTAGCCGAGGAGTTGATTCCGGTAGGAGAGGGGGAGAATTTTGAGAAATGTAGAAAGGAGATAAGGGAAATTTTGGAGAAGATGAACGGATTGGTTTGGGAGAAGATAAAAGAGAAAAGAAGAAAAAGAATGTAAAAACAATTTGTATTTAATTATTTTACTTTGTTATTTTATTTAGAATTTTATTTTTATTTAATTTTATTTATTTTTTATATAAGATTTTGAGAGAAAGAAGGAAAAGACAGAAAAAAGATTTAAATAGAATTTGTTTTAAGATTTTGAAAGAAGAAGTTTAAATGAGAAAAAAAAAAGAAAGAAAGAATATTTGATTGAAGGAGTTTTAGTTTTAAAGTTCAAAAAGAAAAGAATTAAGTAAGAAGAAAGAAATAAGAAAGAAATAATTGATTGAGATAATTTAGGAAAAAAAATTGTTATTTAAGTTTGTTAATTGAAGATTTGAGTGATTTTAGTTATTTGAAAAAAGAAAAGAAAGAAAAGAAGAGACAAAAAAAAAATTCTAAGAGGATTTTGAAGAAAGAAGTAATTTGTTTTGAGGGATTTAAAAAGGTGATTTAGAAGTTGGAGTGAAGTTCGAGAAAGATGGTCATGTAATGTTCGTGAAGAATTTTGATAGTTCGAGGAAAATAAAATTTTAAAGAAAAAATGTATATAGAAAATTGAGAAGAAATTTTTTTTTTTTTATTATTTGTTTTATTTTTATTTTATTTTAATTTGGTTTTTTTTTTATTTTTTTTTATTTTTACTTTTATTTTATTTTATTTTATTTTAAAAGAAGATTGAAACATTTTGAAAAGAGAAAGAATAAAGAAGAAAATAAAAGAATTATTTAGAAATAAAAATGTTTTAGATTTTAAAAGAAAGAAAAAAAAACATAGAGAAGAAAAAGAGAGTTTTAAGGTTTTGGTTTTAAAGGGTATTTAAGATGAAAAGATTTTAGGAGTTCAGGGGCGTTAGAAACATTGATGGCTGGTTCCCAGGATGTTTTGTCTGAGTCATCGAGGAAGCCTTCCCATTCCACAAGGTATTGAAGTTTCCCCATGCGCATTCTTGAATCAAGGATACGGCTTACTTCCCACTCTAGATGGTCTTCTACTTCGACCGGTTCCGGAGGAGGTTGGTTCTTGCCCGGGTATGTTTCTTGAGCCAGTTCCAGGAGAGATACGTGAAAAACAGGGTGAATAGCCTGCCATTTAGGAGGTAGCTTGAGTCAAAATGCAGTTTTAGAGACTTCAGAGTTGATTTCAAATGGCCCCAAGCGTTTTTCAGCCAGTTTCTTTGATGGTCAAGTTGTTCGAATGTTCCGTGCGTCGAGCCATACTTTGTCACCTGGTTTAAAAGGAGGAGCAGTTTGTTGATGTTTGTCAGCCTGTTCTTGTACCTTCAAACTGCTAATTCCAGATTTGATTTAAGTTCCTCTTGGAGTCGTGATATGGTTCAAAGATAATGTTCCGCAGGATGATTAGTTCCTACATGGATTGAATTGAATCGAGGATGTCTTCCATAAACAGTTTCAAAAGGAGATTGTTTTGTCAAAGAATGAGTCGAGTTATTATAAGCAAATTTGGCCAATGCTAGCCATGTGGTCCAATTGTCTTGTTGGTAACTGACATACATTCAAAGGTATTGTTCGAGGATTTGGTTGACCCTTTCTGTTTGCCCATCGGTTTCGGGATGATAGGCTGTGGAGAGGTTCCTCGTGATATTGAGTTGTCGACACAGTTGAGTCCAGAATTTGGATACAAACAATGAGCCTCTATCTGAAATAATATCATTAGGTAAGCTGTGTTTGGAAAATACATATTCTAGAAACAATTTTGACAGATCTTCTGCAGTAGCAATAGTAGTGGTTTTAATGAAAATAGACATTTTTGAGAATCTATCTACTATTACTAATATAGCATCAAAATTATTAGAAAGAGGAAGTTGAGAAATAAAATCCATCAATAAAGATTCCCAAGGTTTAGAGGGAATAGGAAGTGGTTGAAGCAACCCATACTTCCGGTGACGGGGAGCCTTATTCCTATTACATTCGTAACAAGCTTTTATATAGGCCTTGATTTCCCTGGTCATACCTGGCCAGAAAAAATCCCTCGCTATTAACTGGTAGGTTTTATCAACACCAAAATGAATAGCTAATGGAGAATCATGTTGACTGTTGAAAATCCATAATTTTATCTCATTGTTGTCGGGTATGACTACTCTACCTTCAAAGACTAATAGACCTGATTCAATACTAAATCTTTTGGTTCCTTGCTTTGAGAGTATTTTGTCTTTTAACCCTAAACAATAATTGTCCTTCGACTGAGCTTTGAGGATGTTGGATAGTGGATTTTGAAACAATTGAATTGTCATCGAATTAAGTTGATGAGTCGTTAACATTGATTCGTGTAAGATTGATTTCACATTTGCTGGATTTTTGTAAGCAAATGCGTCCCCCGCTGTGGGTAAACGTCGTCCCAACGTGACAATATATCTGGGACAATGCAGTTCTTACCTGGGCGATAGGAAATAGAAAAGGGAAATTCAGACAGAAATTCATCCCACCTGGCTTGACGCCTGGTTAACACTTTGGAAGACATAAAGTATTTCAAAGCATTATGGTCTGTTAAAATTTGAAAAGGACTATCTAGGCTGAGAAGAGAAGAGTGCCATTTTTTAAGACAGTGAATAATAGCTAAAAGCTCTTTGTCATGAATTTCATAATTTAACTCTTCTGCAATGAGTTTGCGTGACTCAAAAGCAACAGGATGAAACAGTTTTGTTTCCGGATTCAATTGAGAAATGACCCCTGCGATAGCATAATCACTTGCATCTGTCTCGACTATTGTCAAAGCAGTAGGATCAAAGTGTCAAAGAATTGGAGCTGTGGTGAACTCCGTCTTCAATGCTTCGAATTCCTTTTGCGCTGTAGAAGTAAAAACAAAAGGAATGTCTTTTCTAAGAAGAGAAGTAAGATTGGAAATAGTTTTAGAGTAATCTTTAATAAATCTTCTATAGAAGTTTGCAAACCCCAAAAATCCTTGGAGTGATTTAATGGTTTTGGGCTCAGGCCATTCCAGGATTTTCTGGACTTTTTTGTCATCCATGACTAAACCGTCAGTGGACAACGTAAAACCCAAAAAATCAATTGATTTGAGGTGGAATTCGCATTTATTATGCTTGGCATAGAGACCATGATCTCGAAGACGATTTAGGACCTGTCGAACATGATGAATATTTTCATCTAGTTTTTTCGAGAATATTAAAATATCATCTAAATAGACGACTACAAATTGATCAACAACATCTTGAAAGATGTCATTAACAAAAGTTTGAAAAGTTGAAGGTGCGTTACACAATCCAAAAGGCATAACTAAATATTCAAAACTACCAAATCTAGTGCGCATTGCAGTCAGTGGTTCATGACCTTCTGCAATGCAAATCAGATTGTAAGCACCTCTAAGATCAATTTTAGAAAAGAAATTAGCACCATTGAAATGGGTAAGAAGTAATGACATAGGAGGAACAGGATATGCATTCTTAGTGACTGTGTTGAGCTTTCTATAGTCAACACACAACCTAAGACTACCATCCTTCTTTTTTACAAAGAGGACAGGGGAGCCGGTTGGAGATTTACTGGCTCTGATGAAACCTTTGGCTACATTCTCTGCAATGTAGTCTTGAAGAACTTGAGATTTGTCCTTTGACAAAGAATAGACAGGACCTGCAGGAGGTACTGGGCCTATTAACTCTATTTGATGGTCGTAGGGTCGATGAGGTGGTAACTTATCGGCTTTGTGGATTGAGAAAACATCGAGGAAATCGTGGTAGATTTCTGGTAGAGTTTATTTAATGGCTTCAAAGTTGATTTGGTCGTCCTCTTCATCTTCGAGAGAATCTGTCAAGGGGATACCTGAATTGAGAGAGCAGAATTTGATTACTTCGAGGCAATTTAAATCCTCTTCGAGTGAATTCATTGAGCTAGAAGGGTTAGCCAATTGCTCATTTAAAGAAAGATCAGATGCTTGCAAGTCATCTGGCAGAGGTTTGTCCTCTAGCTGGACATTGTCAGGTGTGTTGTTTAACTCCCTATTGACATGCATTGAAGAATTAGAAATATACTTAGTCCTTGGGGTGATCAATCCCCGTGTCCAGTCAATTTCAGGATTCCAATGCGTTAAAAAGTCATGGCCAAGAATGGTATCATCCATCCTTGGGGCGTCCAAGACTGTTAGTTCCCACTCGAAGGGGGGAAAATTCGGAAAGTTTAAAACCCATAAAACTTTCTTACTGACCCAATATTTGGGTTCCTCTGATTTGACCAAATAAATTGGAGTTCGATCGATATCTGTAAATGTTAGCTGTAACTTCTTGGCAAAAGATAAACTAACAAAAGAAATTGAAGCTCCAGAGTCTATAAGACAACTGAAGGGGATATCCTCCTTAAAAAGAATGAATCTCAAGCGGTTTAAGGCAACTCCAGTCCTTAAGACATGGAGGTTCTGTGCACTGGGAGATATAAGATAGTTTGCTTTGCACACAAGTAAACTATCTACTAGTTTTTTGGCTTCGAACTAGTACCTTCTCTTTCCTTCAACTTTACACAATCTTCCAGCTTTTGCTTACCCCCACAATACATACATAACCCATTATCTGTTCGCCTCTTCCTCTCAGCTTCCTTAAGTTCCCCTTTAGGATCCAGTACTTTACTGATATTTCCTGGGGTCGAGCTTTTTGGTGGAGGTTTGTCCTTTCCCTTAATAGGTTTGGATTGAGTTGTTCGTGGGTGGGAAGAAGGTCCCGATTTGAAATTTAAGCCTTGAGATTTGTTGGCGTATCGACGATGTTGATGTCGTCCTTGGTAAACGCAGTCAAGTTCAAGGGTTCGATTTATTAAATCTTTTAAAGTAGTCATCTTCTGACCATGAAGATTTAACTGATCCAGAATCCTCGAAGGAAGTCCTTTTTTGAAATGATACTTAAGGGCAGCATCATTCCAACCTACTTGAGTTTGAAGCGCTCTGAAGTTTGAGATATATTCAGAGGCTTTCCCATTATCACTCATGCGAAGGAAATCAAGTTCAATTTCTGCGTTGTCAGTTTCATTAGGGTCACCAAACAGCGTGAAGAGTTGGTCTTCGAACTTTTCGCAGTTATTAATAAGTAAGTGGGTTTTGGTTGAAGAGAGCATGAGAAGATAAGGTTCGAACCATCTTGCTGCTTTTCCGGCCAGGAATGAAGAAGCATAAACAACTTTCGATCGGTCGTTATTGAAGGTTTGAGGGTGATTATGGAACAGGAGCTTGCAGGTTTTCAAGAAGGGTCGCAATCTGTCTGGATGTTCTCCATCAAATTTATCAGGAGATTTCATAGAAGGAGTTTTGAATTTAGATCCCTCTGAAGACATTGAATTTGAAAGGTTCTTCATGAAAAGTCTCATGAATTCTTCCAGAGAATTGGATGGTCCAGGTTCTGAAGGTTGACCAGAAGGGTGGTTAGCAGGAGCGGACGGTGCCTCGTGCATTGTATCCTCTCCTTCTTCATCATCACTAGAATCATTGAAATCTTGTGGGATGTCTTCTACCAATTGGACTGAATGTTGCCGTTCCCTAAGGTCGAGTGGCTCCAAGGAGTGAGTGCGGGAAACAGGCCTAGTGGCTGTTGGCCTGCCTCTGGCGCGAGCTCTAGTAGTAGTGCCTGTAGGAGGAGTGCGTTGAAAAGGTGACATTTTAAGAATTTAGAGAAAACATCTTAAAAGGGACGTAGTAGTGCAAAGAATGAGAACTACGGAGAATTAAATTATACTGTCACCGGACGACCTACGCACAAGGTCGAGGATGTTCCTGCAAGTGAGATAAAAGGTTCAGATACTTCTTCGAAGCACAGAGGGATAGTTTGAGGAAGTGATTCGAAGATGACTCAAAGGAAGAACTACTGCTTCGAGTTATGTTCGAGAAGGATTCTAATATAATTGAACGGTAATATTAAAATTCTTAAGATCTCACGAAGGGTTGGAAAACTCAACAATCAAAGATTTAGGATTTAGATATGATTATTGAGAAAATAAAGAAAGATACAATAATAATGATTTTCACTTATAGTTTTATCACTATTAACTATAAATATGTTTTATAATTTAATTCTAAGGAATGTCGAATCAAAAACCCAGCCCCTTTTATATCCTTTACTCCTCCTCGCATTGACCTCATACTCATCCACCATTCCGCACACCATAACCCATTTAAAATATATATCCATTACACCTGGACCCTCCTCACTAACATCCGTTAATCCCTTAATCCTTCACTAACCTTCCGTCCATGCTCACTACCCCTTAATAACCCACAGACATTTCATAAACCTTTTAATGTACTATTATATTAACTATTGCGCTGTGTGTCGCTTATTGGGAAAAAGACTAAGACACACTATTGAGAGATTGACTAATTTAGATTTAGAGTTTTAGGCTAGCGCGATTGAATAGCGAGTACACAAAGGAAAGTCGCAGTTGCTATGGAGAGTTGCTTTCTGCGCTTCGAGTATGGATTTGAACCCTTTAGTATTGATTTAATGAGCTACTTTTGCCTCGAGTGTCACGTGGCACGTGACACAGAAGTATGGCCACTCTGGAAAATTGCTTGAAGGCATGAGTCATGAAATCCCTCAGATTGATTGCCCCACACCAAGGTGGGTCTTGCATGCTTCCCAGCTTTGAAGGTGGATTCATCAGACCAGTTGACCTTTCTCCAGTTATCAATGGTCCATTTGAGATGATCCATAGCAAGTTTTAGGAATTTTTCACAGTGGATTGGGCTGATATAGGGCTTCTTGAAAGCCACACAATTAGAAAATCCAGCTTGATGAGCTATTTTGCTTGCCATATGGGGTGATACTTTTGTGCTCATGGAGTTGTAAATATCCTTTAAAGTCTCTGTGCAATGATTAAAAATGAAATCTTTAAGTTTTTTCAAGTTATTATCAGAGGTTTTGACTGAGCAAGTATTTTGGAAGGGAAGTTGGGAAGTTCCCCTCTCATGGTATCACACAATTATTGAGTGAATTGTGGAGTTGGAAATTCCAAATTATTGTGAAATATCAGTTGGAGTTGAACCTGCATGTGCCATACCAGCTATGAAAGCTTTTGGTTTTGAGGTCAAGTTGCTTGGTCCCAGCTTGAGGAGTCCCCATATTAAAAAAAAAAACCCCCTAAAAAAATGTGTGGCTTTCATGTGGATAAAGATTTAAGAGAAAGAGAGAAAACAACAAGAAGGGACTTACTAGTTGGTAGCGGGGAGGTCAGCGAACCCAAAAAAAGTGATAAATTGGTTGTATTGTGGTTGTGCTGGTTGCTGGAGGAAGATGAAGGTGAGTAAAATATGCAAAATTTTGGCGAGGACTTATTGTACCCTACTATCACTACAGCACATGTTTGTTTCGCCATGGGGCGCAACAATTACGCAACAGTTGTGCAACGGTTACGAAACAATTGTTTTTTGCACTTAAGACCCACCTAAGACTTTTAAGTGCCAAAAATAATTGTTACATAACTGTTGCGTAATCGTTGTGCCATTGTTGCGCCCCAAGACGAAACGAACATTTATTGGAGTGTGTACATACATACATAGGAAATAGTATACTCTTCTTCTTCTTCCATATCAAGTAATTCATTGAGCAAATTGAATGGCATGCAAGAAAATTAAATAGTTGAGTTTTACTGAATGATTGCCAAAGTCCCAGGGTTAAATATTAATTAAAAATGGTGAATAGTAAAGGATACTGTATAGGGTGATTGAATGAGTCGATTCATTATGAAATGACCCAAGTATTATGCAATTGTATACTTATATTTTACTGGCACGGAGGTAGCTGCTCTTAAGAATTAACAATATAACAATATAACAATATATCTTTATATTTAGATACACCAGTATATTATATTAATATATATATATATTCATCATCACGCATTTAGTTAACTTTGAAATGTACAAATTCCACACTTTATCTCTATCAAATCATCAACGAAATCATACTCATCATCATAAAAATTTTCCTTTTCATCAACGGTCTAATTCATTTCCTCACTCCTATTCATCTTGTTTTGATTCAAATAAACAACACTCCAAATCACCTTCAACATTTATCTCATCATTGAGAAAAACCCAATCATATTCACATCACCTTTCAACCTCATATTTAATTCAACCATTGTTATCCAATCATGACAATCAAACCCAATTGAACGAGGAAGAACAAGTTGGACGACGTGATTATTCCTCTAATACAGAGGTTACAACTTTTAATAAACATTTGACTTCATCGCCATTATTACCTTTCAAACTTTTACCATCCTCGACATCATCATCTTCCAACTCCTCTCAATCATCATCATTACTTGGAAACAAGGAAACAACGCCAACTTACAAAATTACAGACTACATTTCTTCACTTTACGCCACTTTCTTGGAAACCCTTGCCGACCACCAATCAATGCAAACACTTGCTGTCCATCAACTCCAAAATGTAGGTTTTGATAACCAAAACTCTCAATTGACTCCACTTTCCCTATCTTGTTCCGTATCTGTTTTTCTATTCATTTTTTTCACACACACACACACACACACACACACACACACACACACACACACACACACATATATATATATATATATATATATATATATATATATATATTAAAAAAAAGCTACAGCTGTTTTGAAAAATGTTTGCGAATTTTCCAGTCTCTCTTCCCCCAGGCCAAACATGAGTTTTTAGATTGCTTTTGGTGAGGGAAGAAAAGGCAAGAAAAACCTAAAAAGATTTTTCGAAATAGCTATACAACAGCTATCTCAATTAGTAAAACCAAGAGACTGATTTTTTTTTTTTTCCCTTTCTAAAACTATACCCTATTTCCATTCACTTCATGACTATCTGCCTCTTCCATTTGTTCACGATGTCATACATGATGAAAGGCTTTCATAACACTATCTAAGCATAAAGTATCATCGAATTATACTGTTCCTCTACTTATAACAAAAGATGCTATTCCATCCAACAACAGCTTGATACTTATTCCTCGCCAAGCTTTACTCCAAGCCAAAGTGTAAGCAGCTCTCATTCTATCATCTCTCTAGTGCATCTATTTTCCAATTATATAATGCCCCAGATAAACCAGACTGAAAAAAAAAAAACTTTGTTAACTAACAAGAATGATGATATATAACATGTTAGGCAAGCTACGGATGTGATTTGCATAGAAAAGACAAACCAAAAAGATGCTGTGAAGAAAGAGATGGTCATAGCAAAAGAGCTTCAAATTATATATGAAACCCCACCACACTTAAAAACAGATGAAAAATGGGTAAGAAAGGACAGTAAGCAAGATGATGAGGTTGACGAAGACTTAAACAAAGGACTTCGACATCGACATAAACCTAGACCATCAACCGGACTATCAACAAATGAGGAACACCCTAAAATGACAGGATTTTACAGTGTTTCGCTAAAGAAGGCACAAGCAGAGTTTGTCACCTCACTTGAAAGCCTAATTGCAACCTCTAATCTCTGCGCCCGCCTGAGGTCACTGGAAACCGAAATCCGTAAAAACGAGGGACGCTCGGAAGCCTGAAAATTAATGGTTCGGATGAACTAAGTGTTTATATTGTGCATCCTGATAAAGGTGGGGGTGATAGATTGAACTTTGCCTCGCCTTGAAGTTAATGAGTTTTCGACTCGTGGTTTTTTGAAAATCAGTTTGGGTGAAAGCCATAAAGCATGATGACAATTAAAAACAACGGGAAGGAGAGACACTAATCATTTATGGATCTTATGGTCAAATGAAAACCATCAAAGGTCAACTATTTTCAAAAAATGAGCTTATTCCATTTCATCAAAATGACTCTTGTTGAATAAGTCATTGGGCAAACTTCACATTTTCCAGATCTATTATACTTGCTTTATAATCATATTTTAGTTTCAACTTCGCCGCTAATACTACCTATTCAATGATAAGAAGCCTATTATACTTTTATGATAGGATAAGTTAGAGGTTTATTATATAAATTTTAGGTTGGGGGAACATGCAATGGGTAAAAATACCAAAATGAGTAAAAGAACGAAAAAAATACAGAAAGATAAGAATAAATATATGAGCATGAAAAATTGCATTAAGGCCAGAGTTAGGAGAGGGTGTCTTCTTGGATTTATGACTTTCACCTTGTGATGGTTAACAGCCAGATATATTCATATAAAAAAATCATAACTTCTAAGCAGCCATGCTCAAGGAAACAAATCCAACGGTTTTGATTTAATACACCACCGGAGGGATGTTGACCCGGAAATGCAATATTAGAAAAGGAGACAGTCGGGCTTGAGGTTAGGTTGAACAAAATCATAAAGCCTGAATGATTGGTCGATTTGGTTGGTCATTTTCTCAAACACGGCGTACTATTCAGATGGAGAAGAGAAAAAGATTGAATGTGAAGTGATTGAAATAGGGTTCAGAGATGAAAAAGAATAAATACTGACTTCAACAACCTTTTTGGAAAGATGGAGCTCATGATCAGTGATCGGACGCTGTCGTTCATCGGAGACTTGGAGAGATTGATGAGACTGAAATTTAAGGGCTACTTGAACGACAAGTCCACCGGCATGGTCGACTGGGGAAGCCCTCATAGTTAGGACGTCGATAGTTGGAGGCTGCTGGAGTTCCCATCGGATAGTGTAAGCAGGAGGGTAGATAGCATGAACTTTACGTTGTTTAGTAGTGAGTTTGTCGATGAGAAAGGGGTGAAGAAGGGAAGCGGGGGGGGACAAAGACGTCCGACTGGAATAGAGAGAAGGAAAGAAGTGAGATGAGGTGAGCATGGGGGGATGATGAAAGATGAGGGAAGAGGGGCTGACGAGAAGAGAGTAGAGTAATACAGCGAGTAGGCTGCAGGGGCAATGCGTGTTGAGAGATCGCTGAGCCAGTTGGCGTTGGCAGGTTTGAGTGTGTTGTTGACATTTTTGAAGCTGGAGATATGGATATGAATATGAACATCCAATCCAGCTCCAAGTAAGCAGCCTAATAGCAAGAACAAAGAAGCAGATGGGGAATCAAACCAACGTGTGGCGATTCGCAAGCCACTGCGCATACGCATCCGAGTAGCGTGATGACCGGTAAGCAGCAGCAAGATAGTCGCGCCAGGATTGCGCTGGTGGGCTGGATGGAATGTAAGGAATGATGATGGTGTGTGGTTGTGCAGAGGACGCGAGGGAAGCAAGTGAGCGCACAAGTGCTCTGGTCATCTTCTTCCTTGCTTGGTATTTGAGGTTTTTTTTGTTGAAAAGAAGGTCCAAAGGTGAGAAGATGAGGAGAGAAAAGCGAAGAGAAGACAAAAAGCCAAGGGGCAGTGAGGGGGCATATTGATTGACAAATGAATATGGGTCAATGATGTTGATCTGCTGCATGGTTGCCAAAATCAATTGCTATCTCCCAATCATCATCCTCTACCAAAGGTCGGACAATCCTTCTTATCGTGGCATTGATAGAGACACTCATACAGCTAAGTCGAAAAAGCTTTGTGCAGCTTCACAAATATGTTGCGCGACATACCCAGCATTTTCCCTCATATTTTCATTAAGGAGTATCAAAGTTAGAAATTTGTAATTATTTAAAAGATATTTCACAACACAAAAAGAAAGCCAAAAACTTGGCATTAATTCTCAGTAAAAAGGTTTTTTTAGGCCACAATATGGCATATTCTAAAAAAATAATAATTGTTGATTTCATGGAAAAAAGAGGTATTTTGAAATGGAAGATTTCTAACTTTGATACCCTCTATTTCGCCAACCTGTCACCCACCAAAAATGCTGGGTAAGTTAAGCAAAATTATGAAAAGCTGCACAAACCTTTTTCGATTTAGCTGTATCTCCTTTGCTTCTATAAATGGTTTGGAGAAATGTGATGCTGGTAAGTGATACCAAACCTCTTAATACTTTACTCTGCTTTTCTTCTACCTATTGTTAATATTTCTTATCACTCTAGAACAAGTGGAAGTTGCTAAAGAGACTCTAAAGTTTGAAAAGCAAAAATACAAGCTCTCTTTAAGGAGGGATGACAGAGCACATGATTTGGAAGAGAAGAAGTTCAAACTCTCTTTACGGAAGGATGATAGGACACAAGTCATGCAGGAGAGGAAGTATGAACTCTCTTTACAGAAGGGTGATAGGGCACAAGACTTGGAGGAGAAGAAATTCGAGTTATCTCTAAGTATTGAAAAATCAAAGAAAGAGGAGAAAACACTTGAGCATCAAAACCTCATGGAACAGATGAAATATAAGCTTGATCATGAAGAAAATTCCAAAAAGAAAGATTTATTGATAGAATGTATTAAAGATAATAAATCTGTTGAGGAAACTGAACATTTAAAGAAATTGTTTGATGACTAGCTTGTTTTATTTATCTCACACTTCAACTGTTCATAATTAATTGTACATAAAATTTTAACTTAATTTCCTGTATTTTTTTACTCTATCCATCATTAGTTGAATTTTCATATTTTATTGTTATAAATTCTCTTTTAAATAAAATTTTCAAGAATTTATAATGTTAAAAATTCTTATTTAGTTAAAATTTTCAAGTCACATTTGAAAATTTCCCAATCCCACCCCTCTATTTGATTGAACTAAGGTGTGGGTATCACCAAAATTCTTTCAAGTAAAGAATTTTGCAAGTCTTATATGAAATTTTGGCAATACTCCCCCCTGCATTTTATTGAAGTAATGGATGGGTATCACCAAAATTTCAACTCAAAAAATTTTTTTAAGTCTGATATGAAAATTTGGCAATACCCTCCCCCACCTGTATTTTATTGAATTAAGGAAAGGGTATCGTCAAATTTTCAAGTCAAATATTTTTTTAAAGTCTGATATGAAAATTTGGCATTACCCCCCCCCCCTTGCAATTTATTGAATCAAAGAAATCAAATATAGAAAAATTTAAAATTTAAAATTTCTACAACCAATTATTTTCACCAGTCCCAATCATGTTTTCCTATTTTATATAATAGCCAGATGCACCATTATATATAAACAGTAATCTATCTTGATGTAACTTTAAAAAATAATTGGAAGAGACAGATTGTCAGCCTGTATATCCCCAGGACTGAGTAAAAAGTACTTATAAGTTATGTTAAACACATGAACTATACATGGGAACAATAAATGAGAGTACACAAACAGTATACATAAGTAAAATTATGATAATACACAAAAAATGCCATGATAACACCTTATATACACGCATATATCCACCTTTATAAGTCTTATGTACCTAATATTAAGTTGGAATATGTTAGGGGAACCTTAAGAACCTTAATTATAAGGCTAAATAATTTTTAAGTATACTTAAAGCTGTTATTTTCATTGTTTTATGCAAAAAACAAGAAATGTACTTTATTTCAATTAAAAGTTGATTATATGCACTATAAATTTAAGAATATTAAAAATGCGCTTTGACAGTTCAATTTGTCTCATTTAGGACTATTGATTTGGCTACTTAAATGCATAAAAATAATACTTTTCAAATTTGGTGTTTTTTATGCCAGAAATGGCTTCTGTGTACTGGCCACATACTGCCTGCATTTTTCCCGTGTGAATAGCTTCATTTTTAGCAAAGTTAGCTTTTTCACACTATAATTAGCCCACATTCTACGCCCACTGTGGGGAAACACACTAAAATAGGCAAGAGGCCCTTATTTAGTGTCCTAGCTTAATTAATAATGCATTGGCCCTCTTTATATGCACTAATTTCATTAATAACCTCACTCTTGGCATCTTATTTCATCACCACGCTTAAATTTGCCTAAGTTTAGTCAAGGATTTTCCCGTGCAAGCACCTGCCAAGGACTGCATGTAGTTACCCCACATCTCACACTCCTTTTTGAGTTTTTGGGTGGTTTCTCAGCCAATATTGGTCATTTTTGAATGGGAATTTCACATAGTATAATGTCAGGATTAGCCCCATCATTTCTACAGTGAATCCCCCTTATTATTAAGCTATTATTAACCTTAAAATTTCCCTCTTTTGTCTTTTATATTATTGTTTAATACACATATACTCTCTTTTTATCTTATTCTTTAATTTTGATGGATTTTCCTTATTATTACAGGATTTTGACAGTTGTTACTCTTCTACTTATGTCATGGGTTACTGGCAATATTTATGGGAATGTCTATTAGTTGGTTTGAGGCGTCATTAACTGTGTATTGGAGTGGTACATCAAGGGATTCATTAGGGAACTCAGTGTGTATAAAAGGAGGAGGTTTTTGGGTCTTGTTTCTACATTCTTTATCATTACAATTTACACCATATAACCAAATTAATTACAATACAAATCAATTAGTACTTTTATAAGTCTTTTGAGTAGTATCTGAATTATTAATCTCTATTTTTCTACCAACTAAAAAGATTGTAAGCCATATATAAAAATAGTGAGAATTATATTACTGAGACCTTTATTTTGAATTATATTTTACTATTTGTTAGATCTACACTACAGTATTCATATAGGACCATATAAATCTTCTAGACAAAGACTTTTCAAGCTAGTTCACACCCTTTTAGTTTATATTAGCCTGACAATTGGGGACCTTTCCTCAAGAATTCTGTTATAATCCAGTAAGTAAAAGTTTCAAAGAAGGTACACGTAAAAAAATCCCTATAGAAATATTTGGATAATTACAACAGGTTGGGGTCACTTATATAGTGATTTCAGAAAAAGTAGCCCTGTTATATAAGAAAATTGTGATATTGAATCAAAAATTTTACCACTAATTTAACATATAATTGTTATTAGTGGGTCTGTCAATAGACCAATTAAATTTGTGATCTTTGCAAAAAAAGTTTTTTACCACTAATTTAACATAAGATTGTTCTTAGTGGGAGTCTGTCAATAGACCAATTAAATTTGTGATCTTTGCAGATGATAACCAATTAAACCGATTAATTGTTTTCTTTCAACAGGACTCTTAATCCCTTTTTATTGGTTTGTAAAATTCATTTAATATTTAGAAAGAATCTTACTGAAAAATTTTCTTTTTTAAATATAAAAACACGGCTACATATTGTAGGACAGTTAAATCAAGTGACCACATAAAAGCATATTTGACTTTTGGCACTTATAAATTCACTTTATACCTACAAATAAGCAATAAAATTGTCTTCAGTGGTATTAATAAATACTGATAAAACTCCATTTTGAAGTTTTAAAAATCTCAAATTTCAATTCTTTTATTAAATTCCACGTAAAAATGTGTGACAACAATGATATTGTGAGTAATAAGGCAAAACCTTATAGCTTAAGACCTAGAGCTGAGAAACCTGGTACAGGAAATTCAAATGGAGGGCCAGGAGTCCCCCATAAACACCATCACTCCACAAATGTCTCTGAAGGAAAGGGAAAAACTTTTAAAACAGGTATCAATAAAGAAAACAAAAAATACCTTAAAAGAACAAATTCACTCCCTTTCCACTCTACTGGACACCTTGACAATAAGGGTAAACAATATAGTGGACCAGATAAACAATCTGGAGAAAAGAGCAGCTCAGGGTTTTGTAGAAGTCAATCAAGCTCTAGTAGAAATAAAGCCTCAACCACCAACAGTGGCACCCAACAGTTCCATAGAACCTCCTCCAGCCCAAGAGGAGGATCAAAAAATTAAAGTAAGCAAATGGAAGTGGGATTGGTACGTCCAAAACTACAACAACCCTCAACAGCAGGGCTCCAGCAGTCACCCTTACAGGGAAAAGCCAAGGAGAGGCAGGGGAAATGGAATAAGACCTTGGTAAGTCATCCATCTTCTCAGGATCAATTATATAATCCTAACAATGAATTACTTATAGGTAATGAAATTGATAGAGAGTTATTGGATATAATTGATAAAGATTTAAAAAAATTTTCATTTGAAAATAACATGTTAAACTTGTCTTTAAATGAGGACAATGTACATAGTTTTATTGACCACCAGGAAAATGCTATTAATATAAAAATGGAACCAAATGAATTAAATCTTGAACCTAATGATGAGTCTTCTGAATTGGACACAAAAAATTGAATATTTTCTAAAAGAAAATCCAATCAAATCAAAAATAATTAGTAAATTATTATTAAGAATTGAAAAATTGAAAGAATTCTTTAGAGAGTCAAACAATAATACAGAAAGTGTATTATTAAACCTCACACAATCATTGAGTACAACAGACAATAGGTTAAAAATTATTGAGAATAAAGCTCAGATTTATTGGGAGAAGGAATAGAATGGAAGGACATTGAAGAGATAGAAGAACGTGAAGATAAAGAAGAAGAAGTTGAATATATTCAATAATTATTCTTGGAGTTTCATCATTTGAAGACAAGGAAGAAAGAGAGAATAAAGATGATTCAGAAGAAATTGATGATAATGAAGATGAGTGGGTTAATTTTTTCATAGTAACTTCCTGGAAAAAAAAATTTATAAAACAAAAAAAATAAAAATAAATAAATAAATATATTAAAAAAAAAACCCCAACAATAAAAGATTATCAGTAAAATAATTGAAAAGAAAAAAATTATTTTTGGTAAAAAAAAAACAAAAAAAAAATTAGTAGCAAAAAAATCAGTAAAATTTTTGAAAAAAACTTAATTTCAAAATAAAAACCTGAATTATGATTGATATATGAGGTAAAACAAAATCAGCCAAAAAAAAAAAAAGAGTAAATTAAAAAAATAAAATAAATTCAGTAAATTTAATTTCTAAAAAATAAATAAATAAAAATTACTCACCTGCTATTGGAAATACTTCTTGATATCATTCAATCCAATTTATTAAAATAGAATTTATAAAAAATTGATTTCAGTAAATTTCAGAATAATTAATTATTTGCAAAAACAAACACAAATAAAAAAATTAAATTAACTGATTTATTTTTGAAACAGGGGGAAATGTCCAGAGACTAAGGCAAAGAAAAAAAATTCTGTAAAAAAAATTAAAAAGCAAAGATTAGTCTTTTTTTTTCTTCAAAATGCCCTCTTTGCCCACCTCAAACCTCCCCTTCACCCCCCTTTAACCCATCCTTGCCCACCTCAAAACCCCCCCTTTAACCCCTCCTTACCTGACTAAAACCCCCCCTTTAGTCCCCCTTTAGTCCCCCTTTACCCCCCTTTAACCCCCCTTTACCCCCCTTTAACCCCCCTTTAACCCCCTTTAACCCCTCCTTACCTGACTAAAACCCCCCCTTTAGTCCCCCTTTACCCTCCCTTTACCCCCCCTTTACCCCCCTTTAACCCCCCTTTAACCCCCCTTTAACCCCCTTTAACCCCCTTTAACCCCTCCTTACCCACCTCAAACCCCCCTTTAGTCCCCCTTCACCCCCCCTTGACCCCCCCTTTACCCCTTCCTTGACCCCATTAAGCCCCCCCTTTACCCCCTCAGACCTGCCTCAAACCCCTCCACACCCCCCACCACCTACTTATCAAATTAGTAACAATTTTGAGACATAAAATATAGAGCCAAATTAGCTCTACTTAATGGTACTAATAACTTAACCCTAAGACTTAAGTTTAGCCTTTAAAACACAAAACAAAATTAAACAGCTATCTTTTAGAAATGAAAAATGAATAAATGAGCCCTTAAAACTTGGAATATGAAAAATATCAACAAAACATCAAATATAGAGAAAAACCAGGGCTATCCAATGGTAGTACCCACATACATGTAGTCCAAATATTCACTGAATAAAACCAGAAAAACACTCAATTATTCAACCAATGCCAATTAAGACATACCAAAACAATGACAAACAGAGCAAAAAAGGTGTCTGCCAATGTTGGAAGACCACATCATAAATTCAAAAAAAAAATGAATTTTATCAAACAAAAATACCAAACCAAGTGAATAAAGTACACAAAGTGGACATGTGGAGAGCACCAAAATAAAATTTTAAAAGTGTTGTGAAGTAAAATGTTGGAGAGTAATTGGCATTATAATGGACCATATGCCAGTTGATTGAATGTTTTTTGATTCAAGGGAGGGGAGAGCCGGTGCTGGTTCAGGATCCTCTTCTTCATAAAGATCATTCCACTCATCCTTTAAATCAGCTAGGATATTGTGAAGTATAATGCAAGTCATGATCCAACAATTCACAGTTTTGATCTCCAATTTTTTTTGAAATTGGATTCTGAGCTCCCAAAGATTAGAAAATCGTCCCTTTAAAATACCTATAGCATGTTCAATCCATGGTCTTAATTGGGCAAGGTGATAATTAAATTTAGTTTTGGGGTCATTTTCTAAGGTTGCACCATGGAAAGCAGGTATAATGTACTTCTCACTTGCATATGCTGACTCTGAAATGAGGTACTGAGATTCGTCAAAGTATGAGTCTGGGGTTTGAGAAATCCTCATTCTTTGGAAGACAGAAGAGTAATGACATGATCCAGGGCATCCACTGTGAAAAGCAATAAATTTTTTATTGACATCACATATAAGTTGAACAGCAATAGAGTATCTAGAAGGAAGATAAAAAGTTAGTTCATGAATGATGATAAATTAGAGAATATTTTGAATAAACCTTTTTTTGTGATCAAAATGATGGTTACCATCATGAGCAGGCTTTTGACTCAAAGGTATAGTTGTGCCATCAACAAAACCTACACAGCCAGGGAAACCTTGGGCTTGCATTACTTGATGGGATTCAAGTTGTTCTTCTGGAGTTGGCCAAGCAAGTGTTTGAGACTTGAGGGAAAGGATAGCAATTATACAGCGCTTGGTGTATAATATCACTGTAACATATCCTATGTTAAATAATTTATCCAAACATCTTACAGCAGCACCATTTCCATTTGAGCCAAAGCAACATAGTGCAACAGCAAGTTGAATGGAAGGATTAAACTGTTTGTTATGGGAATTGTTATGAAAGATAAGATGTTCAGAGATGAGTTGATAAATTTTGAAGAAAGAATTGGGTGAAGTTCTAAATAGCTGAGTGAAGTTTAGTTGGGAAATGTTGAGAATGGAGCAGAGATCATATTGGGGATCATGATAAAGATTTGGCCCCCTGGCAATGAGGTAACACTTTTTGGAAAGAAAACACAAATAGGCTAAAGCATCTTCCAAATCAGAGTCAGATTTATAGTAGAGAACTAAAAGTAAATTGATAGCATTCATAGTGGAGTTAAGTAGCTGTCTAGTAGAGAGGTGCTTCATTGTTGTCGGTAGTATAGGTTGTTGGTAGAAGGTTTAGGTGATGAGTGTGAAGTGGGAATTCACTGCCAAATGTGCAGTTGGGGTGTGTAGATAGAAAAAAAACTTAAGTGTTTGCCACCAAAATTAAGTAGCATAGAGTGAGGAGAGACTTAAGGATGGCATCAGCAATTATAAGTCATGTGACTTTCTTAAAAATCCATCATGGATGTGATGAGTTTGGGATGAGGAATTAGGAATGTATATTGGGGTATAAGAGGCAGGATAATGCATTATGATGGATTCCTTATCCACTAGCCCCAGGGCTAGTGGATAAGATTCTTTTGCAATTAATAATGTCTGATCCCAAGAAAAAAAATTTCTGATCCCTAATTGCGGATCCCTGAACATTGATACCCCCTAATATGTATATACTGTATATATACTAACATCTGTTTTCTCTACCAATGCAGACAATCCTATAGCACTAGCTACAGGCATTGACCAAGGGAGTTGGAGAAAAACCAGAGAGAAAATCCCCTGTCCCTTTAGAAAAATAGAGTGAGATTTACTTGCTAAAGTAAGTTGGTTCCTGTTTGCTAAAGCCCCTTTTTCAAAACACTTGACTGCTTGATGAGCCAAGAAAGTAGTCCCCAGACAGACTACCAGACCAAAGAACTGAAATGTAGACCAATGTCCACACCAGAGAAAGCAAAGATACCTGATGTAGGTTGCAAATCCACACCAGAGACAGCAATAATACTTGATATAGCTTTCAAGACTATACCAGAGAACCTGTTGCCAAAGTTGAGTTAAATGAAGAACTAACCTTGCAACAAACACAGCTAATTGTGGCCAAAAACAATGAAAACTGAGTGAGGAACAAGGATATCACCTCCAGATGGTTGTATGATAATTAAAGTTGCCCCAAACTGTCTTATTCACTATGTACACACAGACCACTATCTAAGAGCCCCTGCACACCAACAAATTTGGCGCCTGTACCAGCCAAATTGAATAAAAACCCTCCAGAAGCGCTCCCTAACCTTCTAAAACAGAGGCAGGCGGGCCACCCGACCTCGGAGGCGCCACCTGAAGCGGCCCGGCCTCCCTGAAGCCAGAAAACCAATAAAAACACCTAATCTACTTAGAAAAATTAGCTACAACTACTAAAACCTTTAAAACACGGAATTTCACTATAACAACTTTGAGACATGAAATATAGAGCTAAATTAGACCTATCCAATGGTACTAAGTACTTAACCCTAAGACTTAAGGTTAGCCTGTAAATCACGAAAAACAAAATTAAACAGCTATCTTTTGTAACTGAAGAATGAGGAATTGACCCCTTAAAACTTAGAATATGAAAAATATTATCAAGACATGAAATATATAGAAAAACCGGGGCTATCCAATGATAGTACCCACATACACGCAGTCCCAATATCCACGGAATAAAACTAGAAAAATACCCAATTCTTCAACAGATGTCAATTAAGACATGCACAAACAGCGCCAAAACACACAACAAAGGCCCCTTCCAATGTTGGAAGACCACACCAATTACACAGATGATCATGCAATGGGATCCTGATTAATTTAGACTTATGGAAATATACCTCACAAAATGTCTCATCCACTCTTTTACTTTTGTTATCACTTTGAATTGCTGATGGATGAGGGCAAGCTTGACTTCAGAAGCCTGAGATTCAGTTACACTGAGCACTATAATAATACTTGCTCCAATATATTCATGATTAAAGAGAAAGAAAGTGACTGAGTTACTTTGCTTTGATCCAGGGAAGCTTAAATATCATTTATTATCCAAACATATGCACCTCAATCTCTGTTATGCCTATTGCACTGATAAAATAAAACAAAATGGACTTCCTCTAGCCCTTGATTTCTCAGGTTACTCTTCTGCGCAAAGAAGTGTACAGCTACATCGAAAAAGGTTGGTGCAGAAATCAAAAATTCACCCCAACTTACCCACCATTTTTTAGTTTTTTTCATCCCACCAGCTTGTTGCAAGTGTCACTAGTTGAGGATCTAGTTGACACTTGGTTTTCTCACGTATATTCTATTACTTGATCAATCAGCCCCTGAGCTGGGTCAATGGGGTTCAGGGGGGCTCTCAGGAAATTGCCCCACCCATATTTACATCCATTTTTTCTTCCCCCCTCCCTCCTCAAAAGTAAGTCTTCTCCCGGTTTTAGTTTTTATATTTCATTAATTTTTTCTTTTCTTTTTTCTTTATTTATTTTCTCTTCTCTTTATTTTATTTATGGGTTTTTTTCTCAATTGCTATATTAAGTAATGTAAGTCATTTTTATTTCTCTTTTTATTTTATTTTTTTATTTTGATTCGTTTTTTCTTTCTCCTCAAATGCCTAATCTTGATCAGATTCTCAATCCCCCCTTTCTCCACCACCTTTCTACAATGACAACAACAGATATGATGAAGTCGTTATTAGTCAGATCCCTCGATCCTCAATTGCAATAAATCTTAAGTTTGTATTTTTTTACCCAAAAAAGAAAATAAAAATGATAAAAAAAAGAAGAATAAAGAGAAGGAAAACATGCGGAAGAGGAAGAAAAATTATGAGGTATCTATCAAAGTCAGTAGTGTTGTGTCTCAGCCAGATAAGTTACAATTTTCTTGGGATCCTTCAAATCATAATCTAGAAGACTTCAAGAAGCAGGCTGTCAATGTAATATTTGAATGTGAACCAGAAAAAATGGGAATTTATGTCGAGAAGGAAGTTAAAAAAGGTACTGTTTTATGGTATGCTATTATACCACATGTCTCAGGTTTTTCGGCAAATCAAAAGAAGATGCTTGATTCAAATGATGTTTTTGTCCAATTTTCGGAATTGGCTGAAGTGAAAATTCATGATCGCAAAATTTATTTACGCATGAAGCAAATTGACCCCCAACCAGCTCAGCAGGTGAGTATTTGTTTTCTCTTTATTTTATTAATATCTTATTTTGCTTTTCTGCATAGAGAGTCTGCCTACCAGGACCTTGGAAACTCTTCATCTGAAGAGGAAGTAGAAGCCATTCCAGCTGAGTGTTTGCATTGACAAGCTGCCCACATAGAGAAGGTCCGTCTGCTGCTTGATTGTCACTATCCGCATCCAGAAATCAAGCATCAGCAAGAAGCTCACTGTTGCATCAATCCAGCGAATCCTCAAGAGTATTTTGAGCTAACCTTTTCAATGGCACAAAATTGGGCACATGCAATGGTCAGTTTTTTTTTGCTTCTCAAAAAGCTTAACCTATAAATCTTTTTCCTTTTCATTTTCAGGTTACAAATCCTAAAGAGGTGACATACCTTGTGCTGCCAAAGACACCCCTTTTTCAGTGGCATCCAATAAAATCTCATGCCCAAGTCAATACTTCTGAAGCAGCAGCCTCCACTCTTCCACCTTCAATCAGATCCTCACCTGAATATGATGCCTTTGAAGATGAATCAACCTTGGAGGAGTTTCTACGTCATGCACAAGTCAAAGTATCAGATTCTGATTTGCAGGAAGGGTTGTCTGAACTTCGAATTACTCACTGGTCTTTATTTCAAGACTTCACTTCAGAACGTCTTATGCAGGTAGATATTCCTAAAGCATATGCTTTGGCATGTGTCAGGGCAGTCAAAACATATCCTTTACATTTGCAAAGGAAGTGGAATAAGACATCTTAATGGAGGGGGGACTTAAAGGGTTTATAATGAGTAACTTCTACTGCGTAGCATTTAAAGATGTTATAAAATCAAATATCTATATTTCCATGAACACGAGTGAAATATAATTTTACTAGTATGTCTGATTTATGTAGCCACTAGCCCTAAACAGTTTCTTCATCAAAGAAGGTGTGAATACCAAAAGAACAAATTGATCAATAATTGCCATGTCCTCTTTTCCACCAGTCAATTTTCCATCATGGCGTAAAGCACTTTTTAAAACACTAAATCCCTTTTCAATAGGATTAAAGTCAGGAGAGTAAGCAGGTAGATGCAGCAGCTTACATCCCCTTTCTTCAACAATTTCTGCAATACATCCACCATGGTGGAATGTAGCATTATCCATTATCAAGACATTGTTAGGTCCAGGATATGGGTTCATCATAGGAAGCTTGTGTGAATGAAATAAAAGCTAAATTTTAGTATATTACCAAATATTAATATTATTTTTTAACCACTTACCAAAATGTTTTGCAAATAATACTCAAAATGTGTGCGACAAACCATTGGCTCTAGGATAGCTGTTGCCACTAAACCAGACAAAGAAACAGCTGGTATAATATTGAAGCAGTGTGTAGCTCGCACCTGTGGGATTCGTGGAGTATGTTGACCTACAGATGCCCATGCTGTTGTGCGAGCAACACCTTCTGAGCAGACTCCACACTCATCTTGAATGGAAACAAACACTTTAAATCTACCAAAAAATATACTTGAAAATTGTCTCACCAGTAAATACCAAAAATTTTGGGTCAAAATCAGCCACCAAAGTGATGTATCTGATTCGGGAATGTTTATTTTGATTGGGGTGGACTTTTCTACATGTTTTTTTAGACATTTTCAAGTGTAATATTAACTCTTGGTGAATTGTGGACTGTGAGACTCTAATATTGTGATTTTCAAACAAAGTGTTTTGCAGCTCCATTTGGTACACAGTAGGATTTTTATTTATCACCTCCAGAATAAATTTGCATTGTTCCTCATCCAAAGTAAAGGGGCGTCCTGAGATTAGGCATCTGAGGAGGAAAAAAAAAATAATAAAAAAATAATAAAAAACAATTGAGTCAAAAAACCATAAACAAAATAAAGAGAAAAAAAAGAAAAAAGAAAACCGGGAGAAGACTTACTTTTGAGGAGGGAGGGGGGAAGACAAAATGGATGTAAATATGGGCGGGGCAATTTCCTGAGAGCCCCCCCCCCCCACCCCACCGACCCAGCTCAGGGGCTGATCGATCAAGTAATAGAATATACGCGAGCAAACCAAGTGTCAACTAGATCCTCATCTAGTGACACTTGCGACAAGCTGGTGGGACGAAAAAAACTAAAAAAATGCTGGGTAAGTTGGGGTGAATTTTTAATTTCTCCTTTTTCGATGTAGCTGTATCATTCAATTGATAGGGTAATGATTTATTCTTTCACCCGTGCTATCAGCATTCAAATTTAGGTTGGAAGGGCTTGATCTATAAGAGCTAGTTACATTTTCTGAGAGTAAATTGTTTTAGCTTGCGCCGCCACAAAGATCTTATTCATTTATGCCTTTTATTTTTGTGGATATAAAATTTCAAAATTTCAACCACGTGAAAATGGCCATCAAGATGAAACAAAAATACTAAGCCGCGTTTTGATGTATGTATTGTTTATCCAGATGTTTGAAGTCTCGAACTGAGAAATGATATCAACCGAAAGATTGATGAGAAGCACAAGCGAATTGCTGTGCCGCAGACCAAGATTTGGCGCCTGTTTGTGTTGGAATTCAAATTGTACGAATTGTTATCTTCAACCAAACTCAGCTCCTCCAAGCCTGCAATATAGCACCCTGTTTTTCCAGCCTTCACAATTTGCTATTGAGCGAATGGAGATTACCTTTCTTCCATCCTATCAATGTTATTGATACTCAGCAAATTTCTTTTAAAAATTACCATTTCTCGAGTCTAAATCATGATACCCGATTATTATCGTCCCTCGAAATCGCTTGTTGATTTTCGCTAGCACAAGGGAGTGAGAGAAAGTCTCTAGTACCCTGCCTTCACTCTTCCCTTGATTTGCTATTCACTCTGAAACCACAAATGTGTGGTTTTCACTTATTGATTTGCGTATATGCCCCCTTTTCCCTCACTTTTTCCTATGTATACTGGTCTGATTCGGGTCGACCTTATATCATCTTGGTCTTTATCTTTTTTAATGTAATATTTACATTTTTAAACTCATACCCATTACCTCCAAGTCTTGGTTATATAACCTCTATCCCTCAATATTTTGACACCCACTCAATTGGCTACCACCAGTTCAGGTTGTATTTTTCGTCTTCCTCCCTCTTGGTGTGGATTCCATCATTTTACCTGCTCCACTTCCAGCCTTTTCTATCCTTATTTAAAAGTCTATTCTGCCTCTTTTGGCTAATCAATTATTATGTCTTTGTGCTTGCTCTCCTTGAACTATGCACATGTTCTGGCCCTTTTTACTTTAAAATCTTGGTAGTTTGTCGCGGCTTCTTTATCATTTTTAGAACTTTTCACACAAAATGCTATTGTCAACAGTATTCATCATGTTTTTGATCTTGACCCCTCAGCAGATTGAACGTTTCCGCAGACCCATTAGTCAGGCGTAGTTAAGGGGAAGAAATTTGCTCGTCCCAGATGCTTTTGATGTCTTTCTATTCTTCTTGATTATTGTTTTTTAGCCTTGAGATGTCGTTTCGCATCTCTGTTTTTGTTGCTCTGTATTCGCTGGCATTCTATCAAATTAACTCATTGCCATCTTGGGGCGACCCAGAGGATGAGGCGCAAATTCAAGTTGAACCAAGCCTTGCCTATCGCCCTTTGCCTCTGATCATCGTGAGATATACACATATATAAGAATTGGAGCTGCGAACCACAAAGTTCTCCCACCAACAGATGGAGAGAAATTTCATTAAGAGTTTACCAGCGACTAATCTTGTCTGATGTGAATATGCTAGAAGGATTGATTTATCTTCTTAGTCATCATGGCAGCTCCGAAACTAGCGAATAAAGAATGCACCCAGACTAAATTTTTCATACTATATACACCATGGAACAATGTCTCTATCCTTTGGTTAGAAAACTTGGGATTAATTTTTATTTGAAACGTTCGGCAGATGCAACGTGTTGAAGAAATCAACGACATTCTTTTATAGAATTTTGTCAATACAGAGATTCTTTTGAATCTTTTGCACCTCTGAGCTGTACATACATCTTTACATCTGAGAAATTGTTTCCATTGGGGTAGAGGACGAAACACAAAAAAAGATCAATTTTTTTTAACCTTTAGTAATGCACAAGTGATGGGGGTCCTCTTGTTGAAGTTTCATTTGATTGAATTGTTAGTCAATTTCGTATGGTGAAGATTAGAAGGTGGAAACAGGAAGAACAGTGATCAAGTCATTGTTGCACTTCTCTTCAACTAATTGGCTTTGGGAGGTATCGACCAATCAAATATTTAAACTAGACTCCAGGCTGTTCACTGTTTCTATATAAAAAAGAATTTTTCAACCGCTTTATTTAGAGGTTCCACACTCTTAATTATTGACTTATTTTTAATTGATGTTGGTTTATTTTCATCTGGTTTCATCTTATCTTTTCATTTCCTCATCTTCTCTTCCTTTCAACAAGCTCACTTATTTTCAATCCATGCATCATTACCATACTGTTTGATTTTTATTTCAACTTGGTTGCGCTATATGGCTTCCCTTTACTGATTTATTGTTTCAGTTCTTTTTGATTTGATCTGTTTATTATACGTTCATCTGATCGAAATCATTTGACATTGTTGTTGGTTTGGTCGTGCTCGCTCTCCGGTTATCTGATCATTCGTTTTCTCTTTCAATTTACCGTTTATTTGGATATCAAAGATCGACAAAATCATATGGCCAATCAAGGTAATTGTCCTCCGCAAGGCTCATATCAACCCTATCCTATCGCTTCTCCCGTACCGCCCCCTCTGGCAGTTGCAAATATCCATCCTAATGATTCTAGCTTACAACATGGCAGTCATCAGGTTTCCCGATCAGTTCCATCTACTGTTGGTGTTCATACGTCCTCTGCTTCTTCCTCTCAAGGCCCGGCATACCATCTTGGTCCCACATCTCAATCATTCCAAAATTTTATCTTTCATCCAGATTCAAGTTCACAAAACGCTTGCCTATCAGCCCCACCTCACGGTGCTGCATCTTTAATACAAGGGTTATCCCAGCTATTGGGTCTTACTGTTTCCGCTTCGGCTGGTGGACCAACACATCCATTGAACAGTACTCTCCTTGGAACGAACCCAGTTCCTGATCTCAAGGGCCCCACTCAAGTTAATCCTAATGCTAATGCTGGCATCATGGACTCCACTTCGAATAAATCTGTACCTCACTGCGTTAATGGACAGCCAACATCAAAATGGACTTCTCAAAAGCTACCGAACTTTGGTCTTCCCTCCCACCCTAAGATTAACTGCGTCGGTGATGTTGCAGCCAATGGCCACACCGATTCGGAGGCTTCCATCTCTAAAAGACCTGCAGGAAGTACCATTATAACCTCAGCCAATGGCACTGATCTAAGAAATGAACATGATTCTCTTTCCTCACAAGATAAAGAGCTATGGCAGACCCTTCAGAGATTAAGAAAGCTCAAGTATGCTATCCAGACTGGAAATCACTCACTTTTCCGCCCCATAGATATTAAAAATCTACAGGGAATGTCTAATCTTCCAAAAATTACTAAAGGTAAGGAAGATAAGCATTATAGTCTGACCGACACTACAACATTCAAAGACGATCATGGTACCAACCCAAACCGAATATTTGAGGCAAAAAGTGGGGTAAGAAATACTAAAGCGGACCCAAGAAAGCTAGATATGAGGAAAACGGGAAAACAAAAAGAAGCATTTCAGAGTAAGACCAAGCTGAAACTTGAACTTATGAGGAAAAAAGAATTACCCCCAAAAGTTATGGGGAGCAGGAGTGCTTTGGCAAAGCAAGATGCTCTAGAAGGGCTAGGTGGCTTCTTTGACATTCTTATTTAGATAATCGATTCGGTCAAATAATGTACTAACATTGTGATTTTCTATTAATTCTAGTCGCAAGTGATAGCATTTCACTATCGGGAGTAATATTCAGGAAGGATTCTTCTCATCCTCCATGTCATTTACGACATGATTTGAGTAAAACGCCTCACTCAGTTGATGAGCGGTCTTTGGTGATTTCATTTTCCTTTAGTCTTCATCTTTGTGAGCGAAAAGAATAAACCTTGTTCAGCTCATCCAAAGGTCATTTTTTCGCTTAACAGTTTCAGGATGAAATTAAGTTTAATGCTTCTGCTTGGAATCCTGATGTAGAATTGCCTTTGGCCTTTGGCCGCTCTGCCTCTGATTTACTTGCTCTACCTCCACCTCCACCCCCGCCGCCACCATCTTATACTGGACTCCAGCCTCCATCGCACAATTCCCCACCCTTTTTTAAAAGATTCTCTTCGGATGTAAGAGGTCGTGCGTCATCGTCTAAGGGCCGCAACTCTTTTCCAGGAAGATCTGGGCGAGGAGGAAATCGTGCTAGATTCAATAAGGACCACCCATCTCGTTGCAACCCTGCGCCAAGAGCTTCTAATAAGAGAGGTGGTTCCCGTGGCTATCGAAAATTTCATGTTGAACACCCATCTGACATTAATTCATTTCACGCAACTTATCAAGAGGATGAATTTCAAGATGAAGAAAGCATAGTTTCTTCTGAAGATAATTTCTGCGATGGTAGTTATCCCATCGCTCCAGAAGCTATTCGTTCTGTCAAGCTCTTAAGTGAAAATCATCAAGATAGAACAGATATGTTTCCCAATCAAGTACAAGATATTTATGATCAAACTCATGTTGTTCATTCTAAAGGTACCCCTACTCAATCATCTAGCCGAACAACTCGCCCGGTAGACTTAGATAATTCCAAAATCAGTAAAATACCCAAGACTTCAGCCCTTCAGTTGAACTCTTCTCGCTCGTGTCCCCCCTGCAATGAAGAGTATGCTGAAAGAGAAGGTTCACATGAATCAGACGATGCTTTACAAGAACTTAGCTCTCCTGCACAAGAACATCAGTCTTCTAGCGCATATATGGAGGAGGAGCTTGAGAAAGAGTGGCAAAATTATTATGCGGAGTTGGAAATTTATAAGAGGAAATTAGCTGAGCGAAAGCGACGACACATAGATCAGTCGATGGAAGAAATCGATCCCCAAGAATCTCAAAAAAAAAAAATCCAAAAGGAAAAGGTCTCCGGTCAAACAGGTGATACAAGAAAGGCTGGTCAAACCAGACAACTTAGAGCAGATTATTCAGAAAATCAAGAGGGGGGAAGTAGAGTTGCTAAGCAGACAAAAAAAAGCATTTGTATTGTAACGTCATCTGAAGAAAATAAGACAGATCGTGGCGAAGAAGGTAGGATGTACTTAACTAGTAAGCGTGAATGTCAAACTGATTTTAAAAAATTTAGTTATGGTAGATGGGCTTCAACAAAGTTCACTAGCGCAAAAATTCAAGGTCGCTTTGACTGATCGGGAGAATAGCAGATTTTCTAATGATAATCAACAACTCAGGGCTGTAGCGAGTAATAGCAAAACATCGAAGAGGGGTAAAATAAAGGGTAGGGTACCAGGTGCAACTATGGAACAAGTACGTATCACGGTAGAAACGGGTTTGCTTAACTCAGTTAACCCTCAATCAAACTTAATTCAAATTGAAAATGAACAACTGCCGAAAGTCCTGCCCATTTCAAATAAAGGCCCCTCCAAAAAACCATTGCAAGCAGAGGCATCAGTCGCCACGACAAAGGCTTCAACTCAAGGTCGCAAAGACAGGGGAAACGAAGTTAAAAACAATCCTCTTGTTGGGGTCAATTCAAGCTCTCTGAATTTGATAAAGACTTTCAAGAAAAAAGTGCAAATCGTGACTCCACAGGCGAACAAGACTGTGGAAGAATTACCGAAACTCACAAGTGGTAAGGGTGCCAGGAAAAGTGAAGCCAACGTAAGATTAAACTGTGAGGAGGGGAAAGAAAAGGAAAAGGAGAAAGAAACAGAAGTGGCTAAAGCACGACCAGAGCAGGAATTATGTGCTGAGATGAAAAGCCCAAAAAGAAGAAAGGTAAAATTTGCGATAGAGTCTTCTTCAATGTTAAGAGAAGAACCAAAAATTTGTGAAGAGAAAGAGGAAAAGGAAGAAGAAAGGGAAAAGGAACAGGAAGAGTAAGGCAAACAAGCTGTTTTTAAAAATAAAAAATAACAAAAATAATTGGCTTACGTTCAAGTTACTGGAGAGATTTTGTATTTAGCTCATAGTTTTACGAACACTAGATTTTTAAATGATGCATGAAATGTTAGGTTTTATTTTTATTGTTAATTATTATTGACAGTAAAATTTGCCCAGTAACGTTGAGGAATAAGCGCAATTTATATAAATAACGCAACATGTGAATGGAAAAGATTTATACCTTAATTCTTAACTGAGGAGTTGAGTTGTTCATTGAAATCTCAGGTGTTTTAAACTAGTTTATCTATCTATACACCTATTTCAAATTTTAATACCTTCAACTTAACCACTTTTTTCTAGAAAAAAAAATATTATGATGTAATGGGGGGGGGGGGGGGAAGGTGTAGAGAATGATGCCTTACAGAACCAAGGAAAGGTCTTCGGTGCACTCGGAGGCTACACCATATACTGATGTGAGACTAGCTAATTGGGGGTGTCAGTTCTGGCAAATCCGCACTTAACTTAAGTGAGGATTTCAAACCAAATCAGCACTTAAATTTTGCAAAAAAGTCACTTATTTCAAAAATGGGTATCAGTTATGACCTCAAATCAGCACTTTTTTCCCAATTTTTTTTTTTTTTTCACAACCACATGTTGGCCACATCATCCCTTCTTTGCCCACCCTGTCACTGTCACATGTGACACACCCAGACCTCCATCCTCTCATCAATCATTGGCACACACTCCTCACTGAGATTTGAAACATTTTATTGCAAAATTTTAACCAGGCATGCTTTTTTTTTTATTTTTTATTTATTTTTTTTAATGTTTTCAACCTCTTTGTAGAAGTTTTAGCACAGGGGAAAGCTAAACACAGGTCAATCAGCAACTGTGCACCTTACAACAACAAGTAACTACAACAAAGCGTGTGCTAAAACTGAACAAAAGACTCTATTCTCCCCACACAGTGCAATGACTGTCAGAAGTGGCCAAAGAGGAAGCAGGGGACAGGAGGAAGCAATGGAGGGAACAAAGAGAATAGAGAGAAAAAGATTTGGATGGGGAAAATGGAGACAGCAAGCAGAGTCTTGATTATATGACAAAGTCCACCATCCAAAACAACAGAAAACTACTTGACATCAACATTGACTACTCAATTACAATACAGGAACAAGGGAAAGTAGTTGAGGAGACAGTTCCTTACTATGAGAACAAAAGGAAAACAAGGTATTTGAGGGAAAGAATAGCCAGGGAAGTAGTTCCCTTAACATGAGAACAAGGGAAAATAGTCAAGGAGGCAGTTCACACACTGTGACAATTTGACATTCCAGGTGTGAAAGCACTTCCTTGAGGTCCAGGTTGAGGAATACAACTCCAGGTGAGAAAGAACAGTTGTCCTTGACATTTGAGCTTGTATCTCTGTGATTCCTTGGTCAAAATGAGCAGGAAAAGAAGATATGAACTTGGAGAATGAGCAGGAAAAGAAGGAAAAGAGCTGGAGAAGATATGGGTCAGGTGTTAGATGCTGAAATTTCTACACCCCCCTTTAATACTAGACCCATGAGTTTGAGCAAGTAATTCAGCTTGACTTTTCCCAATGATTTTGTAAGGAGATCAGCAATCATGTGCTCAGTGGAGATATGTTGAAGTTGAAAATGATTGTTGTTGAGACTTTCAGTTATCCAGCAAAGTTGAGTATCAACATGTTTGGATCTTTGATGGTATCTGAGTGAATCCTTGCATTGTGAGATTGAACTAGCATTATCTGCAAGGATTAAGGGTGAAGGAGACTTGGAAATGTTGAAAGAAGTGAGAATTTTTGTCATCCAGATTGCTTCACATCCCGCATCAAAAATACCTCTAAATTCAGCTTCAGTACTAGAGATGGTGACAACTTGTTGCTTCTTAGAACTCCAGGAAACAGCTCCACCATTTAGCATAACAACATACCCTCCATTTGAGCGCCTAGTGTCAGGGTCTCCAGCATAATCTGTGTCTGAATAAATGAGAGGACAAAGAGAGGGATGATTGGGAACGGGACATTTTCCACCAAAAGTAAGAGATGATGATGAAGTAGCACGTAGATATCTGAAGGTGTGTTTGACAGCTGCCCAATGTTTGATTCCTGGCTCAATTAAGTGTTGAGATAGTGCACCAACTGCAAAAGAAAGATCTGGTCTTGTTGCAACAGATAAATAATTGAGAGCACCAATTGCAGAGTGTTAGTTAATCTTGAGAGAATTGAATTCAGCAATTTCCTCATCAGTGGCTTTGACAGGATAATCATTTGGAGATAAGGGAGTGTGACAGGGATTGCAATTGGCCATATTCCAGTTGGAAAGAACTTTTTCAGCATAAGAATCTTGTGAGAGAGAAAGAGTACATGCTGGTCTATTTCTGGTGAGGCGCATTCCCAGAATCCAAGTGGCTAAACCAAGATCATCCATTTCAAATTCAGTTTTAATTTTGTCTTTGAACCAAAGAAAGTGATTCCCAGTGATAACCATATCATCAACATGCAAATAAATGACACAGATTTGTGATTTATTTCTCCAAACATGCACACACTGGTCACATTTAAGAGGAGTGAAGTTGAGTTTGCACAAATACTCATTGATATGTGAATCCCAGCAGAAAGGAGCTTGTTTTATGCCATAAAGGGGATGCAAGAAATGACAAACTTTTCCCTCATTTCCAGAAGTTAAAGTAACTTCAGGCTGCTCCATGTAGACAATTTCATTAAGGTTGCCCTGAAGAAAGGCAGCCACCACATCCATTTGATGAAAATCCCAGTCAAAGTGAGCTGCAAGTGAGAGAATGGTTCTAACACCAGGTCAAAAGTTAGACAACTTGCAGTCAAGTGGCTTTTCAGGTATCTAAAAGTAACATGGGAAGTAACCTTTGAAGGAATTTCAGTGCTTTAATTACTTACAAGCCAGAATAAAACTCTGAGTGTCACTGTAGCAAAAAAAAATTAGAGAAAGTATATTGCACTGCATATTGTTGAATCTTTCTATCTTATTTGATATTGAGCGACTTCTGAAAATTTTGCCACAGTGCTATATTAGCTTTTTTTCCTGGAAAGAAGTCCTTCATTCTAACTACCCTTACACCATTTATGCCAGGCCCATGAAATACCTTTTCATGATGTTCTTTCTGCAGGTTGGCATATTAGACTTTACCAAGAAAAAAATCAATGAAATCAAATTGAAAACTCTCATACCCTGTTGTTGTTAAGGAAATTTGGGATGTATTTCCTCATTTACACTTTTCCTACATGAAATAATTTAATCTTCTTAATTATACCATGTTTTAAAAATGAATTCTGGCAAAAAATTTGAAAATTTCAAAATGACTTTTAGACTTTGTGATGGTAGAAGAGTTATTATCTCTGTAAAGATTTCAAGGCTAGGACAATTGAAAGAGGCAGAAAGATAATTATAGAGGGAACATAACCAAGTGAAGTAAAGGCCACTTGGGACTTATAAATGACTGTGAATAAAAAATGTACAGGGTAGTTTACACCACCAACAAATCACAGACATTCCCAGTGTGATTGTCACCCAGTGGTTTGCATTGGATTTGTATGAAATGTGTGAACACCAAGGTAGACATAACACACATTAGTGAACACCACCATTCTTTAGATCGTCAGTCTGAATGCCTTGCATTCCTTTCCCATTGATCAATCTAACATTCCCCCCCCCAGTTTTTTTTATTTCATATAATCTCACCCAACTTGGGGCATGAAGGAGAAGGGCATAAAATATGCTATGTATAAAAGCGTGAGGGGGAAACAGGACAAGAGGAGTGGGGAAATGAAATGGCCACAAAGACAAGGTACTACTGTGCAAGGGGAAGATTATTGGGAAATTTACCAGAGTTAATTGCTCCCTCAATTTGAAAGTATTTTCCAATTATTTATTCTCTTTTATTTCTACTTTTTTTTATTTCATTCAACCCACCCACCTGGGGGAGTGAAGGAAGAAACAACTAAGATAATATTAAGTGCAAGTGAGATGAGGAAAGGTGAGGAGGTGAATGAACAGGCAATTAAAGTGGTAAACAAATAGGAGTTGTTGGGTGAGAGGCAAATTGCTAGGATATCTGTCAGTATTTATTGAGGCAACATGAGAAATAATGTGTGAGGGAGAAGGGACAGAGGATTGTTGTTTTACCTTATGCATTTAACTTTACTTACACCGTTCTTGTTCAAGCTAATTCTTTTTTTTTGGTGAATAGAATTGATGATAATCAGCCACCACATGTGAGCACTGCTGAATCAACACAAGCCACTTTTTAAATCTCGGGACATATTCAGAACCTGCTTTGAAGAACATCACAACATTTTATTGGGCTAGACATAAGAAATGCAACTGGCCCCAGTAACTTCCACTTGAGATGTCACATCCGCCTCACTATTGCTCTCTTCCAAGAGACTTAAGGACTCAATTCTGAGGCTTCAGAAAATTCTTAGGAACTAATTATCAGTAAATTGAAGTTTGCCTCATCTCTTCCGTAATGCTTAAGCTTTTCCCAAGCAGAAATATATTTTCCATTTTGAGTGATTCCAAGATGGTCAATCTAAAAATATTTAGAATGTTTTGAACAATAAAATGAGAGCACTTTGGATTTGTTACAACTTTTTATGATTATAATTAAATATAACTAGAGGTAAACGATTAATTAGGAAAGTAGAGAACAAGAGCAAGAACAGAAAGGTTTCTTCAAAGCCAGTTTATTTGAAATTTGATTTGCTGACGTATCAGACCAAAACTAGCTACCAGTGAGTCAAGGTTAGAGGGAAGTGCGTCAATTGCACTGATGCTTCAAATATCACTGGTGATTACAGATGTGTGTTGTGCTTGCATTGGATTTTGCAGTGGCATTCACACATTTTATGCAAACCCAATGCAAATGCCCAGGTGATGATCACACTGGGAATGTCTGCAATTTGTGCATGTTGTTTGTTGCTAAAATGCATATATGAGGCAACATGTCGCCTCATATATGCATGTAAGAAACTTTCTCATTTCCTCAAGCTATAAGATACATAAAAAAAAGAATGTCATATTGCATACATGAGGCAACATGTTGCCTCATGTACGCATGTAGATTAAACACTTAATTTCTCACTCATAAATGAAAGAAAAAATAGTATTGAAAGTGAAAGATGGTATTGCATACATGAGGAGACATGTCGCCTCATGTATGCAATAGCAGGGGGGACAGAAAAATGAAGCTACTGAACTTTATCTTCCATGCTCTTGCTCTTGCATACATGAGGCGACATGTTGCCTCATGTATGCAATTACATGAGCTCTGATTCAAATACTGAACAATTTTTTTACAGCAATTTTTAATTGCATACATGAGGCGACTTGTCGCCTCATGTATGCATGTAGGTAATAGAAGTTACTTCTTACTAAAAATTACATGGAGAGTCAAAAAAGTATAATATTGATGAAGGAATGTAATTGCATACATGAGGCAACATGTCGCCTCATGTATGCAATAGCAAGAGTTTAGGGAGAGGGATCAGAAGTGAATTGTCCCAGTACTCTTGCTATTGAATACATGAGGCGACATGTCGCCTGATGTATGCAATTTCATTTTGTCATTTTTCTCTACTTTTTATTTTCCTCTCCTTTTATTTTAGAGTGAGAAATTACTGGTATTACCTACATGCATACATGAGGCATCATGTCGCCTCATGTATGCATGTAGTAAAATGTGATTCCCCTTACACTTGACTTGGCACAAAGAATAAGACAAGGCAAAATTTTGCATCATCTATATGCAAAGGAACCATGTTCTGATGACATTTTGCAATGTTCTTCCCCATTTCAACATGACATGGTGCATATTCTTGTATGTACTATTATGTGCCAAAAAAAAATTTGAATTCTACCTTTGTTCTGAATATCTGAGTGAGCATGTATTAGAAAAAGTACAGCAAAATTCTGCCGGATGTTTTTGTGAAATTTTTTTTTTTGAAATAAGTCAAAATATATTCCAAAACATTAGGAAATATTAATTCTTCTATTGCCCAATTTTTTTAATACACATAAATAATTTTTGTTTTTAAGTGCAAGTAATGAGCTGCACTGGGTGACATATTTTCCAGTGCAGCTGCTACATTTATGTTACTACATGTTCAATTCATTAAGAAAAATGTTGCCATGTTTAATTCTGTTTCAGATGCAAAGTACCTACACCTGCTCTTTATATTTTTTTCTCATCACTTCAATTAACAGATCCCATCTTTTTTCCTCATCATTGAAATTGATAGATCCTATTATTAAATTGTGATCATGCAGAAGTTGAGTTTATGTAGGTACATATTTGTATCATAAGACATCATGTAGCCTCATTTTCCCTTTTGAATAGGAATTACATTTCATGTTATCATAATAGGGTGTGCAACAAATTTGGAAATGATATTCCAATTGGTAGAGTAATTTGGGTGAGTGTAAAAAGTTTCAAACATGAGGCTTTATGTTTCCTCATGTTGTAATACACTATTAGAAAAATTTAATTTCCAATAAAATTTGGATCATTTGGTGTAACTTTTATTCAAATATAATGCAGTATATTCCCCATTTTCTTGAGCTTGCTTCATTTACATTTAATAAGTTTTGTCTTGTTTGTGAGATGTGATAAATTCAAGTTAAAAAATTGTTAAAATTTTGAGTGATTTATTTAAAAACATCCATTTATGCAAAACTTCAGAGTATATGATAAAAATATGCTAAGTAAGAGTGAAAAATTTGAATTAACTAAGTGGCACTTGAAAATTATTGTGTAAGGCCCAGTGTCTGTCTGCAGGGGGGCTGGGTGGGGGGCCCCAGGGAACAACTCTACATCTCTTCTAGTTGATGAATTGGTTTTTAAATATGTAAATTTGAATATTTATTTGTACTGTGTTATTTTTACTGTAACACAAAGACATTGAATTTAATTTTGGTTTTAATTTTTAAAATGCACTTGAGAAAAATATAGGGGAAAAGTTAAATTTAATATTGTGTATTATAAATACATTAATTTATTAGATATACATGAGCTAGTAAATTTACCAACACTTTTTTGACTATAAGCTGTTGAACCTGTGCTATGGACTTTCAAAAACCATAAATTAAAATTACAAGTCATGTTAAATACCATATTTTTTATATACTTTGGTTGGGTTCCATTTTTATTTTAACTTAACTTTGTGCAGGATTCTAAAATATGTATTAAAAGTAAGGGAAAAATTCAGGCCCTCAGTGCCCTTTCTATTTGTGACCATACAGGTAATCAGTAGCATGGAACTATAATTGGATGTATTTCTTTGCCCATAAGCAGATTTCTTTAGTCAGAAAGCTGGTCTCTTTTCTTGTAACAGCAGAAGATTAATTTGTTTCTAGTGTTATAATTTTTCTCAAACTATGATTTTATTTTTTCAGAAAAGTTTTATTCAAATTGTTGACAAGTGGATTTCCAATTATACATGAATCAAAAATTCATTAATTTTTCAAATTTTCAGTTGTTAACGTGGATATCTTGTAGTTTTAATATATGGACAAAATTTAATTTGGGCAATATATATTGCTGAAATAATTTCTGGTGGTTTATCTTAACTTACAGAGTTTTACACAGTTTTACTCATCATGGTAAATCCAGTCATTATTTATATAATGTGACTTACATGGCCAAGAAATATTTCTTGTCTTGTATAAATACTGATTTCCTCCTGCATTATCTTCTTCCCTCTCAAACTTTATTTCTTTTTAATATTGCATAATCTTATACTACTTCTCTCATCCAAATTGGCTTACTTCAATCTCACATATATGACTTCAGCAGATCCCCAGGTTTGGTAGAGCAACCTTTTTCACTTTATCCCTCTCATAAAAAACATAATATCAGGGATTGGGCAAATTCACCTAATATTAACTTTGATAAACATTTCCACGCTAATTTCAAAATCCTCTATGAACTACATGGCCCACCAGAATACAAATTTTTAGTTGCTCCTGTTGGGGGTTGGCTTATGGTAGATTATTTACCCTTATATATGGTTTGAAGCTAAATTATAACCCCAAGAGGATACCAACTGTAACCTGCTAATTAATATTTTGATTTTCTATCTTTCTCATTTTCTAGACACTATCTCCCAGTCACTTGAATCACTCTTCAACATAATTATTCTTCTTCCTGATTATATAACACATCAATTCATATGGGCTGTCCTGTACAAGATATATTCAATCAAAAAAAAATCATTTATCTTCTATCTCCCCTTATTCCTTATTTACTATCAGACCTTACCATCCTATAAAAAAATTTATTAAGAGGATTTAGCACAAAAGAAGGCTAAAGAAAGGTCATTTAGCAACTGTGAATCCTACAAAAACAAGTAACTACAACAAAGTGGGTGGTAAAACTGGAAAAGGACTCTATTCTACCCATGACTGTCAGATGAAGCAAGGGAGGGAACAGTGGAGAAGAGAGAGAAATGGAAGGGATAAAGAGAATAGAGAGAAAAATATTTGGGTATAAATAAAAAATAAACATACATGAAAGCAGGTCAATAAGAACCAGTGCACCTTACAAAAAAAAGTAACTGCAACAAAGCATGTGATAAAACTATAAGGTACCCAATTAAGAGCTGCTGTGCTTAGAATTATAAGAGTAAGAAGAAAATAAAACAGAAAATAAAAGGAAAGAACTTGGAGAAAAGAATTTATTCTCCCCACAAAGTGCAAGGACTTTCAGATGTGGCCAAGGGGGAAGAAGTGGACAGGTGGGATAAATTGAAGGGTTAAATAAAATAGATAGAAAAATATTTGGATTGTGAAAATTGGAACAACAGGAAGGTTCTTGATTATATGACAAATTAAACTATCCAAAACAATAGAAAACAACATGAGATCAGAAAAAACTACTAATATAAAAACAGAGAAATAGAAAGGTTCACACTCAAATGCAGAATTCACACAAAAGGGATTTTTTTTTTCAAAAATAAAATCTTTCCCTTGAAACTCTTCTTCTCATGCTTCAAGTAAAAGTAGAGAAAAGAAAGTTCAGTTTGTAAAGTGGTAACACCACTGAGAAAAAAAATCAAGCCAAAACTATCTTATGAAGAAATTTGCTGGGATAAGGTAGAGGAAGCTCTAAAAATGGTTGGGCCATCAAAAGTGCTAATCTTTTGGGTATTAGACCCAGCACAGAAAAAGAAAAATATAGTTCTGATGTAGATAGTTCAATTAAGCTAAGCTGACTCATCATTAGATAGAATTTTACCTAATAAATATCTTCTTTAAAGTCCATATTACAGGAAATATCTGCCCATTTTAGACCTAAAATGAAATTGGGATCAGCTGTGAAACCAAATGATTTAAATTCTGTTTTTATTCTAAGGCCTAGTGAATCAATGATTGTTCAAAATTTTATTTTCCATACACTCATTACCTCATGGTTAAACTGTGTTCAAAACCATGTAGGGGACACTTCAACAAATCTCAAGGCAGCAGAATGACTTGTTTTAAAAAATTTTATTATGTGGTTTCTTTGTTCCCAGTTTGGAATATAGAAAATTCTGAATGTTGAGAGAAGAAGTTGATAAAGTGTCTTTCCCTTTTGGTATTGATAATCAACCTTTTAACTTCCCTTGAAATAAATAAAGAACAAATTGTATCTCTTCAAGATCATCTGAAAGAGTATACGAAATGTCTTAAAGAATTTTGGCCACATATTGACATCAAGCCTAATTTCCACTTAGCCCAACATTTTCCTGAAGTTCTGCAACGATTTGGGCCAGCACCATCATCAGCAGCTTGAGCTCATGAGCGTATAAATGGAATGTTGGGATCTATCTCACACAATAATAAAAAAAGTATGTGCTCCTATATTCTTTTTGTTCCTCATAATTATTTACTTTAATATTTTTTATTTTAGATGAAATGGACAAAAACTTTATGAAAATGTTTATCTTGACTGGAAAGCTTCAATCTCTTCTTGAGAGGAATGACAATTGATTTGAAAATAAAATGAAAGATCATTTTGATATGGAAAAAAAAAGACTTCAAAATCATCTGTTAAACTACTTCATGAAGAATATGTTTTATGGCTGGATTATTTAAACAAGATTGATGGTGAAAAGTGTATTTCAAATATTTTTGAAAAATTTAAATTGACTGATGCTTTAGAATTTCTTCCATCTAAAATTACTGATCTCCAATACTTTAACCTTGGTGGTAAATACTTCCCACTATACTCAAAACATCAATGGAATGGGAATATTGAGATCAAATTATCAAAAGGCAACATGTTTGGAGTGGTGTTAAGAATGTGGGAGTCAAAGAAGTTTGCAGATCAAATATTTATTCTAGTTGGATTGTATGATGCTATTGAAAAAAAATAGAAAATTATTTCTCAAAAGCAGGATTTAAAACATTTTGGTGCTACAATAGATGGTTTAAAAATGTTAATATTACTCATAAAGATATTATTGGACATGCTTCAAGAACTCTCAATCCAAGTGGTTTTGGTGGTGTTTTATCTGATACTGTCTGTATAATGTCATTAAGTAGTATAGCTGGTGCCTATTAATCACCTTTGTAATATCCATTATGAATTCAATATATGCCTTTTAGACACCAAAGTATGATCTATTGCCTGTTGGAAATTATGCAAAAAGCACTATATGAAGAATTCAAATTGGTCCTAATGATTCAGCTATGAGCTATGTGTCATGATGAAAAATTGTCCCACCAAAGTTCCAACACAGGTTTGACTCAGGTTAGACCACAGGCACTAAACAACCACTTGACTGCAAGTTGTCTAACTTTTGACCTGGTGTAAGGGAGGTGATTTGACCAGTTGGAGCAAAGGTTTCATGAAAATCTATTCCAAGAATTTGTGCATATCCTTTTGCTACACAACGGGCTTTAAACTTCAGAACACCACCATCAGCATTGGGTTTAACCCTGAAGACCCACCTACAACGTATTAGATTGGCTTTTTCAGGCCTGGGAACAAGTTTCCAAGTGTTACAGCACTGAAGTGCTTGATGTTCATGTTTCACAGCCTCTGCCCATTCTGCTGAGTATTTGGAATAGATTTCTTGCTTCTAGCACTGAGGTTCAGGAATTTTATGAGCTAATAAGGGAGCTTCCAATGAGAAGGCAAAAGCATTTGTTGCAAATAAACCAAGAGGATCAGGAGAATCAGAGTAGGAATCATGTTGATAGTTGTCATAATAAATTTGAGGCAAATGTTCAGGAGTGGAGGTTTCAGCTGATGAGATATCTGAGTCAGGAGAAGAAACTAAGGGTGGAACATAATCAGAATCTGCTGGATTATCAGGTTCAATTGATGAATATGATGGGTCAGATTGACTGGAAACTTCTTCATCTGGGACTAAATTAGCATTGGTTAATGGAAATCTTGTTAAATGACCAGGTGAAGGACAGGGTGTTGAATTTGACAGTGTGCCAGACATGTGAGGTTCAGATGGTAAGTAGGAGGAAGCTATTTCAGAATTGGAATCATTTGAATTGTCTTCTGAGGAAGTAGGTGAAGTGTGAGATGTAGATGATGAAGAGGAAGAATGATGAATGGGAACACCAGGAGTTAACAAGGATTGAGTGTTGTTGGGTGTCTCAGGAACTTTTTTTAGGAGTTGTGACCATTGAACACGCTTGGAACTTGAGGATATGAAAGGAAAAAAGAAATCATTGAATGCTACAGATTTGGCAATAACTACTTTCTTGAGTTCCAAGTCCCAAACACGGTAATTTGTTGTTCCTTCTTCATATCCTAACATAGCACACTTCCTGGCATTGGCTGAGAACTTTCCAGGACGCTGAAGTTTGTCAAGAAAAGCATAGCATGCACAACCAAAGAATTTAAGATGTGAAATTCTGGGTTTGGATTTGTTTCAGGCTTCAAAGGGAGTTAATTTATTGAGAAGAGCTTTGGTTGGTAACCTGTTTTCAAGATAAACTGAGGGTTTGACTGCTTCAGAGCAAAGTTCCATTGGAGCATTTGAGTGGAACATCATTTTTTTGGATTTTTCTGTAGTGATATGGTTTCCTCTCTCAGAAATTAGATTTTGTTGAGGAGTGTAAGGGGCTGTCACTTGAAGAGAAATCCCGTGTTGTTTAAGGAAGTTGGTAAGACCAGCATTAATTTATTCACCACCAGCATCACAAACTAGCTTCTTAATCTTAAAACCAGTTTGCAACTCAACTGATGCCTTATATTCTAGAAAATACTTAAATACTTGGGTTTTGGATGAAATGAGATATACATGACGGTATGAAGTGGCCTGATCTGTGAACTTAAGATAATACTGTGAACCATCAAAGGAAGGAGGCTGAATTTTCCCAGATAAATCTGTGTGTACAACTTCAAGAGGTTTTTTGGCAGCAGGCAAATGAACAGGAAAGGAAGCATAGGTTTGTTTACCCAAAACACACAGTTCACAGAAATTCATTTCAGAGTCAGACAAACTAGAGCTAGATACATCAGAAGCCAATCTATTAAAGAGTTTTTGAATGTATGGGGCATGAGGATGTCCTAGTCTATTGTGCCAAAGAGTTAGAGACTGTGTTGAAGATTTGGCAGTGAGGGCTGATGATGCAGAGAGAGAAATTCCTTTTGGAATGATAGAAACTTCAAATAAGGAATTGGAAATAACTCCTCCCATGTAATTCTTGTCATTGCGTGTGATGATAAAGTTTGAAATTAGTTTAGAGGGAGCAGGAATAAGAAGACAACCAGTTCTCCATAGACATCAAAGAGAGATAAGATTTCTGCCAAGATCAGGAACATATAATGCGTCAGAGAAGTAGACTTTCCCTTAAAGGCCTCCTGATGCAGAAACTGTTCCTTGTCCAATGGAAAAAATGGATTTGCCTACTCCAGCAAGTTGAATTCAAACATTAGTGGGCTGAAAGGTGATGAAACTGTCTCTGTTATTAAACATGTGAAAACTGGCACCAGAATCAATAATTGGAGGAAGATTGGCTGAGTGAGCAGCCATGGATGCAGAAACATTGGTAATGATAATGGGATATTTTTTATCAGATGGATGGGCAACAGCTCCAAAAATAAAATGTTTGTCAGAAGGAAAAGCAAAGGCAGAATTGGCTGTAGGTGCAGATGATTCTTTGTTTGGGGTGCCTGTTTAAGATTTAACAGTTTCATTCTTGTAAGAAGAGGAAACAGCGTTGGCTTGATTTTTATTGGGAGGACAGAGTTCAGGATGTTGCTCAAAACAGTGGTTGTCATCATGTCCAATATTTTGGCCATGAAAATAGCAGGATAGTTTACTACGTGCTTTGGATTTGGATAATTTTGAGGATTTGTGAGATGAAGAATGAGCATTTGCAGTTGACAAAACATTGTGAAAATCATCAACTACTTTTTCATCAGAAGCATAATCCAGAAAAGAAGATAAAACATCATCCAGGCGTATATTGTCAATTTCTTGTCTGTCTCTGGTAAGAAGACCACACCAATGTTTGAAGGAAGGAGGAAGAGTAGCAAAGAAGAGATAAATAAGGACTTCCTGAGAAATAATAAGCCCAGAGCGGATCATATGAAAGTTAATCCTTTTGAGAGTATCCACATGAGCTTTGTAATCTCCTCCATCAGAAAGAGAGAGAGTGACCATGGATAAGAAATGAGAGATTCTTGATCCAACTTGATTTCTGGAATGTCTGTGTTCCAATGCTGTCCACATGGCGTTGTGGTCTTCCAACATTGGCAGGGGCCTTTGTTGTGTGATTTGGCGCGGTTTGTGCATGTCTTAATTGACATCTGTTAAAGAATTGGGTATTTTTCTGGTTTTATTCCGTGGATATTGGGTCTGCGGGTATGTGGGTACTATCATTGGATAGCCCTGGTTTTTCTCTATATTTTATGTCTTGTAGACATTTTTCATATTCTAAGTTTTAAGGGGTCATTTCCTCATTTTTCATTTATAAAAGATTGCTGTTTAATTTTGTTTTTTGTGTTTTACGGGCTAACCTTAAGTCTTAGGGTTAAGTGCTTAGTACCATTGAATAGAGCTAATTTTTCTCTATATTTCATGTCTCAATGTTGTTATAGTGAAATTCCATGTTTTAAAGGTTTAGTAGTTGTAGCTAATTTTTCTAAGTAGATTAGTGGTTTTTATTGGTTTTTATTGGTTTCCTGGCTTCAGGGAGGCCGGGCCGCTTCAGGTGGCATTTCCGACGACAAGTGGCCCGCCCGCCTCTGTTTTAGGAGGTTGGGGAGTGCTCCAGGAGGGTTTTTTATGCAATTTGGCGGGTACAGGCGCCAGATTGGTGGGTGCGCATGGGCTCTTAGTTAGTGGTCTGTGTATACATAGTGAATAAGACAGTTTGGGGAAACCTTAATCATCATAAAACCATCCGGAGGTGATATCATTGTTCCTCACTCAGTTTTCACTGTTTCTGGCCACAATTGGCTGTGTTTTTTGCAAGTGAGTTCTTCATTTAACTTAACTTTGGCAACTGTTTTCTCTGTTATAGTCTTGCAAGCTATAGCAAGTATTATTTCTGTCGCTGGTGTGGATTTGCAGCCTACATCAAGTATCTTTGCTGTCTCTGGTGTGGACTTTGTTCTACATTTCAGTTCTTTGGTCTGGTAGTCTATCTGGGGACTACTTTCTTGGCTCATCAAGCAGTCAAGTGTGTTTAAAAGGGGGCTTTAGCAAAACAGGAACCAACTTACTTTAGCAAGTAAATCTCACTCTATTTTTCTAAAGGGACAGGGGATTTTCTCTCTGGTTTTTCTCCAACTCCCTTGATCAAGGCCTATAGCTAGTACTATAGGATTGTCTACATTTCTGGCGCCCAACATGGGGTAGAACTTGCTAGTTCTTTGGAATCTCTGTTTTCTTTGGTTGGCTCTTTTTAGTGTTTTGGTCTGGAGGAATGGCTTCTGGTTCTGCTATTCCTGTGGTGACTGTCAGTGGGGGGGATGGTCCTCCTTCTGTGATGGTTAGGGAGTGTGTGAGAATTAAAACTTGGGATGGTACCAAGTTTAATGGCAAGGATGTCAAGTGGTTTCTAGAGAAGTATGAAACTGCTGCTGGAGTGGATGGTGCTTCCTACCTGGACATGGTGAAGCAGATTATCTTCTTCATTGGTGATAGGTCAGTGGAGAAGGAGATTGTGGCCATGTCTGGCTACAAGAAGAGGGATTGGAAATTGTTGTGTAGGGAAATGGTGGATAAATGGGGGGACAGGTTCACTATGGTGGATCTGAACAAGGTTTTCAGTGAATGGCAATCTTATGGTGGTGTTGGTAACTTACATAGTTACAGGAAGTTTCTGCTACAGTTTGATCCTGTGGTGGAATATTTGGTGGAAGTGGAGGAGCTGGCACATGAAAATGCTGCCAAAGATGTTTTTTGGTCTGCCCTGGCTAGAGATGTCAGGATGGATGTGTTGAAGGAGTTGTCAAGAAAGGAATTGATGAAAACTTTTTCTAATGGGGATCAGAAGTTGCCTGCCTTGGATAAGGTGAAGGAGGCTGTTGAGGCCCATTTGAAGTTATTGGCTGTGGACACCTATCAGGAGGGGTGTGCCAAATATGTCAGGAAAGTCAGTGAGGCTTTGGCTGAAGAGGAAGTTAGGGAGAAGAAGGAGGAGAAAAATTTGGTGCAGGTTCCCAAACAGGAGAGGGACCCAATGGTGGAGCAGTTGGCTGATCTTACAAAACAGCTGCACATTTTTGTTCAGGAGGCCAAGAAGGTTAATAAGGCACCTTCTCAGCCTAATGAGTTTGAAAGGAGGGCTGGTAGGAGTAATCCTTGGGTTTGCTCTTATTGCAGTAGGAGGGGGCACAGGTCCAATGACTGTTGGGCATTGAACAGAGATGTGTCTGAAGGAAAAGTGGAGTTTGATGGCAGGGTTTTCAAGCTCCCTGATGGTTCTTTTGTTAAGCCCAGTGAGGGGCAGGCTCCTGTTGATTTGGTCAGGAGAAGGGGAGGTCTCAATCAAAGGAGGCCAAGGTTTGAGGAGATTCCTGATCAAGGGAAGTCTTCTGGTAAGGAGAACGACGTCGTCAAGGGAAAGGGGAAGGAGGTCAATAAGGTCTCTTTTTCTACTTCCTTTGGTAGTTTGGAGTTGTATTCTTGTGGTGGACAGTAAAGTGGTGAATGCTTGGCTGGTGTTTATGATGTGGAAGCAAGAAAGGTGGAAAGGCCTAAGAGCAGTTCTCAGGCCCAACCAAAGCCAAATGCTTCAAAGGGGGATCCTAAGCTGAGTGCAGCTAGGAAGAGGTACGGCAAAGAGGAGCTGTACAAGATGCAGAAGGGTATGGCTGATACGGGCCCCCCTAGTTTTGGTGCATTGGACCTGAATGGTGAGCCAATGCCAATGGAGGTGGATTCTGACTCTGAGGAGGATGTCCCTTTGGCTTCATTGCCAAAGCCTGTTGGAGTCAGAGGTTCTGGTGAGGGATCTGGTTTGGTTCCTGTTAATGGTAAATCTGTTGGTGGTGCTGGTGCTCAAGAATCTTCTAGGACCAAGGTGGTGAAGCAAAGAGCTCACTTTGAGAGGCCAGTAGTGTCTGGTCAAGTTAATGTTATAGACTCTGTCCTGGAAAGGATGAATCAGGGTCAGGTTTCCCTATCTTATGGGGAATTGTATGCTATCAGTCCAGGGTTGGCTGATAGGCAGAAAAAGTTGTTGACCAGGAGAAGAGTTTCTTCTGGTGAGGTAGAATAAATTTGTGATTCTGCTGAAAAGTTTGGTGAGGGGTTGGAAACTCATTTTTCTGCTCCTCTGGGATATGTCAATGTCACTCTGAATGGCAGGGAGGCAAGGGAATTGGTGGATTCAGGTTCTCAGATAAACCTGATTTCTTTGTTTGAGGCAACTCATATGGGCCTCCCCATCAAAACTGGTATTGGTGGGAATTTGAGAGGGATTGGTGGCCATGTCACTGAATTGGTTGGTACTTCAGAGTTTGTTAAGTTAGATTTTGGAGGAGCCTCAGGAAAGGTTCATTTTTACATTTCTAAAGGTAATGTAAAGGCAGTTTTGGGTGGGCCATTCTTGATGGATTTTCAGGAAAGAATTGGTTATCAATTTGATTTGGGAATCAGTTTGGAGTTGACTGGTGAAGACGAAAGGAGGCTTCACATGAGGTTATCATCCCCTGGAGAGGATGGTCGGGAGACCAGGCCTGGTTTATCTTCAATGTGCCAGTGCATGGACTGTTGCAGGAGAAGGAAGGAAGTGGGTGCTGCCTCTGGTTTTTTGGAGTGCGGCTCAGGCTCTATTGAGAGTCTGCCTTTTTTAGAGAAATGAGGGCTGATCACCCTAGTGCTACAACCTCTCCCCGAGATGAGGAAATCCCAGGTTGTAGTAGGTCAGCTCCCTTGGAGATATACCAAGTGGATTTTCAACTTTCTCTTTTTAATTTTTCTCTTCTCTGCAAGTATTCATCAAGTTTTTTATCAAGTCTCTGTTCTCTCTCAAGATTCTTAATTATTTTTAATTCAAGTTCAAAGAAGAAGATTGGTTATATATCTTTATTGAAAGATATGCGGAAAAGTTTTGGGGCAGTAAGATTGGGGTCTAAAAGTAAGTCCTCCCAATTGTGCACTGCTAGGGTTTCTTCTACACCTTTTAAAAACATTACCTGGGCCACACCTGTGAGCATTGGGGAAACCCCTGGTTATTTTTGTAGGTCAGAAGAAAACTCAAGAAAAGAAGATAAAATTTTAAAGATAATTCATGAAAATCAAGAAAAAAATCTGAAGATAATGAAGAAAGAAGATGCAAAATATTTTTGTGAAGATCATCAAGATCTAGTTTTGGGCCTCCAGCATGAGGTTAAACTGCAGAAAATTATGAAGAGAGAAGATCATCAAGATCTATTTTTGGGCCTCCAGCATGAGGATAAACTGAACAATTTTAGAAGATGTGATTCAGAAGATGAATCAAGATTTGAAGATTTGGAAGTTGGAAGTGAGGATGAAGATGTGGAATTGCGGAAAAGTTTTGGAGTGGTGAGATTGGGGTGTAAAAGTAAGTCCTCCCAATTGTGCACCGCTAGGGTTTCTTCTACACCGTTCAAAAACATTACCTTGGCCACACATGTGAGCAATGGGGAAACCCTTGGTTTTTGTTCCAGGTCTGGTGGTGAAGATTTCCTGAAGATCCTTTAAGTTGAAGGTGGAGCAGCAAAGTATAAGAAGGTAGCGCAGAAGATTAGGCCTGTAAATGAGCCTATGCCTGTGGGTTTGAATCCGCCTTTGAAGAGACCTCCTTTGTCAAGAAATCCGTACTGTAATTCTTTGGTGAAGAATCCTCCAGAATTTGTAGAAACTGCTAGGGTGACCGTGGAAAGATTGAAAGTTGTTAATTTTGGTCCTGATGGGTGGTTGTCTGAGGAAGAAAAGAAGTTGTTGTTGCACGTTATTGTGCTAAGGGAAAAAGCGGTGGCATTTGTTGAGGAGGAAAGGGGTGTATTGAAGCACTCTTATGGGGAACCTTACTTGATTCCTGTTGTTTGTCATGAACCTTGGCAAATCAAACCTATTCCGATTCCAGCCGCTATTAGAGAGGATTTTGTGGAGATTGTTAGGGAAAGAGTCAGGACTGGGTTATATGAAAAATCAACATCCAGTTACTCAAGTCCGGTGTTCTGTGTAAAGAAGCAGAATGGAAAGTTGAGGGTGGTTCATGATCTTAGAGCCTTGAATAGAGTCACTATCAAGGACGCTGGTATGCCGCCAAGTGCAGAGGATTTTGTTGAAGCTTTTTCTGGAAGGGTGTGTTATGGTTTGGGTGATATTATCGGTGGTTATGATGAGAGGGAACTACATACGAATTCAAGGCCTCTCACAACTTTTGAGACTCCTTTGGGAAGATTTCAGCTCACTAGGTTGCCTCAAGGAGCAACTAATTCAGTGGCAGTTTATCAAGCACAGATGGCTTGGATTTTGCAGGATGAGGTTCCTACTCATGCTGGTATTTTTATTGATGATGGTGGAATTAAAGGACCATCCACTGATTATGGTAATGAGGTGTTATCCGAGAAACCTGGCATAAGGAGGTTTGTGTGGGAATATGCAATAACTCTAGAGAGAGTGTTGTTCAGGATTGAAGAGGCTGGTTTGACCATTTCAGGGTCAAACTTCTGTTGTTGTGTTCCTGCTTTGGAAATTCTGGGTCATGTGGTATGCAAAGAGGGAAGGATTATGGCGAAGAAGAAGATTAATAAAATTTAGTCATGGCCAAGGCCTAAAAATACTACTGAAGTCAGGAGATTTTTGGGTGTATGTGTATATGTCAGGTTTTTTATTAAGGATTTTTCTTTGTTAGCTTCACCTTTAAGGAGGTTGACCAGAAAAGATGCAGATTGGGAATGGACTGAAGAGTGTGAAGAGGCTTTTCAGAAGTTGAAAAAGGTTGTTGGTGAAGATATTGTTCTTCACAAGTTGGATTATGGTGTTGGTGCTGGAAAAATTTATTTGGCAGTGGACTCAAGTTATATTGCTGCTGGTGCTGTTTTGTCTCAGGAGGATAAGACTGGGAGGGTCAGGCCAGTAAGGTATGAGTCTGTGGTGTTTAATGAGGTGGAATCTAGGTATTCTCAACCTAAGTTGAAATTGTGTGGCGTAGCTAAAATTTTAAAGAAGCTACAGACGGTTTTGTGGGGGCAGCATTTTGAGCTGCAGGTGGATGCAAAATCTTTGGTTCAGATGATCAATACACCTAGTCTTCCAAATGCTCCAATGACTAGGTGGGCGGCATTTATTCAACATTTTTCTTTTGACCTGGTACACAAACCAGGTAAAACTTTTACTATGCCTGATGGATTATCAAGGAGGCCACCTACAGATGAGGATTATGATTCTGAAGAGTTTGACAAAGATGTTCCAGTGGTTAGGGCCAGCACAAAGGGTACTGAGGATTTTTCTCTCCTCCCCCATGAGGCTAAACTGGATGATTGTTCTAACCTCCCCCAAGAGGCTAAACTGGCTGGATCTGATCTTGATTCTGGTGATAAGGATGTTTTTGTTGATGAAGATGGAGTTGTTGTTTGGGACAGCTCAAAATTGGAAAAGGTTGTTTTTGTTAGTGAACTGGATTCTCACAAGGTTCAGTGGAAAGAGAAGGATGTGCCAAAATTTAAGGATTGGTGTCCTAGTTGGGCTTCTCAATTGGCTCATGTTCACACTGGTGATTTTGATGACAGAGTTGTACCTTGTATGTTGTTTTGTTAGATTTTGAAGATGAGACCTGGGGTCAGTCTGGGTTTTATTTTATTTTGGTGGAATATCTGTTGACCTTGGAGAGGCCAGATAGTTGTGATGATGATACTTGGTTGGCAATCAAGAAGAAAAGTCCTGGATTTTATGTGTCAGGAAGGCGGTTGATGAGGAGGAGACATCCAAATCCTCAAGTAGTGGTGACTCAGAAGAAGGGTCAAGAATTGGTTTTTAAGTCTTTGCATGAAGACCTTGGGGAGACTTATAGAAGAGTAGCAGACAGATTTTTGTGGCCGGGTATGAAGTTAGCTGTGCAGGTTTGGATTCAATCTTGTGAAGAATGTCAAAGAAGAAGTCACTTGAAACCTAAAGAGGTGGGCCGTGCTACTGGTGAATCAACTGTTTTTGGAAGAGTCAGTCTGGATGCTGTCCATATTAAAGAGGGCAGGTATAAATACTTGATTGTTGCTAGGGATGATTTGTCTGGTTGGGTTGAGGCAGTGCCTCTGGTTAATTTGACTGCCAAGAATGTGGCAGAGTTTTTGAAGAAGGAGTGGATTTATAGGTATGGGTTGATGAAGTTGGTGACTGTTGATGGCGGGCCAGAGTTTGGTGCCTAATTTAAAGAAGCTGTGGCTAGTGTTGGTTCTAAAGTTAGAGTGGCTACACCATATTATCCTGAAGCTGAAGGAATGGTTGAAAGAGGCCATCAAGTTATCAAGAATGCTTTGGTGAAGATGTGCGGAGATAGTGCCAAAAAGTGGAGGCATTATTTACCCTTGGTTTTATTTGCGGATAGGGTCACTGTGAAGAGGACAACTGGCTATTCTCCTTATGAGCTAATGTTTGGTCAAAAAGCCGTTCTACCAGTGGACTTGGAAGCTGTCTCTTATCTTGGAATTGATTGGGATGACATGCACTCAACAGAAGATTTGCTCTGTGCCAGGATGCAACAGTTGGAATGTAGAGAGGAATGTCAAGAGAAGGCATACTCTAGAATGATGGAGATTAGGAATCAATCAGTAACGTACTGGGACAAGAAGTTGGCTCATAGACTCAGGAATCCCTTGAAACCTTGTTGTTTGGTTTTGGTGTATAATAGAAGTTTGGAGAGTCAGTGGGTGAAAATGTTTGCTGACAGATGGAATGGACCTTACAGAGTCAGATCTCAGGCGTCTGGAGGTTCTTATGTTTTGGAAGAGTTGGATGGTGCAGTCTTGAAAAAGAGGGTGGCTGCAGACCAAGTGAAGAGGTTTTATCCCAGAGGCACTAGGCATGAAGAAGATTGACTCTGCAATGAGGATAAACTACAGACCATTCTTTAATTTTGGTTTTGTTTGTGGTGATGCTATGCAACTGTTTGTTGGAAACTTTTGTTAGAAGGTACCCATGGGTGGGGCTTCTAGATTTGATCTTGGCAAGTGTAGGGGTGACTGATGGGCTGGCTGCTCTATCAACAGTTACCCCAGATTGTCTGTTTCCAACCCTTTTTCTTAATTTGGTTGAACCCTAGTATTGGTTTCTTTTCACAGGTTTTAGTCCTCTATGACTTTAAACTGGAATTTCCTTTGGTGTTCAAGTGCTGGAATCTTCACTGTTTATTGGTTTTGGTTTTTTTTTTTTTGTGTTGGATGTTGTGTTTTTGTTAGAAGGTACCCAGAGGGGGCTTCTAGATTTTATTTTGGCAAGTGTGGGGGTAACTGATGAGCTGGCTGCTCTGTAGAACAGCTACCCCAGAATGTCTGTCTCAAGTCTTTTGTTTTTCCTAGTTGAATTCTAGTTCTGTTGTTTATTATTCAGGTTTCAAGTCCGCTATGACTTTAAACTGGTTTGGGACTGGCTTCTTTATCTTTGGTTCTTTCAGATTGGTGGTGGATCACTGGTGGTCTCCCATCATTTTTACTTATTGGAGGGAGCCCACCCAGTGATCATTTCTATGGACCAGACTTTCCCTTATTGGACCATCTATGGAGCTGGACTTTCTTTGATTTTGCTGTTATGTTTTTGCTAGATAGCAGTTTTAGATTATTTTCTTTTTTCTCTTTTTTTCTTTTAATTTTTTTATGGGGGTTTTTTAAAATTATAAAATCAAAAATATAGGGTGTTACCACATCAGGGTCACCTGGATGTGGGCAAGCATTGGCGGGGAAAGGCTCATCAATTGGCTGGGCAATGCTATTTTCTTTTATTTATTTTATTTATTATATATTTCATGCGTTTCTATGTTTCATTATTTTTATTATCTTCTGAATCTCTAATTTTTTTTTTTTGAATTTTGTTTCTGTTAATCATTTAAAAGAATTAATTGTGTATCCACATCAAGGTGCACTTGGATGTGGGTAAGGTATCAGGGGATCAGCTCATCAATTGGCTGGGGGATACAATTTTGATTATTTTTTATATTTTGTTTTATTTCATTTATGTTATTTCATTTCATTTTATTTATCAATTTTTATTTTTAGTATATTAGTAGACAGTAAAAAAAAAAAAAAAAAAAAAAATTCTGAAATTATTTTTTATTAATTGTTTTATATTATTATTATGTTTCTAATCTTTTGCAGGAGCTTATTGTCTGGATGATGAAGCTTCTGGAGGCAGGTCCGGATTGTGATGACGTTTTTGTTTTTTGTTGGGATTGTGGGAAGCACTGTGTTCTTTGAAGTGCATCCTACTGGAGAGATTATAGGGATTGTAATGGTCAGGGATTGGATTAGAGGGAAGTTCAGAGAAGGAAGAAGAAGAGGCAGGAATGGAGTGCTGGAGGGTGTGCTTAATGATCCTAGACATTTTCCAGTGGTTGTCCAGTAGGCGCTTTCTCAGGGATTTTTCAAAGTCATTCAAAGGTCCATTGAGGGCAAAGGCTTTTAGCATGTTGGAACACATGGTGCTTAGGTGTTTCTTCATGTCTCCATAATCCAGGGTCAAAGAAGTTTCAAGAGGTTGGCCAACTCCAATAATAGATTCAGGAGGAGTGGTGCCAACTAGACAAGAAGAATTGGATCAGTAATTATTTTTGTTGAAGAAATGGAATAATTAATTTGGTACCTACAGATTGGAAGCTCATCAAATCTGTAAGCAGCTGGGATTTGGATCTCTGACAATTTTGTAATGGTCATACTGGAGGAGGTGCTGGTGATGGAGTACCAGGGTTGTTAAAGGATGGAGCAGGAGAGGGGGATTTTGAAGCAGATTGATCTCTTCTGGATGGAGATTTTGAAGAGATGGAACTGTCAGAAGAGTAGTTGGCTGACAAAGGAGAGGTGTAGTTTATTTGTCTTAGTTGGGGACAAAGTTGTTGTTGTGGAGCAGTGTGTGGTGTTCTGGTTTCTTCTTGGGATTTTCTGGCAGGTCTCTTAGAAATCTGGGAAATTTTGGTGCTTTTGGACTTTGGAAGGGTGGATTGCATTGCTCTGGGAGCAGTAGGAGGTTGTTGGGTTGAGTTGTTGTTGTTTTCTGGATGAATTTGGCTGTTTTATGGCCGTTTTTGGAGGTTTTGGCCCTGATTTTCACTGTTTGGTGAGGCGGGCGGGCCACCAGACGTCTGCTGGGCTGCCTGGACGCGGTCTAGAATCCTGGGAGTTGATTTTGAAGCTTTTGGAGCTAATTTGGCGGAGATAAAAGCAGTTTCTTGTGAGGCCAAGGATGGTCTTTTGGGAAGAGTGCGGGAAGCTGAGCTTTTGGATTTTCTGGAAGGAGCAGAAGATAGAGAGGAAGAAGAAGGACCAAGCTCTGGGGATCTGGTAGGGGATCTGGAGATGTACTTTTGAGAAGGAGAAGGCGGAGGAATAGGGTAGTTGGTGTCTCTGTCACATCTTTTCTTTTTGGAATAGCAAGAGTCACAAGCCCTGTTTTAGAATTTGGATTCAGGATTTGGAAGAGTGAATGTGCAAGGTCTGCACATGTGTATGCACTGTTTGCAGGCATAGTCCTTGGGAGCAGTGAAGCAAGGGAGAGTAGAAGGGTTAACATCAGGAGATCCAGCCATGATCTGTGGTGAGAAAAGATGATGAAAAGGGATAGGAGGAGATTTTTGTCAGTGATGGGTAGATGATGAAGTGAAGGTGAAAGCTCAGCAGGTTGGCTGTAGAGGTGTGCTGCATGAAATTGGCTGCGTCCATTTTATGCAAAATTCCGCCAGTCCATCAAGACTCTAAACTGAAAAAGCTATATTATTAAGGCAGTCCATCAAGACTCTAAACTGAAAAATCTATGGTATCAAGATCAGTCCATCAAGACTTTAAACTGAAATCTGGTTTCTGTTAGTCCTCCAAGACTTTAAACTGGCTGGTTTCAAGATTTTATCAAGGTAGTCCATCAAGACTTTAAACTGAACACTGTGTTAGTCCCCCAAGACTTTAAACTGAGGGTTGTAAGTCCCCAAAGACTATAAACTGAGGGAAAAGATTTTTGTTGTTGGATTTGGTTTTGAAATATTGGTGGAGGGTATCCACAGGGGGAGCCTCCGAATTTAGCAAAGGCAATTTTGGGGGTAATTGATGGGCTGGCTGCTCTATTCACAACTACCCCAGAATGTTAGTTTTTTTTCTGTGTCTTAATGTGGTTGATCTCTGGTTCTGGGTTTATGATTTAGGTTTTTGAGTCCCCCAAGACTATAAAATGAGGATGATCCCCCAAGACTTAAAACTGAGGGTTGTTTGTGGCTACATCCTATAGAGGGTGTGGCCAATTTTCCTTTTCTGAATCAAACTCAAGTACTAGTGGAATTACAGAGGAGATCAAGAGATGAAATGAAGTGTTCAGAATTAGCCTTGAACTGGTGAATGAGGTGTCTTCTGTTCTCAATGTCCTGTGGATCTCTAGCAGGAGTGGATTGGAAGTAGTGAAGCAGAAGTTGTTTCTGTTGAGATGTGTGTTGTTGGAACTTGGCCTTGATAGTGGGCAAGTGCGTTGGTGTTGGTGGTGCAATGGATCATACATTTTTATCATCACTATCAGAAGAGAGAGGAACTGAGAAGTTATCAGTTTTAAAGTTGAAGAAAGGAATGAATGTTCTTTACCATCAGATGGACCAGGGATGGGGGAACTAGTTGTTTTATGGGTTGTGGCACTCTTCTGGGAAGGGTGGAGCTTTTTGATTAATCTGGGTATCAGGATGGATGGCCTAGATCTTTTGGTGCTGGCAGAAGAAGGACCAGGTTGAGGTGGAGGTGAATCAGTTGTGGAAGAAAGTGGAACAGGTCTGTGGCAGGTCTTCTTTCTGGAGTGGCAGACATCGCAGGACGTTCTGTATGGATGGACAGGTGGTGTCATGGCACAGATTAGATTATTGTCTATGCAGTATTGGCAGGGGCCCATTTCAGAGGCAGATTTGGGAAGAAAGTTAAACATGGTGGTTGGATGAAGAAAGAATGCAGACATTCTCAACTGGAGGGAGGATGTGGTCTTCCAACATTGGCAGGGGCCTTTGTTGTGTGATTTGGCGCGATTTGTGCATATCTTAATTGACATCTGTTAAAGAATTGGGTAATTTTCTGGTTTTATTCCATGGATATTGGGTCTGCGGGTATGTGGATACTATCATTGGATAGCCCTGGTTTTTCATTATATTTTATGTCTTGTAGACATTTTTCATATTCTAAGTTTTAAGGGGTCATTTCCTCATTTTTCATTTATAAAAGATTGCTGTTTAATTTTGTTTTTCTTGTTTTACGGGCTAACCTTAAGTCTTAGGTTTAAGTGCTTAGTACCATTGAATAGAGCTAATTTTTCTCTATATTTCATGTCTCAATGTTGTTATAGTGAAATTCCATGTTTTAAAGGTTTAGTAGTTGTAGCTAATTTTTCTAAGTAGATTAGTGGTTTTTATTGGTTTTCTGGCTTCAGGGAGGCCGGACCGCTTCAGGCGGCATCTCCGACGTCCGGAGGCCCGCCCGCATCTGTTTTAGGAGGTTGGGGAGCGCTCCAGGAGGGTTTTTTATGCAATTTGGTGGGTACAGGCGCCAGATTGGTGGGTGCGCATGGGCTCTTAGTTAGTGGTCTGTGTGTACATAGTGAATAAGACAGTTTGGGGCAACCTTAATCATCATACAACCATCCAGAGGTGATATCATTGTTCCTCACTCAGTTTTCACTGTTTCTGGCCACAATTGGCTGTGTTTGTTGCAAGTGAGTTCTTCATTTAACTTAACTTTGGCAACTGTTTTCTCTGTTATAGTCTTGCAAGCTATAGCAAGTATTATTTCTGTCTCTGGTGTGGATTTGCAGCCTACATCAAGTATCTTTGCTGTCTCTGGTGTGGACTTTGTTCTACATTTCAGTTCTTTGGTCTGGTAGTCTATCTGGGGACTACTTTCTTGGCTCATCAAGCAGTCAAGTGTGTTTAAAAGGGGGCTTTAGCAAAACAGGAACACACTTACTTTAGCAAGTAAATCTCACTATATTTTTCTAAAGGGACAGGGGATTTTCTCTCTGGTTTTTCTCCAAATCCCTTGGTCAAGGCCTATAGCTAGTACTATAGGATTTTCTACAGTATGAGCAGTGGGACATGTATGCACCAGTTTCTTGTTTGCTTCATCAACTCTGGTAATAATTTCATATTTACACCTGGTGTCATTTCTGATCCATTGTGCAAGTTCAGATTTGGTTTCAGTATCTGCAGGAGAACCATCATTAGTTGGAAGAGGAGAAAGAACTTTTCCAGAAACCAAGCCAAAGAGGTCCAGAAATTCAAAGTGAAAGCGCATAGTGCTTTCCCAGGTGTCATAGGAGTTATCGGTAAGAAGTGGAATCATTGATCTACTGGAGTCCTGATTAGAGGCCATGATTACGTCAAGTCAACAGCAGGAGATTTAGAGAATGAAAGATGTGGATTGAGGAGTGATCCAAAATCTGAGAGAAAGGCTGTTTTATTGTTCAGTAAGTGGTTTTGTTGTAAATATACTTGAAGGAGGTGCTTTAGGCAACTGGGCCCATAACCTGTAGAAGTTTTAGAACAGGGGAAAGCTAAACACAGGTCAATCAGCAACTGTGCACCTTACAACAACAAGTAACTACAACAAAGCGTGTGCTAAAACTGAACAAAAGACTCTATTCTCCCCACACAGTGCAATGACTGTCAGAAGCCGCCAAAGGGGAAGCAGGGGACAGGAGGAAGAAATGGAGGGAACAAAGAGAATAGAGAGAAAAAGATTTTGATAAATTTCAAGAGTAAAACATAGCTAAACACAGGTCAATCAGAAACTGTGCACCTTAAAACAACAAGTAACTACAACAAAGTGTGTGCTAAAACTATAAGGAACACAATTGTGAGCTGCTGTGGTTAGAATAAGCAGTATTAGCAGAAAAGGAAAACAGGAAAGAAAGGAAAGAACCTGAACAAAAGACTCTATTCTCCCCACACAGTGCAATGACTGTCAGAAGCGGCCAAAAAGGAAGCAGGGGACAGGAGGAAGCAATGGAGGGAACAAAGAGAATAGAGAGAAAAAGATTTGGATGGGGAAAATGGAGACAGCAAGCAGAGTCTTGATTATATGACAAAGTCCACCATCCAAAACAACAGAAAACTACTTGATGTTGACAGAGACTACTCAATTACAATACAGGAACAAGGGAAAGTAGTCGAGGAGACAATTCCATACTATGAGAAAAAAAGGAAAATAAGGTATTTGAGGGAAAGAATAGCTGGGGAAGTAGTTCCCTTAAAATGAGAAAAAGGGAAAATAGTCAAGGAAGCAGTTCCCACACTGTGACAGTTTGTCATTCCAGGTGTGAAAGCACTTCTTTGAGGTCCAGGTCAAGGAATACAACTCCGGGTGAGAAAGAACAGTTGTCCTCAACATTTGAGCTTGTATCTCTGTGATTCCTTGGTCAAAATAAGCAGGAAAAGAAGATATGAACTTGGAGAATAAGCAGGAAAAGAAGGAAAAAAGCTGGAGAAGATATGGGACAGGTATTAGATGCAGAAATTTCTACACTCTTAATCTCTTTTCTTGCAACATGCCAGTTTCAAAATGCCTCCCAGAAAATCCAACACTCAAAGGGAAACTCAAAAAAATGCTTCACCACAAAGGTCTTCCTGTAATTCAAGTCCCTCCCATGAGAAATCAAAGTCTGGAAAGGTAAAAAAGGAAGATTATCTCATCATCATCAACTTCCTAAAAATTAAATCAAATTGTGATGCATGTTTTGGATCTTAGAAGTCCACCCAAATCAGATGTTCACCTTCATCAAAGGTCAATGGCTTCTTGTTGAGTTTGTATTTTCCAGAACTGGTACAGAACCCAGCAAGAAGTCCCCACAATTATTTATGCATAGGACCATCCAGAAGCCACCACCTTATCTGATTCTCCAGTGCTATTGTCTCCTCAAACCACTTGATTATCCTCAGAATATTACTAATTGACTTATCATGTATAATATCACACAGTTCTTTTCTCATTTTTACAAAGCTTTATTGACTTAGATGCTGAAAAAAATTGAGTTGTTCTTTTACCTTTATATACATAAGGAAAGAGTTTTGGATAGGATACTTGTCCTCAATATCAAGATTGGCTTAGCAAATAGTGTTCTCCAGCCTCTAAACTGAAAAATGAAGCTAAATATGACCTAATGAAACCTTCAACAATCTATTTATTGAACTTCAAAGTTATCATGATTCCATGCCAACCCCCTGTCATTTTTTTCCACCATCTAAAACAGCATCCAAAATTCAAAAAAACTCATCAGCTTTAGCAGAAACACCAAGATGGTTTCTAAATTTCCTTCCAAGACTTTTATTAAAAATATAGCCCACTCAAATGGCTATCTTTTTTCTGATGACCCCTGGTGAGCCTCATCCAAAAATTAATTTTTTCACCTCATTTTCATTTTATTTTTGTCAGTTTATGCTCTCAAATCATCTTCAGGTGTGCCTATCTTTCATTATAAGGCAGCCTTACCCTTGTGGGTTGTCTTATTCATAATTTATTCTTGTTCATTTTTCTGAAAACTCAAATTTATAAATAAGACTGTTGAAGTAATGTGATTTCTAGATTCATTAATGTAATCTACGGACTTAGAAGAGCCAGAAAGTTAGTTTCAATGTTTATATTGAACCATTATTTAGGTTGTTATTTAGCAAAACATAATCGTGAGGACTTCATGCCAGGTACTATACATAGTAAGATAACATTATAGCAGAAGGTAGGTTATAACCTAAGAGAAAATATCATATGTTTCTTTCATATCAACCAGTCATTCAGCTTTTTTTCCCTTTTTGATTTATCTTCAGGTTAGTATATATTTTTATTCTTGATTTTTAGTTTTTTAGTTTTATATTTTATATTTTTGGTCCTCAAAAAGCTAAAAGTCACATAAAAAAACAAGTCTGATTATTTATCCTTGAGAAAATATCATGTCTCTTCCATTCTCAAGCCATGATTTTAAATCTATATCACTCTGGCTTTAACATCTATTTACAAGTTCTCTTTTCTTTTCTTTTTTTTTCTTTTTTTTTCTTTTTTTTCTTTTTTTTTTTTTTTTCTTTTCTTTTCTTTTCTTTTCTTTTCTTTTCTTTTCTTTTCTTTTCTTTTCTTTTCTTTTCTTTTCTTTTCTTTTCTTTTCTTTTCTTTTCTTTTCTTTTCTTTTCTTTTCTTTTCTTTTCTTTTCTTTTCTTTTCTTTTCTTTTCTTTTCTTTTCTTTTCTTTTATTTTGTTTTATTTTAGTTTATTTTATTTTATTTTATTTTCTTTTCTTCCATCTTCTTCTTCTTCTTTTTTTTAAAAAAAAGAAAAGTAGTTAAATTCTCATATTTTTTTCTTATCATTTTTTTTCCAGGTAGTAAACTAAAAATCTTCTACTGTTTTACTCAGTAAAATCTTCAGCTTGGTCTTGATCACTCCCCATATAAAATTTGTAAAAAAATATATAATCCACTCTGATGACCTGTTTACTTTTCCATTAATACTACTAGCTGTGCTACATTTTATGAGATAATAAAATGAAAACATATTTATTTTGGTCACTCAAGATACTAATCAAATCTATTAACTGTGATACAATAGGGAGTACCAATGTTAAGGGATTCACAATTAGGGATAAGGAATTTTTCTTCCCCAGATCAGAAATTATTAATTGTGGAAGATTCTTATCCACTAGCCATTGGGCTAGTGGATAAGAAAATGCATCATAATGCATTATCTCACCTCTTATACCCCAATATATATTCCTAATTCCTGATCCCAAATTCATCACATCCATGATTGATTTGTAAGCATGTCACATGGCATATAATTGCAGATGCCATCCTTATGTCTCTTTTCACTCTAGGCCATTTAGTTTTGGTGGAAAGAACATAAGATTTTATTGTATCTACACACTAACCTTCTCATTTTATGTAAAAATTCCACTTCCCTCATCACCTAAACCTTCAACCAACTACAGTGAAAAACCTCTCAACTTGGCAGGAACTCCATTAACTATCAGTGTTATTGATTTAGCTTTACACAGCAGGAAAAAAGTGTTCACTAGATGTATAGTTCTTTTTTATATCCCTTGTTGTGATTCTGGTCATGACTTCAGTCTATTTCAATGAATAAATGTGTTCTATACCACTTCTTCCTTCACCTTAACTTAAGTTCCCTTCCATTATTACCACTCTCCCCTATTTCACCACCCTTTCTCCACATTTTTACATCCCCTAACTTGGATTCAGAATTAACAAAAAATTGTAAAAAAACTTCTTTTTTTGGAACTTTATTCACTGAGAAATATATTTTAAATTCCAAATAAAACAATCAAGAAAAAATCAAAAATCAAAACATTTAACAAACAAAAGGCAGATACCATACACAATGTTTGTCTTTCTTACAACACAAGAGAATCAATGACATTTTGAGATCTTTTCCACCTGATTGTTTGACCTTTCAGTCAAGAAATCTATCATTTATTTTCTTGAGACATTTCAAACATCTTTTATCTTTCCTAAAACAGGTCAGCATCAACAGTATTTTCCATCAATAAAAGCTGTTTGTAATGTCTCAAGCTAATAAATGATAGATCTCTTAACTGAAAGGTCAAACAATTGGGTGGCAAAAAGTAAAAAACACCATTTTTTCTCTTGTGGTGTTATTTAATGGGAGAAATATTATGACATGTTTGGATTACAGGTGCTAAGTTCCTTAAATGAAATGTCAAATTGTACATTCTCCCATATAACACTTTATTACACTACAACAAATGTTTGTCCACCATGGATCACAATCAAGGCACAATGATTACACAGAATTTGTTCAATAATTAGATAAATATTGTTGCTTGGACTTAAAGGTATTAAGTGGGATCTTAAGCAAGGTCTTAAATGAAAAAAAAATTGTTACCTAAGTATTGCACAAATTTTGGCATAATTGTTACACCACATGGCTAAATAAACAATTGTCAGAGTGTTGGGAGTCTTGAAAGCCCAAAATAAAAGTTGATCTTGTACAGGAAACCATGTCATAATTAAGTTTAACAGGAAAGATATCCTTTCCAAAAACACATACATGACCTGAATTTCACTAACAATTTATTAAAGAACAAGAAAGACCATAAACTATGTGATTTCATACAGGAAACCATATCATTGTTTCCCTTATATAGCAATGAGACCACCTATCAAAGCACAAATAGGCAAAAATTATACCCTAACCCTATTGTATTGAAGAGTAGGGCAAAGTTACTAGAACTAAGTGGCCCAATAATCAACACTATGGCACATGTTTGTTTTTCCAAGGGGCACAATGGTGGTGAAAAAATAATGCAGCAGGTTTTCAGCAATTGTTTATCAAAATTAAGAGTCTTAAGTGGGTCTTAAGTGCATAAAATACTTGTTACAAAAACATTGCACAACTTTTTTGCATTTGTTGTGCCACATAGTGAAATGAACATATGTCACCACAGGAAATCAGGTGGTGAAATGCTATCAGTTCCCTCTCTTTGAAACTTTCAGGAAGAGGTAGGGAAAACATTGGGGAAATGTTGTGAAAGTGTTAGGAAACTGTTTTTAAATTATATGAAAAAAGTTTGAAAAAAAATTGGCCCTAAATTGAGACTCAATTTATTCCTTCTTGAGAAGAGCTTTGGATTAAAGTTGAGCATCAGTTAGACCAAATTAGAGCAATGGTTGAGCCACAACACTTAAAATACCATAATATTCAATTTTATATCTAGATCCATTGAATGTTGGGAGGTCAGGTTTGACATTAGTAGAAATATCTTAAATGAAACATAGTATACTAGGTCTGGAATATTGTTTCAATTATCATTTTTATCTCTGCAAATATATAAAAAAGCATACTATTTAAGTCCTTTTTAAAATTTTTATTAATAAAAATATAACTCTGTAAAAATATTTGCACATAATTTTAAATTTTATAGACAAAATTTGATATTGAACCCTTTTGAATAAAAATTTCTCATTGTTCCTTGGAATAAAAAAATATAAGACAATGTTCAAAAAATTTAATGGAGGAGAAAATATATATATATATTTTATAAGGGGAAAAATAGTAATGTATTTTTTTTACATTTATACTATTAAAGAAACTAATTTTAATTTATTGGCACAAACCTTAGGCTCTAAGGTAATGCACTTATTTCAGTTATCTATATGTATTTAGTTATTATTAAAATGTGAGTCAACATTAATTATTAACATACATGAAAAATTCAATTGTAAATATTCATCTAATATTATATATATTCTCTACTTTCATCTTTTTCAAAACTTTGCTTTCATCCTCTCTTCATTTAAAATACCACCATCACCATAAAATTCATTTAATTAAAGTGTCAAATTTAGGATGTATTGGACAATTCTCTTTAAATTTTAAACCTATTTTTCCAAGAGAAAGATCAGTATTTAATGAAGTATTCACTTCAGTTATTATGCAATGAGAAAGATTTTTAGTTCATGTAATTATATTATTCAAAGAAGGAGAAGCAACACCTATTGGTGATTTTTCTAACAAACAAAGCTTCCAAATTGGACAACTACTTTGAGAAATCAGATCTGGATCTCAAATATGTCTTCTTCCACAATGAATATATTTGATGTCATCAAATTGTTTTTTGGTAAAAGTGTCCAGCAGAAGTTTGCCCAAACTTCTGCTGGACACTTTAATGAGGAACACCTCACTTCTCTTAAAAAAACATGCACCTAACCAACTTCATATAGCAAAAGTGTTCAGCACAATTTGGCTAAACTTGTGCTGGACACTTTTACCAAAAATCAATTAGATGCCATCAATTATGTTCATTATATGGCCTATTTTTTTTGTTTTTCCTTGCAATTTTTAGTCACTGGTTTTATCCAAAGTGTCCAGAACAATTTTGGCCAAACTTGTGCCGGAACTTTTTCCAATATGAAGTTGGTAAGGTGAATTTTTATCTAAGAGAAGTGAGGTGATCCTCATAAAATTGTCCATCACAAGTTTGGCTGAACTTGTGCTGGACACTTTGGACAAGACCAGTGACTAAAAAATGCAAGGAAAACCCAAAAAAATAGCCCATATAATGAAGATACTTGATGGCATCAAAATGTTTTTTGGTAAAAGTATCCAGCATAAGTTTGCAAAACTTGTGCTGGACACTTTTACCAAAAGCATTTCTTCATTAATTTCCATAACAACCTTTCAAGTTATACACTTTAAGGACTATTTTTATTTTTATTTAAATATAAATATTTTTTTTTATTGAGTAACTGAAGATTTTATTTTAAATAGTCTGTAGATCTTATATTTTAGGTAAAATAAAAAATTATACAAAATTTAGTTTTTAAATGACTTAATAAATTTGAAGTGAGAAGTGACTATATTCTTTTTAAAAATTGAAAATAGGAATGGCATTAGTTATTTCAATCCCTATAGTTATTAATATTTGTGATCAAAAAATTTGCTAAATTTATCTATTGTTGCAATTATGTAGTAAAAGATATCATTATTGTAAATTAAATTTACTTTCATAATTTTATGGTTTATCTTTTGGATGCAAAGTAATTCTTAGGTATGTTAAGGAATAATTTTCATCCTCTAAATTGATAATCATATTGTATATTCAAAAGCTTATGTTGGAACAATATTTGCTCAATGTGTGCTCAATGAATGATAAAATTATGGTTATAGTTGATCAACTTATGCATAACTTGAGATAAATTGAGGTTCATTTTTGTACCAATCTGAGAGTAAATGTCAAGGGGTCCTTTTGGGTCTAGAAGTTTATTTGAGGCTTTTACGGCGTATTTGAAGGTTTTTAATGGTCTCTCAACAAAAAGTATGTATTTCTAAATCAATATGATTATTTTACTCAAATAAAAGAGGTAGTGTTAAAATATCAATATAGATTGTAGATTAGAATTGCGATGTTGTAAATACTAAGGTTATAAAATATAGAAATAAAGGTTGGATTGTAATTGTAATAATAAAGTAAGTGATAAAGGAATGATCTGAAAAGCACAAAGTAAGAGGCCTTTTATAGGCAAAACATGAGGGAACAAAATATACGGAATTTACATCATATATTGTAAGAATGTGAGAAAAAGAATTACTGGAAGGAGTACATATATGACATAAGAATTAAACAAACTGGTACATCAACAAGGGCATCAAATTTATTAACAATAAATTTTGAGTTCCTTGGACTGTCACAATTAATTACACAATAATTAATTAATTATATTACTTTCACAGGATTCCAGATCTCTCACTGAGGTAATATAATTGTTTTAAAGTTTTTTTATTATATTTTTATTATTAAATTCTATTCCCATTGACTTATACCATTGAGCATGGTTTTAGGGAGTAAAATTGTAAGGGACATTTTATTCACACTAATTAATTATACTACTTATTGTACTTAACTAGTTAATTGTAAGTAATACTTAATTAGATAATTAATTATTAGTAAGAAGAAGGGGCGTGGCTTCAACTCAGTAAAATAATTAATTATTTTACCGGTTAAGTCTGGTAGCCTGGCTGACACTCCCTCACTCTAAAAAAACAATAAAAAAAATGCTATGATTTTTTCTTTTTATACTTTGTTAGTAGAGTAGGAAGATTAGATATCTCCTTCCCAGGTATCAAGAATCATATTCAGATGATTTATTCTTGAATCTCAATAAGTATTCTGTACCTTTTTCAGCAGTGACTATTCTGTCATTTAGAATTTTTTCAATTTCTGCTCTTTCAGTGATTTCATTTGGGGTTTTCTTTGGTCTTCCCCTACTTTTTGGAAATAAATCACTATTGGATGTGTAAGGTTTCAAAAGAGATATTGGAAAAACAGGATGTTTTCTGTCATATGGAGAATACAAAATAACCTCAACTGAATTATCTCCAATCATTCTTCTGACAACAAATGGACCAACAAATGGATCTTTCAATTTGTTATTACCTTGTAAGTTGAAGTGGACTGTAGAAATCAACACTTCATCACCCTTTTTAAAAGTGTATTCTTTATGGAATTTTTCCCATCTCTTCTTCTCATATTCAAATGATTTTTCAATACATTGTTGAGCATGATTTCTGCATAGTTGTTGCATTTGAAGAAAAGATTTTACACCAGGATGTATATCCAATTTAGGTATTTTGTTATTGAGAATTTGGGCAGGAGTATTTGGAACATATCCAAGCCAGAGCTCAAAAGGCTTTCTTTGAGTAACAGAATGAACAGTGCTATTATAAGAAAATTCCAACCCAGGAAGTAAGGTAACCCAATCATGAGTGAATCTGTCATTATCTTTATACTCAAGGCCAAAGGCACAATACCTTCTAATCATGTCCTCTAAAGTCTGAATCATTCTTTCAGCTAAACCATCAGTCTGTGGATGGTGGGCAGTAGAAAGTTTCAGATCACAACCACAAACATCCATCAGAGACATCCAAAATTCAGAAGTAAATTTAGGGTCTCTGTCATAGATTATGGCTTTAGGAAAACCAGCAGTATTAAACATATGAGACCACCATAATAAAGCTAATTCTTTAGTGGAAACATCCTTGTGAGTAGGGATAAATTTACACATTTTTATGAATCTGTCCACAATAACCCAACAAGAGTTATAACTGTCTTTACCAGAAATAGGTAATCCTGTTACAAAATCCATGTTTATTATCTGCCATGGTGCATCAGGAGGTTCAATATGTTACATTAATCCTTCTCTTTTACCAGTTAATCTTTTTGATTTTTGGCAAGAATCACAAGACTCAACATATAATTTTGTGTCTTCAGACATATTAACCCACCAAGCAGTGTTCTTAATTCTGATCATTGTTTTTTCAAGATCAAAATGTCCAGCTAATATGTCATCATGACAAATTTTCAAGATGATTTCTCTCATAGAAGGAGGAATAACAATAACATTACTCAACTTTCTCCTATAATAGGGGGTGTCAGTTCTGGCAAATCGGCACTTACAAATCCGCACTTAAATTTGACCAAATCCGCACTTAAATAAGTGCGGATTTCCAAAACACACTAGCCCCAATACTGGTGGATTTCAAAATGAAATAAGTCACTTATTTCACTCAAATCCGCACTTTCTCAACCAAAAGTGCTGATTTCACCATCAAGTCCCATTTCACTGATTTTTCAGCATCATCCCATTCATATGCAGCACTCCACAGCATAACACTTCATAACTCAAAACATCGTACATCACTTACATCTTCATATCATATCATATAAGAGTTATGCCTTCCTCACTTTCAAATCGTGATAAATTACATAAAGCAATGACTTTCATGGCTCTTGAACTGCTCTTGGACTCTGATTGCGATTCTGATTCTGATCTAGAAGAAGATTTTGTCTTTTTATCAAAAATGGACACGAAACGTTACCTTCTTCCCAGAAAGCCTCAAGTACTTCATACCCCCAAGTACACCATCCAAACACTTCTTAAACTATCTACACCCAGTTTTAGAGAGCTGTTCAGGACTTCTCAGGAATGTTTCCTTAAATTGCTTGAGCTTATTCAGGATCATCCCATATTTCACAATAATTCTCAAAAAGAACAACAACATCCTTCAATTCAATTGGCCATCACACTATGTCATTTGGGTTCAAATGGTAATGGAGCCGCTTTGAAACGTTTAGAAAATGTCTTTGATTTAGGGTATGGTTCAGTTAACACTTATACCAAACAATGTATCACTGCCATCAACTCCTTGAAATCTCAACTTCTCACCTGGCCAACAAAAGAAGAGCGACTTGAATCATTTCAGGTTATGCAAGCAGAGGGCTTCCCAGGATGTATTGGTTTTGTTGATGGTACTGCTATTCCTTTGAGCCAGAAACCTGCTCAAGGTGGAAACAATTACTTTCACATTCTCGTCAAAAATTTTCACCAAAATATTTACAAGTCAAAAAAATTCTATATCTGTTTTAAAAAATTGGCAATACTCTCCCCTGCATTTTATTGAAGCAAGGGGTGGATATCACCAAAATTTTTCTAAGTCATCAATTTCACATGTCAGATTTGAAAATTTGGCAATACCCCCCCTGCATTTTATTGAAGTAAGTGGTGGAAGTCATCTAAATTTAATATAATTACGTAAATTATTAAATAAATATCTAATATATATTAATTTCCCTAGTTTAAAGTAATGACAATCCCTTAAGCCAAAATGCAGATCAAATCTAGAAACAAAAGTTTAGGACTTTCCACAGGTATAGGCTAGAGGAACCCCATGAAACAAATAAATGTTATCATGATTACCATTTATACAACACAAGGTTGTGGGCCCATTAGTTTAGTTGAGGAAATTGATACATAAAAAATATTTATTAAAAATTTACGAAAAAATATAAAATTTTCGATGACAACTCTAATCCCCATACTTTTTGGATCTAAATAAAGTTTTTTTAAATCGATTAACTTTACCTTCTTTAATTACCTTATTGATTCTTTGAATCAACTTATGACTGATTTGAAATGAGCAACAAAAATGTGTTAAATCTTGAAAGGATTCCAAACCAGGTGGAGCTTTGGTCGTTTGATGATTATCCTTAGAAGAATTCCAAATAGTTTTGACGATACCATTTCCCAAACCAAAATCAATGATGCACCGGTGGTCTGGAAAATATAAACCATGTCATTTGATTTTAGCTGGAGATGGTATTGGTTGGCCAGTAATCAGTTTGATATATGAGAATATACCAAAAGTAAGAAAATTGGTGTCCTTGGTATCAGTGTGAATTTTATTGTGAAATCCAGAATGAGTGATAATAACATTAGAAAATAAAAGATATTCGTGGCTGATATCTTCCCGTTCGGAGTCACACCAATTCGGTATTCCAACTTTGGTTGCAAGTTCATGATTTTTTTCAAATGCTTTATTACAGTGCTTTTTGAGTTGAAGAGCAAGAAAAGAGTTAAAGGAAGGTAGAGTGTCCCATAAGCAAAAATCTTCATCTTTTTGAGCTTTAGTGATATTCTTGAGCAACAAATATATGCCTATATAATTGAAATGCCTAGATAATAATCATATAAGAGTTTCAGAATCCTTATCCTCTAAATATGCAATATAAAAATGTGAAATAAGACAAGTGAAATTTGGAAAAAAGGCTCAACTTCAAAGGTCAAAATCTCAGCAACCACTGAACCTAATTCAAACCTGTTTGTGGGAAATGAAAGATATGCTTTAGTAGAATCTTCAGTTAAAGGACATGTGATTTAAATAAACCTAACCCTAATTTGTTACATAAAAAAATGAAATAAAAATTTAAATTGGGAAAAAAAAGGCTCAACTTTAACGGTCAATATCTCAGCAACCACTGAATCAAATTCAAATCTGTTTGTGGGAAATGAAAGGTAGCCTTCAGGAGAATCTTCAGTAATAAGAAAATTAGGTTTGAATAAACCTAACCCTAATTCCGAGTCTGATTTTCAAAATTTTACAAAAACTTAAAAAGTGGTAATGAAGATGAGATCAAAAGGAGTTTTATAAGTTCACTGTTATCCAGATAAGAGTCATAAATATATTTAAGTATGAACTTTTCATAAAAGGAATGAGATATCATATAGGCATGAAAAAATGGAGATGAAACTTACCTTGATTGAAAAGTAGGAAAAATAGAGTGAGAAAGATTGATGTTGGAATTGTGGGGAAATTGAATATGGAGTAAGTGAAATGCATAAAGAATGTGCAATGTATGTGTTTCAATGAAATGGAGCCAAAAAAAAGTGAAATAAGGGAAAGGGGGGATAATGACCATGCCAAGGAGGGATGAAGAGTAGGGTGATGGAGCTAAAAAAGAAAGTAAAGAGGGAGAGAAAAAAAAGGTTAATTATACCATTGAAATCCAAAATAACCACTTACAAAAAAAATTTAGATAAAAAAAATAAAATAAACAGAAAAAAACAAAAAAAATTATAATTAGTAATCAAAAAATCAAAAAAAAAAGAATAAAGTGACTTACCTGGAGAGATGAGATGACAAAATGAATGAAACCAAATTGTTTGAGGGATGTTGGAGAAGAATAGGAAAAGGATATGAGGGATGAATGAAAAAAAAAAATCACTGACAAAATATGCGATTTCAGAAAATATGTGATTTCATGTTGAGCTGGTGAAAGAAAACCAATGAGCCATCCAAAAAAAAATTTTTCACCGTAAATTCCAAAAAAAATGAATATGCAACAAACCAAAATACCAACCCAAGTGAATGAAGTACACAAAGAGGAAATTTGGAGAGTACAAAATGGTATGGGAAAGAAAGGGATGATGTGGCCAACATGTGGTTTTGAAAAAAAAAATCATGAAAAAAGTGCTGATTTGAGGTCAGAACTGACACCCATAGAAAAAAGATTAAGAAGTAGAAGAAATAAGTAAAAAAGAATGTAAACATGCCTGGTCAAAATATTGAAAATGTCAGGAAGGGGTGTGTGCCGAGGATTGATGGGTAGGTAGCGAGGAAGGTCAGTGTGTCACATGTGACAGGGATGGGGTAAGAAAGGAAGGGATGTTTTGTGGCCAAAATATGGTTGTGAAAAAAAACGGGAAAAAAGTGCTGATTTGAGATCATAACTGACACCCTTTTTTGAAATAAGTGACTTTTTTGCAATATTTAAGTGCTGATTTGTAAGTGCTGATTTGGTTTGAAATCCGCACTTAAGTTAAGTGCGGATTTGCCAGAACTGACACCCCCTAATATAGATATCCTTCATCAATTGAAAATTTACCTTTTTCCAAAGCCTTTTGGTACTTTGGTGGAAGGGTTTTAATTAATGCTTGTATTGAAGCATTCTTTGGATCATTTAATATGGTGCATAACTTTTTCAAGTCAGTGTCCTTATCATATGAATCCAGAATAAGCCGTAATAGCTTTTCCTCCATATCAACCACATATATCCCATGTATATGAATAATTTCATCCTCAGGATCATAGGCAGGATTAGAGTCATTACTTGGTAAAGGTAGCCTAGATAACATATCCACATTTGAGTGAACAATACCAGCCTATGAATAATTGTCATTCTCCCTACGAATTCTTGAACAGCCAACTGCCATCTGAACATATGTCTGTTTGGTTTTTTCAAGTTTAAAAGGGATTTAACTGCACTGCAGTCAGTGAAAAGTTCAAATTTCTGGTCATCTAGGTAATAATGAAGCTTTTCTAGAGCCCACACTACAGCTAAACATTCTAATTGAGTAGCACCATATTTCAATTCACTATTTCTCAAGGTTCTTTAAATATAACAAATTACTACTTCTGAAACTTTATCATTTATCACTTGTTTTTGATGGAGGGCAGCACCAAGACCAATGAAACTGGAATCAGTGTACAAAACAAATGGTTGATTAAAGTCAGGTAAAGCAAGAATTGGTGCTGACATCAAACAGTGTTTCATAGTGTCAAAAGCTCTTTGTCTTTCACTATTCCAGACAAAAGCAACATCCTTTCTAGTTAATTGGGTAAGGGGTAAAGCTATGACTTGGTAATTTTTAATATACTTTCTATGGTATCCACACATTCCCAAAAAACTTTGGAGCTCTCTAACTGTAGTAGGAGCCTTCACCTGTTGTATGGCTGCCACTTTGTTTTGGTCAACACATATCTGTAAGCCTGAAACAACATGACCAAGAACTTTTAAAGAATGGAAACCAAATTTACATTTCTTCAAAGCAAGTGTCATATTTATTTCATCCATTTTCTGGAATACTTTACACAGGTGGTTAAGATGGTCCTCAAATGTTTTTGAGAATATAATGATATCATCAATATAAACCATCAGCCATCCTTCAATTATCTCTTGATGGAATGTGTTATCCATGAATTTTTGGAAAACTGAAGGGGCATTTTTAGGGCCAAATGGCATCCTAATATACTTATAAATATCCATATGAGTGGCAATCATCAGAAAGTTCTGAGAATTTTTCTCAACAGGTACCTGGTGATATCCTTTGTTACCATCCAAACAGCTGATATATTTAGCACCCTGTAAAGTAGCATGTATAGAGCTAATTCTAGGTAAAGGGTAGATATCATCAACAGTATAAGTATTTAGTGCTCTATAATCACCATAAGTATTTAGTGCTCTATAATCACCACATAACCTGGCTTTATCTTTCTCATAAGAAATTAGGACAGGTGAGATAACACAATGTTTAGGTGTTTCAACTACCTTTTCTATAATATTCATTTTTAAAAGGGTAGAGATATTGTCTTCAATATCTTTTCTCTTTGTGGGAGAAGCAGGATAAGGCTTCTTCTTTAAACTAGGTGGTATATCAGTTAATGGGAAAGACAATGAAAGTTTCATTTCCTCTTTAACTAATCCCAGTTCATGTGACCCATGAGCAAAGGCTATAGGAAAAGACTTTATCAAGTTAATGATGGAATCTTTATCCTCACCAGAAAGTTGTTCTCCAAAAGAGGCATTGTCAATTTCAGACAAAAGGGCATACATCTCTTTTGTAGATCTTCCTTTACATTGAACTACAGAATTACATGTGTTCAATTCTGGTTTCAATAATTTTTTAGGGGAGGAAATCTTAAATTTTCTCTTCCCATTCATCCCCATTGTTAAACATTGGTTTGAGGGATCCAATTTTGTGCCATACTTGGTTAAAATATCATTCCCTACAATAAACCAATTGCTTAAGTTATCATTCTTCATGACAACAAAATCACAAATAGCTCTTACAAAACCATGGTTATATTTAAAAAACACTGTGGCTTTGTATTTACCAATGGGGGACAAAACAGAGCCATAACCTCTCCAATTTTCAGAAATGATAGGCATCAGTTTTGATTTATAGTCTTGATCCACTGAAGCAAGTGCTCTTTCAGAAACTACACTTCCTCCAGCTCCAGAATACAGAACAACTTCTATGCTGGTTCCATTAATCAAGACTGGTGCCTTGAGAGAGGCAATAACAATTGAGTTATCCTCAATGTTCTTTATGATCTCAGCATCTTCAACTGTAGATAAAGCATTATTATCACTATCAATAGTATTTAAATAATGAATATCCTCTTCCAGCATCAAGATTTCTTGTTGAGATTCATATGAAATATTGCTGGCACAATCACTAGATGTATCATCCAGTGCTACTGTGTCATCAGCATGCTCCTCTGTTTGTTCTACAAGATTTATCTTCTTTTCACAAACATGGCCTTTCTGCCAAGGCTTGTTGCACTTGAAGCAAGTGTTTGTTGCATACTTCTTTGGTGCAACAGGGGCAGAAGGTTTACCAACCTTTTCCTGAGGTTTCTGTTGGTAAGTGGAGGGTTTCTCCAAAGGGGTCCTAGGAGTGAATCTTCTGGCATAATACTTGTTGTTTAGAAGGATCTCATTGCAAGTATTAATGAAAGAAGAGGGTTCTCTGGAGAAATCAGTCCTAGCCACTATCAAGTCTCTCAGAGACATTGGTAATTTATAAAGGATCCTGTCCTTCCATAACTCAAACTCTGTATTTGGGTCCATTGCCCTTAAGATTTTTACAAGTTTCATTAAAAACTCAATAGGTTTATCAGTAGAAGAGCTATATCTAGTTTCCTCATACTGCCTTTGTTGAGCCATTCTGAACTTGGAGCCACCAAATTGTGCTTTAATCAATTTCTTCCAATCCTCCCATGAGTAGTTATTCCCATCCAGGAGAACAGATTTATACCACATTAGGGAAACATTAGTGAACAAAGAAATTAACTTGGACACAATTTCCTCATCTGGGAGTTTGTAAGAATTTTTCAAGTTATCAATTCTGCAAATAAATTGTTGCCAATCAGAGGAAGAATCACCATCAAATGTAGGATATTGGTCAATTTTTGGCCAATTACTTTGATTTGAAGGAGTCCCCTTATTACTAGCTTATTTCTGAGTAAGAAGCAGCTGTAATTTCTCCAATTGGGCTGTAATCTCATTGTTTAATCCTTCTGTTGAAGATCCTGGTGCATCATCAGTTTTTGATGGAAACTCAGTGTTATCAACAGGTATTTCTGGAGCTATTTTTACTTTAGATGAACTAGCCAGAGGTAATATTTGAGCATCCTGCTCTTAATTTTCCTTCACAGAAATGTCAGAATATTTCTGGTCATTCAACAATGAGTTCAATTTTTCTTCAATGGTTGTTAGTCTTGTTTTCATTCTTGGAAGACTAGATAAACTCTCATTGATAGTTGCAAAAGATAACTGATTTTTATTTTGAAAAGATGAATAATGGTCATTCAATCTTTTCAGATTCATCTTATCTATCTCCACCTCCTGGCAACAGGCAGATACAGTATCTTTTAGTTTAGACAAATCATCTTTTATATTTTGCCATAAAGCAACTTTCTTTTCATGTGTTGCTTTGTAATGAGACAACTCATCAGAGACTCTCTGTGATTCACTTCTTAATGCTTGATAACCCTGATCAGTTAACAAAATATTATATCTGTGAGTCAATTGCATATTGTTCATTATATGATTTTGTTTGGCAATAATATCTCTCAAGTACTCATCATTAATCCTTGCTACATCTGGAGTGTTTCTCAATGAGGAAACTGAGTAACTTTCCAGACTCTCATAGAACTCAGGGTCAAGAGTTTCATCAATTACAGCCATATCTGGGTTAATCATTGAGGTAGCAATTAAAAGTAATGGATTAGATACATGAGTTATCTGTCTACTGCTCCTAGCCTCTACTGATCTCAAGGTTTCTTCTTCCCTCTCAAATTTACCTGAAAGAACAGAATCAGCTACAAGAAATGGCACTTGAGAATCAATAGAGGGGCGTACCAGGGTTTTCTGGGTATGACCATATTGGGCTTTCTTCTTCTTTTGCCTCCTTGATAGGGGTGAGGAGGTGTGGGGTTGACCTGGTTGGGTCTTGACGGACCTGCCTGAGGTAACTGATGCTGATTTTGAGACAGGTAGTCCCACTGCCACTTGTACACTTCCACCTTCTCTTGGGACTGGGGAACCAATTGTTGTTGATCCCTGGGAGGAAGAGGTTTCTTCTTCTCTTGAAGAAAGGTATCTATCCTTCTCACCCTTTTTTCCAGAGCATCTACCCTTGCCTTTAGTCTCAAGTTTTCTGTCCTTAGCTCCTTTAGGTAAGTTGACAGATTCTTTACCTGTTGAGGCAATGGCATCTTTTTTATCCTGAAGCCTTTTGGAAGTTCTTCTGGTGGGTTTATCATAGGCTTCTGATCCTGAGTTGTGTCTACTAGGATTTCTACTTCTTCCATCTCTACATCCTGTTTGGGGCAAGGATTTATTAGTTTGAGAAATTCTTCTTCTTAAAGGAGAACTTACAGAAGTAGGCTCATCATAATCATTCAAGTCTAGTTCCTCTTCACGTGCAGTAGAACCACTTTGGTCAGTCATTTTAAGTTTTTAACTGAAATGAAGAAAAGAGACAATAAGATTAATTAGTCTTTATTTTTAATTTTTATTTAACAGAAATAAAATAAAAATAAAAAATCTTTTTTAGGATAAAAATCAACTAAATAAAATTAATTTATTAATTAAAAAATAATTTAAAACCAGGATTATAATATAATCAAATGTAGAAATAAATTAAAATTTTTATTAATAAATTTAATTAATTATTTTCAGGATTTAAATCAACTAATTTATTACCAGGACTTAATGTCAACTGAAGTAATTAAATATGAATCTTTATTAATTAAAAAATTTTTTTTTATTAAACTGATCAGTTAACTACCAGGACTTAATGTCAACTGAAGTAATTAAATATGAATTTTTATTTTTAAAATTTATTAAACTGATCACTTAACTACCATGACTTAATGTCAACTGAAGTAATTAAATATGAGTTTTATTAAATAAAATTTTTTTATTGAACTACCAGGACTCAAGGTCAACTGAAGTAATTAAAGATGAATTATTTATTAATTAAAAAATTATTATTGTCAGGACAATTTGTCAACTGGAACAATTAAAATATAAATTAGTCAGGACAAAGGTCAACTTAAAAATTATAATAATTAATATTAAAATATAATTATTTTATTACCTCTGGGACTAAGAACACTTATTGCTCTATTATGGTCAACCAGGAAAAATAAAAAAATATAATAATAAAATAAATTCCAAATTACCAGACACCTTCCCCTGTAAAATGAGCAAATTAATGCCACTTAAAGAGTGCTGAGTAAAAGGAAATATGTAGCAAATGAAGAGTGAAGAGTAACCCACAAATAGCAATATCAATAATTACCACAATATATACGTCCTTTAGTCAATATATGAACCTAATTTTTGGAGCACGGTTCAATTCCCGTTTGCAGCAAAAATTTTTGTCATGTGAAGTATGACGTTTGTCGTTTTTGTTGCTTTCTCATCCTTACAGGTACTCGAATGCCGATGTTCCCTTCAATTTACGCCCTCAAATCAAGATGCGCCGTCAATAAATCAGGAAGGCCTCCAATTGTCAAGGGGTCCTTTTGGGTCTAGAAGTTTATTTGAGGTTTTTACGGGGTATTTGAAGGTTTTTAATGGTCTCTCAACAAAAAGTACGTATTTCTAAATCAATATGATTATTTTACTCAAATAAAAGAGGTAGTGTTAAAATATCAATATAGATTTTAGATTAGAAGTACAATGTTGTAAATACTAAGGTTTAAAATATAGAAATAAAGGTTGGATTGTAATTGTAATAATAAAGTAAGTGATAAAGGAATGATCTGAAAAGCACAAAGTAAGAGGCCTTTTATAGGCAAAACATGAGGGAACAAAATATACGGAATTTACATCATATATTGTAAGAATGTGAGAAAAAGAATGACTGAAAGGAGTACATATATGACATAAGAATTAAATAAACTGGTACATCAACAAGGGCATCAAATTTATTAAAAATAAAGTTTGAGTTCCTTGGACTGTCACAATTAATTACACAATAATTAATTAATTATATTACTTTCAAAGGATTCCAGATCTCTCACTGAGGTAATATAATTGTTTTAAAGGTTTTTTATTATATTTTTATTATTAAATTCTATTCCCATTGACTTATACCATTGAGCATGGTGTTAGGGAGTAAAATTGTAAGGGACATTTTATTCACACTAATTAATTATACTACTTATTGTACTTAACTAGTTAATTGTAAGTAATACTTAAGTAGATAATTAATTATTAGTAAGAAGAAGGGGCGTGGCTTCAACTCAGTAAAATAATTAATTATTTTACTGGTTAAGTCTGGTAGCCTGGCTGACAGTAAATGTAAATGTAAATATAATTTACTTATGTTTATAAAGTGTTCATAAACTTGCAATAATGAAGGGACACTCTAAAGTTCAGGAGAGGGGATTGCTAGCAGTTCATCCCTAGATTTCCCGTGGTGTGTTGTATTGCAATGCAGTGACAGCTGTTCACCATAATGGTTATTTGTACAACTGGAGTTGAAGCTGGTTTAAGGAGAATAGGGATTCAAAAATATCAGCTTAACTTGAAACTCTACTATGTTGGCTTAGTGGTGGAAGCTATACTCAGTATTTTTCTCCCTGCTTGTCCCAATTTTCTTTTTCTCCAATGCTATACCCAAAGGTGAAAATTTGTAGAGGAGATTATAAAATTTCACTTGTCGTGTTATTTATTTAATATAAAAATCAATATTGAATACCCTCTTTTTCTTGATTCAGTCCATATGAAATTTTAAACAACAAACTGAAGACTCTTTAGGCATTGTGTAGCAGCTATGTGAGCACCATTTTCACATTTAAAATGATATATGATGAATTTTGATTATTTAAAATTAAATGAGTTATTCAGATTCAAAATTAATATAAATTGACTGAGTTATAGGTATTTTAATCTAACATGTGTTTTTTGCTCTTAAGTGCCATATCCCACCCAAAATTTTAGCAAAATATGTATTTTGAAGATAAAAAAAGATAAATATGATGCTTCTGAATTTAATGAGCTACTAATATTTAGAATCTAAGTAAAATTTCCCAAGATATAGCTATTTTAATCTAAAAAGTGATTTTTCTTCTAAAGTGCCATATCTCACTCAAACTTCTGGATAAGTATATATTTTGAGGATAGAGAAATATTAATATGATTACTTCAAATGAAATGGGATATTCAGATTTAGAGTCTAAGTGAAATTGACTAAGTAATAGCTATTTAAATCTAAAAAGTGAGTTTTACTCTTAAGTGCCTTTTCTCACTCAAACTTTTGGATAAAATTGTCTTTCAAATATAGAAAGATATTTATATGGTGTTTCTGGATTGAATGAGCTATTAATTGTTAAAATATAAGTAAAGTTGAGCAAGATATAGCTAATTCAATCTATAAAGTGATTTTTGTGCTTAAGTGCCATATCTCACTCAACTTTTAAGTGGTAAATTTTAAATAAAGACATAAAAATGATTCTAGACTTAATATATAACTATATGGATAACTATAATATTTAACTTCCTATACTGTAAAAGCACAATGGCAGCTTAAAATTTGAGTCAGATATGGCACTTAAGCGCAAAAATAGTTTATAAGATTGTAGTAGCTATATATTTCTCTATTCTATTTATATTTTAAACATGAATGGCTAATTTGATTTGGAATCATCATATTTATTTTTATCTATCTTTAAAATACATATTTTGATAAAATTTTGGGTTTGATATTGCACTTAAGAGGAAAAAACACATGTTAGATTAAAATACCTATAAATTAGTCAATTTTAATATTAATTGTAAAGCTGAATAGCTCATTTAATTTCAAATAATCAAAATGCATCATATATCATTTGAAATGAGAAAATGGTGCTCACATAGCTGATACACAGTGCCTACAAAGTCTATAATTTGATGTTGAAAATATGATATGGACTGGATCAAAAAAAGAGGGTATTCAATATTGATATGCATATTGAATAAAAAAGACTGGCAAGTGTAATTTTTTCTTCTCCCTCATGAATTTTCTCTTTTAGGTATATTTTTGGAGAGAGAAAAAAATATTTGGACAAGCAGTGAGAAAAATACTGATTATAGCTTCCACCACTAAGATAGCACAGTAGAGTATTAAGTGAAGCTGATATTGTTTGTGCCCTATTCTACTTTACACCAGCTTCAACTCCAGTTGTACAAATCATCATTATGGTGAATGACTGTCACCACATCAATTAATGCAACACTTTTCTCTTACATTTCCTTTTTGAGTACATCTATTTCTTGCTTTGGTATGCTCATGGAAGCTATTCAATGATTCAGTAGCCTGTTTTTTAATGCTTCTAGAATATCCAGAAAGAAATTCAGATGATGCAAATTGCCCCTCCTCAGTCTAGTAGGTATTGAAAAATTTGTGAAGTGAAGTGGAGAATGAGTAAAAGTGGAAGGTGAAACTAATGAGAGAAAGTGGAAGGGGAGGATAACAGTGAAAAGTGGAGATATAACAAATATAAAATAGAGGAGAAATAAGTAAATATTAGATTAGTAAAAAAGAGGGGATGTGTCAGGAGAAGAGAGAGAAAATAAGAACGGGAGGTGGGAGATAAAGGAAAGTTAGGTGAGGGAGTATACAAATGGAATCACCAGTGGAATCTTATTGGAATCATTTCAGGAAGAAAAAAAATCACTAGAAGTCTAGCACACTCTTTTTCCCACGGTTTTAATTGCTGAATATAATACTGACTCTGATTTGAAAAACTTTTAGCTCATATGTCTATTATTTCCAAAAAGAATTACATCAACCAAAGGGGAAAAAATCTTGTTCATGATTCCAGATACAGTCTCCACTCAATTCTCAAAATTCCCCCTTTAAACTTCACACAAATATTTCAAACTTCTCCTGATTCCTTAATCAAACTTTATCAATTCATCTCCAATCACACTATCTTTTATAACAATTCTTGTAATAAACAGTTTGGTCCTTCCAATAAACTTTCTGTTGCACTATGTTTCTTTGGTTCAAATGGAAATGGTGGTGCTATAAGATGTTTGCAAAATATCTTTACCATAGGATGTGGTGCTATGGTATTATATACAAAGCACTGTATGATTGCCATCCTTTCCATAAAGTCTAAAACCCTTTCTTGGCCAACTCCACAACAGCAACTTGAATCCCTTCAAGTAATGCAAGCTTAAGGTTTCCCTGAATGTGTAAGTTTTTTTGACAGTAGAAATATACCTATGAGTCAAAAGCTTGCTCATGATGGCAACAATTAATTTTATTGGAAAAAAATGGTTTATCAAGTTGTTCTTCAATCTCCCATTTTTCATCAACTAAATTTTTATCTTGTATTTAGATACTATATTTCCTTTCAATTCGTTTGTGATGTCAAAAATAATTTATTGGTTTTAATAGTGGCTTCCCTGGCTCATGTCATGACTCTTCCATGTTCCAAAGAATATGAATTTCTCAAAATCCTGACTCACACTTTGAAAAAACCCAGTACCTCCTTGCAGACTCAACACATGCAAGTGAAAAATTAATTATACCTGCTTTCCAAGGTGCAACTTTATCAAATGAACCAAAAACAAATTTTAGTTATCACATTACAAAATCAAGAGTAAAAATTGAAAATGCTATTGGGATTTTAAAGGGAAGATTTTCTAGTCTCCAGGAGCTTAGAAACCAATTTCAAAAAAAATTGGACATAAAAACAGCGAATCATTGGATAATAACTTTTGTAATACTCCATAATACCCTAGCTGATTTGAAGGATGAGTGGTATGATCTTAACAAAGAAGAGGATCCTGAACATGCAGCAGCATTTCTCCCCCTTGATCCAAAAAACTTACTTTCCACTGGGATAAGCTCCATCATTATACCAATAACACTCCAACATTTCTCAACACAACCCTTTTAATTTTTTTAATACTCTCCAAATGATCAACTTTCATGTTTAAATCACCTGGAATATTTTTTTTTTTTGCATATTGACTTTGATTTTGAATTTTCTGTTAAAGACTCTTTTTTAATGTATCTTTGTTTTACTTCATCAACTCAACATGAAAGCAAATATTTTTCAGTCATTATTTTTTTCTTTCATCACTCATATCTGTTTCCTCCTTTCTTCTTGCATCCCTCAAATAATTTGAATTCAATTGTTTTCTCAACCCATCTTTCCAGGTGAGTCATTTTTTTACTTTTTACTTTTATGTTTTTTGATTAATATTATTTTATTTTTTTAATATTATCTTTATTTTTTTATTATAGTATCTATTTTTTTAAGTGGTTTTTTGATATTCAAGGTAAAATTAAATTTTTTTTCTCTCCTTAATCTTACTCTTTATCCCTTCATGGCTTATTCATATCCCCCTTTCCCCCTTTCTGTCTTATCTGCCCCCTCAATGCCCCTTCATTACCCCCTCCTTGGCATTCTCAATACCCCTTTTCCCACCTCCTTGGCTTCTTTAAGGCCCCCCTTTCCCCCCTTCTTTGGCTTCTCACTACACACCCTTAATCTCTCTTGGCACTCTCAACACCCCCATTCCCCTCTCCTTAGCATTGTTAACACCCCCCTAACCCACTTATCAGTCCCTCTCCTCTGACCCACCCCCCCTGTTAATCTTCATTAAAAAACTATTTTCAACAATTATTTTCTAACTTATCAATTCAATTAGTCAACAGAAAATTACTAGCAAATGTTTAAAAAAATTTTTTTTCATTAACTAGTATCCTTCATCCCCCTCACTTAAACAACCAGCCAGGTGGGAAGCTTCCTGCCTGGCTAACCCTTCACCACCACCCACACCCTCTTAAATGACCAGCCAGGCAGGAAGCTGCCGGCCTGGATAGCCCAATACCACTACTAAACCCCCACTAAATGACAAGGCAGACAGAAAACCAGGATAGCTGGCTAACCACATACCTACCACAACATACCACCACACCCCACCACCCATTCTATAATTAATAAGCTAACCCCACCCCCCTATGCAAAAAAACAAAAATGAACAGATGTACCCTGCCACCCACATATATATACCACCTACCCTGCCATCCCCACCACCTACTGCCTAAAAAACATACAGCCAGCCAGCTATTTATGATAAATTAATTTTTTTTCAGAATTTTGGAATAAAAACCTGTACTTTAAATTGAAGTTAAAAAAAATTTTTGGTGGCATATTTTGTGGTCGTTTATTTTAAATTACGTAAATAATTTTTAATTATTAAACAATATTTCTGAGTTTTTTTTGACCAGTAATTTTTTTTTTCAGAAACAAAAATATCAGTTTCTTCTGATTCAAGCTTTAAAAATCTATCTTCAAATTTATCATTATTATCATCTTCTTCATTGTCTACATCATTTCAATTTCATCTAAATCTCCTAAAAAAATAAAGATGATCAATCTTATCAGAATCAAAGAAATTTAAAAAAGAAAATTACACTCAGATAGCTTATTTTTCCACATATCAAACACCAAGTATTATAGAACTAAAGTCATAAAAAATAATTATCCCATGAAGTTACCTGAAGATATTGAATATCTAACTCAATTAAAAGGAAATCAATTTAAATAAGTGACCAGAAACTCTTTTAAGCCACAATTTATTTATGAAAATCATTCTTTTAATGGTTTAAATGATGAAATTTTTAATCAGCTGTCTGATCTAATCATTTCACTATATCAAATGGCCTTGGATCAGTTAATGATTAAAAATAAGAATAAGTTGGGTGGTATCATTGTTGGTTTTGGATGCAGACCAGATTTCATTAAAGTATATTCTGTTGGTAAGCACCAGAAAAAAAGATGGGCATCTGATAGCAGGTACCAATCCCTATCTTTGACTTAACTCAATTTCAGCTCAGCTGTAGTTCTTCTGGAAAGACTGAGGACTGAACAAAGAGCACACTAGCTTGTGAAACATCAAATCAAGTTTACTCTATAATCAAAACTGAATATAGGGATAGGCACCTGCTATCAGGTACCACTTTATTTTTTGAGGTGAAGTGTATTTATTTCTGTTTTATGATTAAAAAAATACTTATTTTGTTTCTATAGGCATTTAATATTTACTCAAAAATATATCAAAAGCCAAAAAAGAAATTGAAATTCAAAAGTGGGACACCTTATCTTCTATTGATTCTTTTCTCAATCTCTTCCTGAAAAAGCTCTTAAATAGAGCTTTTGAAAAAAATCATGACCTTGTAACTATAGTACAAATACCAAATTGGAGTGATTCAGAGTGGGTAAAACTTGGCAAAAAGTATCTATTGTTTTCCAATGTTATAATCACTTATTCAGTACTTTATAGCAAGATTCATACTGATTTGAATGATGCTTAGTATCTTAATTTAATTTTATTCTTGTATATCAATTCTATTACTGGCCAACTTATTCCTTCAACAGCTAAAAAAAAGGTCATGGGTCATACTTTCTGAATAATAAGTGTATAATCAATTTTTGTTTAGGAAATTGAATCATTAGGGGGTCTCAAACATTAAAAAACACGCATAGCATGTTTCTTTGGAAAACTCCAAACAAAAACGCCATGAAACATGACTGATTTGGTACTTGGGTCTCAAAAATGGGGTCAAATAACTCCTACTTTTGTAAAAATTTCTTAACCACAATTCAGCCCACAAGTGCCCACATCCTCCCAATCAGCTGTGCATTACCTTCCTTCCATCCTCACCCTTATAGTACATGTCACAAATCTTCTTCCCCAGCTAATTTCCAAATCAAATTTTTTTTCTTTCACACTACAGTAAGTCTATTATATTTAATTCTGTTTTTTTAGAAAATTTTCTTGCTCAAATTTCTTTACTAAAAACTTCTTATTTTTATACAAGGCATCATAAATATCTAAAATCTTTGTTAGTTTCTCCTTTTCTTCAACAAAATTTTCTTTTTTCACTAATTTCTTTGTTTAGTGTTAATTTATCATGCCTTTCCCAAAATCTACTTCTCAAAAAATTACTCAGTTGAAACCATCTGACCTACAGATTGTAATAAACTGGCTGAAAATTAAATCTAATTTTGATGCTTGTTTTGGATGTGCAAAGTCAACTCAAGTTAGTCATCCAACTGCATCAAAATTGAGCGGCTTTAGTCAAATGAAGGTGGAGTTGAAAATAAAAACAAAAGGTAAGATAGATTTGACAACAAAGCAAATGAGGGAAAGATTCAAAAACTATCAAACAAAATACAAGAAAGCCAAGATGGCTTCTTCTTCAACTGGGTTTGGAGTAACCAAAGATGATGAAAATAATGGAATCAAATCTATTTCTGAAAAACTCAACTTTATGTGTCCTCTTTATGATCAAATGGACAAACTCTCTGGGAAAAGGCCCAATTTCAACCCCTTGCACATGAATCAAGACCCAAGAGTCACTGAGTCTCATACAAAGGGTCAAGATTTTTGTCAGCAAGTTTTCTAGAAGAGGAATGAAAACAAGATGAAATAGAATGGAGAAGAAGGGAGAAATAAAGAGAGAGCAACAATAGGAAGAGAGAAATGAAATAACAAAATTTATAAAAAAATTAAAATAAAATGAGAGGAATAAAACTGTCAGCCAGGCTACTAGACTTACCCAGTGAAATAATTAATTATTTACAGGATGAAGCCGCACCTTATCATTTTAATTATTATTTAATTATAATTTAGTTACATTAAAATTAGTTATAATAAATTAACTAATTACAGAATGATAAAATTAAAAAATTAAATAAATAATTAAAATTAAAAATATAAAATTGTCCCTTATATTTTTCTAAACACCGTGCTCATTTGACAGGTTGGAAAAAATAAAATTTTATATTAAAAAATAGATATTAAGATAAAATAAGATTTTAATATTCAAATAATATTAAATATATACAAAAAATTCAAATTTTTTATTTAGAATTGACTTCTTCAGTAAATATTAAATAAATTGATGTATTTATGACATACTCTGTAAATACATCTTTTTGACACCTTCTTTTTAGAATAACTTTATTATTTGAAATACTCCTTCTGGAATGTTCTTTTCTCTCTCTAATACTACTGTTTTTAAAATTTGATTGCTGTGATTTGTATCTCCTTTGCCTATAAAAGGCCTCTCTTTTTGTTGTCTTTTAATCATTCTTTTTACCAACTTAATAATTACTACAACTACAATATAATACTTATTTCTTATATTTTATATCTTTAGTATTTACAAGGACGTAATTCTAATCTATAACTTATATAAATATTTTAAATCTACCTCTTATTATTGAGTAAACATCATCTTTGATTGAGAAATACGTACTAAATTAATAAGAGTCCAATAAATCCTTCAAATCTTCATACAAACTCCGTACCAAAGCTTCTAGACCAAAAGTGAACCTTGAAAATTGGGATCCTTTCCAAAATATTGACGGCCCAAAGTTACTTGAGGCGTAATCAAGGGGACCATCGGCGTACAAGTACCTGTAAAGGACGAGAGAAGGCAAGAAAACGACGAACATCATACGTCACGTGATAAAAGTTTTTGCTGCGAACGGGAATCGAACCACGCTCCAGAACTTAAGTTCATATACTGACTAAACATCATATATATTGTGGTAATTATTGTTATTACTATTTGTGGGTTACTCTTTACTCTTCATTTGCTACATATTTCCTTTTACTCAGCACTCTGTAAGTGGCATTAATTTGCTCATTTTGCAGGGGGAGGTGTCTGGTAATTTGGAATTTAATTTTATTATTATATTTTTTTTTATTTTTCCTGGTTGACCATAATAGAGCAATAACTGTTCTTAGTCCCAGAAGTAATAAAATAATTATATTTTAATATTAATTATTATCATTTTTCAGTTGACAATTGTCCTGATTAATTTGAATTTTAATTGTTCCAGTTGACAAATTGTCCTGACAATAATATTTTTTTTATTAATAAAATAATTATATTTTAATATTAATTATTATAATTTTTCAGGTGAAATTTGTCCTGATTAATTTAAAATTTTAATTGTTCCAGTTGACAAATTGTCCTGACAATAATATTTTTTTTATTAATAAATAATTCACATTTAATTACTTCAGTTGACTTTGAGTCCTGGCAATCCAATAAATCTTTTTAATTAATAAAACTCATATTTAATTACTTCAGTTGACATTAAGTCCTGGTAGTTAAGTGATCAGTAATAAAATTTTAAAATAAAACTTCATATTTAATTACTTCAGTTGGCATTAAGTCCTGGCAGTTAAGTAATCAGTTCAAATAAATTTTATTTTTAAATTAATAAAGATTCATATTTGATTACTTAAGTTGACAATATATCCTGGTAATAAATTAGTTGATTTAAATCCTGAAAATAAAAAATTATTAATAAAAATTCTAATTTATTTCTACAGTTGATTATATTATAATCCTGGTTTTAAATTTTTTTTTAATAAATTAATTTTATTTAAGTTGATTTTTATCCTAAAAAGATTTTTTTTTATTATTTTTATTTTATTTCTGTTAAATAAAAATTAAAAATAAAGACTAATTAATTTTTGTCTCTTTCCTTCATTTCAGTAGAATCTTAAAATGACTGACCAAAGTGGTTTTGCTGCACGTGAAGAAGAACTAGACTTAATTGATTATGATGAGCCTACTTCTGTAAGTTCTCCTTTAACAAGAAGAATTTCTCAAACTAATAAATCCTTGCCCCAAACAGGATGTAGAGATGGAAGAAGTAGAAATCCTAGTGGACAATACTCAGGATCAGAAGCCCATGACAAACCCACCAGAAGAGCTTCCAAAAGGCTTCAGGATAAAAAAGATGCCGTTGTCTCAGCAGGTAAAGAATCTGTCTACCCACATAAAGGAGTTAAGGACAGACAGCTTGAGACTAAAGGTAAGGGTAGATGACTTGGAAGAAAGGTGAGAAGAACAGATACTTTTCTCCAAGAGAAAAAGAAACCTCTTCCTCCCAGGGATCAACAACAATTGGCTCCCCAATCCCAAGAGATGGTGGAAGTGTCCAAGTGGCAGTGGGACTGGCTCAACACTCAGTGGGACTACTTGGCTCAAAACCAGTATCAGTTACCTCAGGTAGGTCCATCAAGGCCCACTCAGGCCAACCCCACTCCTCCCCACCCTTATCAAGGAGGCAAAAGAAGAAGGAAGCCCAATATGGTGATACCCAGCAAACCCTGGTACGTCCCTCTATTGATTCTCAAATGCCTTTTCTTGTGGCTGACTCTGTTCCTTCAGGTAAATCTGGAAGGCAGGATGAAACCTTGAGACCTATAGAGGCTGGGAATAGTAGGCAGATATCTCATGTATCTAATCCATTACTTTTAATTGCTACCTCAATGAATAATCCTGATATGTCTGTGATTGATGAAACTCTTGACCCTGAGTTCTATGAGAGTCTGGAAAGTTAATCAGTTTCCTTATTGAGAAACACTCCAGATGTAGCAACAGTTAATGATGAGCACTTGAGAGATATTATTGCCAAGCAAAATCATATAATGAACAATATGCAATTGACTCAGAGATATAATAGTTTGTTAACTGATCAGGGTTATCAAGCATTAAAGAGTGAAGCACAGAGAGTCTCTGATGAATTGTCTCATTACAAAGCAACCCATGAAAAGAAAGTTGCTTTATGGCAAAATATAAAAAATGATTTGTCTAAACTAAAAGATACTGTATCTGCCTGTTGCCAGGAGGTAGAGATAGATAAGATAAGTCTGAAAAGATTGAATTACCATTTTTCATCTTTTCAACATAAGAATCAATTATCTTTTGCAACTATCAATGAGAGTTTATCTAGTCTTCCAAGAATGAAAACAAGAATAACAACCATTGAAGAAAAATTGAACTCATTGTTAAATGACCAAAAATATTCTGACATTTCTGTGAAGGAACATATAGTGCAGGATGCTCAAATAGTACCTGTGGCTAGTTCATCTAAAATAAAAATAGATCCAGAAATACCTGTTGAAAACACTGAGTTTCCATCAAAAACTGATGATGCACCAGGATCTGCAACAGAAGGATTAAACAATGAGATTTCAGCACAATTAGAGAAATTACAGCTGCTTCTTACTCAGAAACAAGCTAGTACTAAGGAGACTCATTCAAATCAAAAGAATTGGCCAAAACTTGACCAGTACCCAACATTTGATGGTGATTCTTCTTCTGATTGGCAACAATTTATTTGCAGAATTGATAACTAAAAAAATTCTTACAAACTCCCAGATGAGGAAATTGTGTTTAAGTTAATTTCTTTGATCACTAATGTTTCCCTGATGTGGTATGAATCTGTTCTCCTGGATGGGAATGACTACTCATGGGAGGATTGGAAGAAATTAATTAAAGCACAATTTGGTGGCTCCAAGTTCAGAATGGCTCAACAAAGGCAGTATGAGGAAACTAGATATAGCTCTTCTACTGATAAACCTATTGAGTTTTTAATGAAACTTGTAAAAATCTTAAGGGCAATGGACCCAAATATGGAGTTTGATTTATGGAAAGACAGAATCCTCTATAAATTACCAATGTCTCTGAGAGACTTAATAGTGGCTAGGACTGAATTCTCCAAAGAACCCTCTTCTTTCATTAATACTTGCAATGAGATACTTCTAAACAATAAGTATGATGCAAGAAGATTCATTCCTAGGACCCCTTTGGAGAAACCCTCCACTTACCAACAAAAAACTCTAGAAAAGGTTGGTAAACCTTCTGCCCCTGTTGCACCAAAGAAGTATGCAACAAACACTTGCTTCAAGTGCAACAAGCCTTGGCAGAAAGGCCATGTTTGTGACAAGAAGATAAATCTTGTAGAACAAACAGAGGAGCATGCTGATGACACAGTGGCACTGGATGATACATCAAGTGATTGTGCCAGCAATATTTCATATGAATCTCAACAAGAAATCTTGATGCTGGAAGAAGATATTCATTATTTAAATACTATTGACATTGATAATAATGATTTATCTACAGTTGAGGATGCTGAGATAATAAAGAACATTGAGGATAACTCAATTGTTATTGCCCCTCTTAAGGCACCAGTCTTGATCAATGGAACCAGCATTGAAGTTGTTCTGGATTCTGGAGCTGGAGGAAGTGTAGTATCTGAAAGAGCACTTGCTTCAGTAGATCAAGACTATAAATCTAAACTAATGCCTATCATTTCTGAAAATTGGAGAGGGTATGGCTCTATTTTGTCCCCCATTGGTAAATACAAAGCCACAGTGTTTTTTAAATATAACCATGGTTTTGTAAGAGCTATTTGTGATTTTGTTGTCATGAAAAATGATAACTTGAGCAATTGGTTTATTGTAGGGAATGATATTTTAACCAAGTATGGCATAAAATTTGATCCTTCAAACCAATGTTTCACAATGGGGATGAATGGGAAGAGAAAATTTAAAATTTCCTCCCCTAAAAAATTATTAAAACCAGAATTGAACACATGTAATTCTGTGGTTCAATATAAAAGAAGATCTAAAAAGGAAATGCATGCCCTTATGTTTGAAATTGACAATGCTTCTTTTGGAGAACAACTTTCTGGTGAGGATAAAGATTCCATCATTAACTTGATAAAATCTTTCCCTATGGCCTCTGCTCATGGGTCACATGAACTGGGATTAGTTAAAGAGGAAATGAAACTTTCATTGTCTTGCCCATTAACTGATATACCACCTAGTTTAAAGAAGAAGCCTTATCCTGCTTCTCCCACAAAGAGAAAAGATATTGAAGATAATATCTCTACCCTTTTAAAAATGAATATTATTGAAAAGGTAGTTGAAACACCTAAATATTGTGTTATCTCACCTGTCCTAATTTCTTATGAGAAAGATAAAGCCAGGTTATGTGGTGATTATAGAGCACTAAATACTTATGGTGATTATAGAGCACTAAATACTTATACTGTTGATGATATCTACCCTTTACCTAGAATTAGCTCTATACATGCTACTTTACAGGGTGCTAAATATATCAGCTGTTTGGATGGTAACAAAGGATATCACCAGGTACCTGTTGAGAAAAATTCTCAGAACTTTCTGATGATTGCCACTCATATGGATATTTATAAGTATATTAGGATGCCATTTGGCCCTAAAAATGCCCCTTCAGTTTTCCAAAAATTCATGGATAACACATTCCATCAAGAGATAATTGAAGGATGGCTGATGGTTTATATTGATGATATCATTATATTCTCAAAAACATTTGAGGACCATCTTAACCACCTGTGTAAAGTATTCCAGAAAATGGATGAAGTAAATATGACACTTGCTTTGAAGAAATGTAAATTTGGTTTCCATTCTTTAAAAGTTCTTGGTCATGTTGTTTCAGGCTTACAGATATGTGTTGACCAAAACAAAGTGGCAGCCATACAACAGGTGAAGGCTCCTACTACAGTTAGAGAGCTCCAAAGTTTTTTAGGAATGTGTGGATACCATAGACAGTATATTAAAAATTACCAAGTCATAGCTTTACCCCTTACCCAATTAACTAGAAAGGATGTTGCTTTTGTCTGGAATAGTGAAAGACAAAGATCTTTTGACACTATGAAACACTGTTTGATGTCAGCACCAATTCTTGCTTTACCTGACTTTAATCAACCATTTGTTTTGTACACTGATTCCAGTTTCATTGGTCTTGGTGCTGCCCTCCATCAAAAACAAGTGATAAATGATAAAGTTTCAGAAGTAGTAATTTGTTATATTTCAAGAACCTTAAGAAATAGTCAATTGAAATATGGTGCTACCCAATTAGAGTGTTTAGCTGTAGTATGGGCTCTAGAAAAGCTTCATTATTACCTAGATGACCAGAAATTTGAACTTGTCACTGACTTCAGTGCAATTAAATCCCTTTTAAACTTGAAAACACCTAACAGACATATGTTTAGATGGCAGCTGGCTGTTCAAGAGTACAGAGGGAGAATGACAATTATTCACAGGGCTGGTATTGGTCACTCAAATGTGGATATGTTATCAAGGTTACCTTTACCAAATGATGACTCCAATCCTGCTTATGATCCTGAGGATGAAATTATTCATATCCATGGAATATATGTGGTTGATATGGAGGAAGAGCTATTACAGCATATTCTGGAATCATATGATAAGGACACTGACTTAAAAAAGTTATGCACCATATTAAATGATCCAAAGAATGCTTCAATACAAGCATTAATTAAAACCCTTCCACCAAAGTACCAAAAAGCTTTGGAAAAAGGTAAATTTTCAATTGATGAAGGATATATCTATATTATAGAAGAAAGTTAAGTAATGTTATTGTTATTCCTCCTTCTATGAAAGAAATCATCTTGAAAATTTGTCATGATGACATATTAGCTGGACATTTTGATCTTGACAAAACAATGATCAGAATTAAGAACACTGCTTGGTGGGCTAATATGTCTGAAGACACAAAATTATATGTTGAAGCTTGTGATTCTTGCCAAAAATCAAAAAGATTAACTGGTAAAAGAGCAGGATTAATGCAACATATTGAACCTCCTGATGCTCCATGGCAAATAATAAACATGGATTTTGTAACAGGATTACCTATTGCTGGTAAAGACAGTTATAACTCTTGTTGGGTTATTGTGGACAGATTCACAAAAATGTGTAAATCTATCCCTACCCACAAGGATGTTTCCACTAACAAATTAGCTTTCTTATGGTGGTCTCATATGTTTAATACTGCTGGTTTTCCTAAAGCCATAATCTCTGACAGAGACCCAAAATTTACTTCTGAATTTTGGATGTCTCTGATGGATGTTTGTGGTTGTGATCTGAAACTTTCTACTGCCCATCACCCTCAGACTGATGGTTTAGCTGAAAGAATGATTCAGACTTTAGAGGACATGATAAGAAGATATTGTGCCTTTGGCCTTGAGTATAAAGATAATGACAGATTCACTCATGATTGGGTTACCTTACTTCCTGGGTTAGAAGTTGCTTATAATAGCACTGTTCATTCTGTTACTCAAAGAAAGCCTTTTGAGCTCTGGCTTGGATATGTTCCTAATACTCCTGCCCAAATTCTCAATAACAAAATACCTAAATTGGATATACATCCTGGTGTAAAATCTTTTTATCAAATGCAACAACTATGTAGAAATCATGCTCAAAAATGTATTGAAAAATCATTTGAATATGAGAAGAAGAGATGGGAAAAATTCCATAAAGAATACACTTTTAAAAAGGGTGATGAAGTGTTGATTTCTACAGTCCACTTCAACTTACAAGGTAATAACAAATTGAAAGATCCATTTGTTGGTCCATTTGTTGTCAGAAGAATGATTGGAGATAATGCAGTTGAAGTTTTTCTGTATTCCCCATGTGAAAGAAAACATCATGTTTTTCCAATATCTCTTTTGAAACCTTACACATCCAATAGTGATTTATTTCCAAAAAGGAGGGGTAGACCAAAGAAAACCCCAAATGAAATCACTGAAACAGCAGAAATTGAAAAAATTCTAAATGACAGAATAGTCACTTCTGAAAAAGGTACAGAATACTTATTGAGATTCAAGAATAAATCATCTGAATATGATTCTTGGATACCTGGGAAGGAGATATCTAATATTCCCACTCTACTAAAAAAGTATAAAAAGAAAAAATCATAGCATTTTTTTTTATTATTTTTTTAAGAGTGAGGGAGTGTCAGCCAGGCTACTAGACTTACCCAGTGAAATAATTAATTATTTACAGGATGAAGCCACACCTTATCATTTTAATTATTATTTAATTATAATTTAGTTACATTAAAATTAGTTATAATAAAATAACTAATTACAGAATGATAAAATTAAAAAATTAAATAAATAATTAAAATTAAAAATATAAAATTGTCCCTTATATTTTTCTAAACACCGTGCTCATTTGACAGGTTGGAAAAAATAAAATTTTATATTAAAAAATAGATATTAAGATAAAATAAGATTTTAATATTCAAATAATATTAAATATATACAAAAAATTCAAATTTCTTATTTAGAATTGACTTCTTCAGTAAATATTAAATAAATTGATGTATTTATGACATACTCTGTAAATACATCTTTTTGACGCCTTCTTTTTAGAATAACTTTATTATTTGAAATACTCCTTCTGGAATGTTCTTTTCTCTCTCTAATACTACTGTTTTTAAAATTTGATTGCTGTGCTTTGTATCTCCTTTGCCTATAAAAGGCCTCTCTTTTTGTTGTTTTTTAATCGTTCTTTTTACCAACTTAATAATTACTACAACTACAATATAATACTTATTTCTTATATTTTATATCTTTAGTATTTACAAGGACGTAATTCTAATCTATAACTTATATAAATATTTTAAATCTACCTCTTATTATTGAGTAAACATCATCTTTGATTGAGAAATACGTACTAAATTAATAAGAGTCCAATAAATCCTTCAAATCTTCATACAAACTCCGTACCAAAGCTTCTAGACCAAATGTGAACCTTGACAAAAACAATAATTTATGCGAAATTACACAATAGTGAGTTTTAGTTTATTGGTAAAAATGTTAATTAAGTAAGCAATCTCTTCTCCGCACGGCAAACAAATTTTATTATTAATAAACTTATAGCAACCTTGGATTTATTACTGAGTATTGATATTAGAATTATAATGCTAATAAAAATAAAAATAATGTATTGTAAGTTTGTAAAATGTATGTAATGTAAGTGGTAATTACCAGAGAAGATTCCAAAGCCCTTTTATAGGCAAGAGCACCACCCGGTGTAGACAATCCTATAGTACTAGCTATAGGCCTTGACCCAATATCCTTCTCCACTGACCTATCACCAATGAAGAAGATAATCTGCTTCACCATGTCCAGGTAGGAAGCACCATCCACTCCAGCAGCAGTTTCATACTTCTCTAGAAACCACTTGACATCCTCCCCATTAAACTTGGTACCATCCCAAGTTTTAATTCTCACACACTCCCTAACCATCACAGAAGGAGGACCATCCCCCCCACTGACAGTCACCACAGGAATAGAGGAACCAGAAGCCATCCCTCCAGACCCAAACACCAAAAAGAGCCAACCAAAGCAAACAGAGATTTTAAAGAACTAGCAAGTTCTACCCCACGTTGGGCGCCAGAAATGTAGACAATCCTATAGTACTAGCTATAGGCCTTGACCAAGGGAGTTGGAGAAAAACCAGAGAGAAAATCCCCTGTCCCTTTAGAAAAATAGAGTGAGATTTACTTGCTAAAGTAAGTTGGTTCCTGTTTTGCTAAAGACCCCTTTTAAACACACTTGACTGCTTGATGAGCCAAGAAAGTAGTCACCAGATAGACTACCAGACCAAAGAACTGAAATGTAGAACAAAGTCCACACCAGAGACAGCAAAGATACTTGATGTAGGCTGCAAATCCACACCAGAGACAGCAATAATACTTGCTATAGCTTGCAAGACTATAACAGAGAAAACAGTTTCCAAAGTTAAGTTAAATGAAGAACTCACTTGCAACAAACACAGCCAATTGTGGCCAGAAAACAGTGAAAACTGAGTGAGGAACAATGATATCACCTCTGGATGGTTGTATGATGATTAAGGCTGCCCCAAACTGTCTTATTCACTATGTACACACAGACCACTAACTAAGAGCCCATGCGCACCCACCAATCTGGCGCCTGTACCTTCCAAATTGCATAAAAAACCCTCCTGGAGCGCTCCCCAACCTCCTAAAACAGAGGCTGGCGGGCCGCCTGATGTCGGAGATGCCGCCTGAAGCGGCCTGGCCTCCCTGAAGCCAGAAAACCAATAAAAATCACTAATCTACTTAGAAAAATTAGCTACAACTACTAAAACCTTTAAAACACGGAATTTCACTTTAACAACATTGAGACATGAAATATAGAGAAAAATTAGCTCTATCCAATGGTACTAAGCACTTAACCCTAAGACTTAAGGCTAGCCCGTAAAACACGAAAAACAAAATTAAACAGCAATCTTTTATAAATGAAAAATGAGGAAATGACCCCTTAAAACTCAGAATATGAAAAATGTCTACAAGACATAAAATATAGAGAAAAACCAGGGCTATCCAATGATAGTACCCACATACCCGCAGACCCAATATCCACGGAATAAAACCAGAAAAATACTAAATTCCTTAACAGATGTCAATTAAGACATGCACAATCAGCGCCAAATCACACAACAAAGGCCCCTGCCAATGTTGGAAGACCACATCCTCCGTCCAATTGAGAATGTCCGCATTCTTTCTTCATCCAACCACCATGTTTAACCTCCTTCCCAAATCTGCCTCTGAAATGGGCCCCTGCCAATACTGCATCAACAATAATTTAATCTGCGCCATGACACCACCTGTTCATCCATACAAAATGTCCTGCGATGTCTGCCACTCCAGAAAGAAGACCTGCCACAGACCTGGTCCACTTTCTTCCACAACAGATTCACCTCCGCCTCAACCTGGTCCTTCTTCTGCCAGCACCAAAAGATCTAGGCCATCCATCCTGATACCCAGAATAATCAAAAAGCTCCACCCTTCCCAGAAGAGTGCCACAACCCATAAAGCAACTAGTTCCCCCATCCCTGGTCCATCTGATGGTAAAGAAAATTCATTCCTTCCTTCAACTTTAAAACTGACAACTTCTCAGTTCCTTCCTCTTCTGATAGTGATGATAACAATGTAGGATCCATTGCACCACCAACACCAACGCACTTGCCCACTATCAAGGCCAAGTTCCAACAACACACATCTCAACAGAAACAACTTCTGCTTCACTACTTCCAATCCACTCCTGCTAGAGATCCACAGGACATTGAGAACAGAAGACACCTCATTCACCAGTTCAAGGCTAATTCTGAACACTTCATTTCATCTCTTGATTCCCTTTGTAATTCCACTAGTACTTGAGTCTGATTCAGAAAAGAAAAATTGACCACACCCTCTATTGGATGTAACCACAAAACAACCCTCAGTTTTAAGTCTTGGGGGACCATCCTCATTTTATAGTCTTGGGGGACTCAAAAACCCTCAGTTTAAAGTCTTGGGGGACTCAAAAACCTAAATCATAAACCCAGAACCAGAGATCAACCACATTATACACAGAGAAAAATCAAACATTCTGTGGTAATGGTGAATAGAGCTGCCAGCCCATCAATTACCCCCAAACTTGCCTTTGCTAAATTCGGAGGCTCCCCCTGTGGATACCCTCCACCAATATTTCAAAACCAACTCCAACAAAAAAAAACTTTTCCCTCAGTTTATATTCTTGGGGGACTTACAACCCTCATTTTAAAGTCTTGGGGGACTAACACAGTGTTCAGTTTAAAGTCTTGACGGACTAGCCTTGATAAAATCTTGAAACCAGCCAGTTTAAAGTCTTGGAGGACTAACAGAAACCAGATTTCAGTTTAAAGTCTTGATGGACTGACTTGATACCATAGCTTTTTCAGTTTAGAGTCTTGATGGACTGATAAAATTTCCAGTTTAGAGTCATAGAGGACTGTCAGAATCTTGCATGAATCTGAACCAGCCAATTTCATGCAATACACACACAGCTAGACCCACGGAGCGTCCGCCTTCACTTCATCTTCTACTCATCACTGACAAAATCTTCTCTTATCCTTTTCATCGCCTTTCACACCACAGATCATGTCTGGATCGCCTGCTATTGACTCCTCTACTCTTCCTTGCTTCACTGCTCCAAGGGATTATGCCTGCAAACAGTGCATCCACATGTGCAGACCTTGCACATTCACTCTTCCAAATCCAGAAGCCAAATTCTACAACAGGGCTTGTGACTCTTGCTATTCCAAAAAAAAGAAATGTGACAGAGATGTTCACTATTCTATTCCTCCGCCTTCTCCTTCTCACAAGTACATCTCCAGATCCCCTACCAGGTCTCCAGAACTTGGTCCATCCTCTTCCTCTCTATCTTCAGCTCCTTCCAGAAGATCCAGAAGCTCAGCTTCCCGCACTCTTCCCAAAAGACCAGCCTTAGCTTCTCAAGAAACTGCTTTTATCACTGCTAAATTAGCTCCAAAAGCTTCAAAATCAACCCCTAGGCTTCTAGACCACGTCCAGGCGGCCAGGCCAACATCGGGCAGCCCGCCCGCCTCACCAAACAGTGAAAATCAGGGCCAAAACCTCCAAAAACGGCCAGAAAATAGCCAACTTCATCCAGACAACAATAACAACTCAACCCAACTACCTCCTACTGCTCCCAGAGCAATGCAATCCACCCTTCAAAAATCCAAAAACACCAAAATTTCCCAGGTTTATAAAAGAACTTCCAGAGAACCCCAAGAAGAAACCAGAACACCACACACTGCTCCACAACAACAACTTCGTCTCCAACTAAGACAAAGAAACTACACCTCTCCTCTGTCAGCCAACTACTCTTCTGACAGTTCCATCTCTTCAAATTCTCCATCCAGAAGAGAGCAGTCTGCTTCCAAATTCCCCTCTCCTGCTCCATCCTTTAACAACCCTGGTACTCCATCACCAGCACCTCCTCCAACTGAATCCAACAGAAGTAACAACCACAACAACAACAACAATCTCACTGCTCCAACTAGGCCCCAGGAACATCAGTATCCCAGTTCACCTTCTCAGGATCCTTCAGAGGAAGACCATGAGAATCCATATCTTTCCCTAGTTGATCCACCCACTATGACCATAACAAAATCGTCAGAGATCCAAATCCCAGCTGCTTACAGATATGATGAGCTTCCAATCTGTAAGTACCAAATTAATTATTCCATTTCTTCAACAAAAATAATTACTGATCCAATTCTTCTTGTCTAGTTGGCACCCCTCCTCCTGAATCTATTATTGGAGTTGGCCAAACTCTTGAAACTTCTTTGACCCTGGATTATGTAGACATGAAGAAACACCTAAGCACCATGTGTTTCAATATGCTAAAAGCCTTTGCCCTTCATGGACCCTTGAATGACTTTGAAAAATCCTTGAGAACGCGCCTACTGGACTACCACTGGAAAATGTCTAGGATCATTAAGCACACCCTCCAGCACTCCATTCCTGCCTCTTCTTCTTCCTCCTCTGAACTTCCCTCTAATCTAATCCCTATAATCTCTACAGCAGGATGCACTTCTAAGAACACAGTGCTTCCCACAATCCCAACAAAAAACAAAAACGTCATCACAATCCGGACCAGCCTCCAGAAGCTTCCTCATCCAGACAATGAGCTCCTGCAAAAGATTAGAAACATAAAAATAATATAAAACAAATAATAAAAAAAATAATTTCAGAATTTTTTTTTTTTTTAACAATCTACTGATATACTAAAATAAAAAATTAATAATTAAAATGAAATGAAATAACATAAATGAAATAAAATAAAATATAAAAAATAATACAAATGGTATCCCCCAGCCAATTGATGAGCTGATCCCCTGATACCTTACCCACATCCAAGTGCACCTTGATGTGGATACACAATTAATTCTTTTAAATGGTTAACAGAAAACAAAATTCAAAAAATTTAGAAATTCAGAAAATAATAAAAAATAGTGAAACACAGAAACACATGAAATAAATAATAATTAAAAATAAGAAAATAGCATTGCCTGGCCAATTGATGAGCGTTTCCCCACCAATGCTTGCCCACATCCAGGTGACCCTGATGTGGTAACAACCTATATTTTTGATTTTATAATTCTAAACAACCCCCATAAAAAATTAAAAGAAAAAAAGAGAAAAAAGAAAATAATCTAAAACTACTATCTAGCAAAAAAACAACTGCAAATATCAAAGAAAGACCAGCTCCATAAATTGTCCAATAAGGGAAAGTCCGGTCTATAGAAATGATCACTTGGTGGGCTCCCTCCAATAAGTAAAAATGATGGGAGACCACCAGTGATCCACCACCAATCTGAAAGAACCAAAGATAAAGACGCCAGTCCCAAACCAGTTTAAAGTCATAGCGGACTTAAAACCTGAATAATAAACAACAGAGCTAGAATTCAACTAGGAAAAAACAAAAGACTTGAGACAGACATTCTGGGGTAACTGTTCTACAGAGCAGCCAGCTCATCAGTTACCCCCACAATTGCCAAAATAAAATCTAGAAGCCCCCCTTGGGTACCTTCTAACAAAAACCAACGTCCAACACAAAAAAACCAAAACCAATAAGAGTGAAGAGACCAGCACATAAAACCCAAAGGAATTTCAAGTTTAAAGTCATAGAGGACTAAAAACTGTGAAAATAAACCAATACTAGGGTTCAACCAAATTAAGAGAAAGGGTTGGAAACAGACAATCTGGGGTAACTGTTGATAGAGCAGCCAGACCATCAGTCACCCCCACACTTGCCAAGATCAAATCTAGAAGCCCCACCCATGGGTACCCTCTAACAAAAGTTTCCAACAAACAGATGCATAGCATCACCACAAAAAAAACCAAAATTAAAGAATGTTCCGTAGTTTATCCTCATTGTGGAGTCAATCTTCTTCATGCCTAGTGCCTCTGGGATAAAACCTCTTCACTTGGTCTGCAGCCACCCTCTTTTTCAAGACTGCACCATCCAACTCTTCCAAAACATAAGAACCTCCAGACGCCTGAGATCTGACTCTGTAAGGTCCATTCCATCTGTCAGCAAACATTTTGCCCCCCTGACTCTCCAAACTTCTATTATACAACAAAACCAGATAACAAGGTTTCAAGGGATTCCTGAGTCTATGAGCCAACTTCTTGTCCCAGTACCTGACTGATTGATTCCTAATCTTCATCATTCTAGAGTATGCCTTCTCCTGACATTCCTCTCTACATTCCAACTGTTGCATCCTGGCACAGAGCAAATCTTCTGTTGAGTGCACGTCATCCCAATCAATTCCAAGATAAGATACAGCTTCCAAGTCCACTGGTAGAACGGCTTTTTGACCAAACATTAGCTCATAAGGAGAAAAGCCAGTTGTCCTCTTCACAGTGACCCTATCAGCAAATAAAACCAAGGGTAAATAATGCCTCCACTTTTCGGCACTATCTCCACACATCTTCACCAAAGCATTCTTGATAACTTGATGGCCTCTTTCAACCATGCCTTCAGCTTCAGGATAATACGGTGTAGCCACTTTAACCCTAGAACCAACACTAGCCACAGCTTCTTTAAATTCAGCACCAAACTCTGGCCTGCCATCAACAGTCACCAACTTCATCAACCCATACCTATAAATCCACTCCTTCTTCAAAAACTCTGCCACATTCTTGGCAGTCAAATTAACCAGAGGCACTGCCTCAACCCAACCAGACAAATCATCCCTAGCAACAATCAAGTATTTATACCTGCCCTCTTTAATATGGACAGCATCCAGACTGACCCTTCCAAAAACAGTTGATTCACCAGTAGCACGGCCCACCTCTTTAGGTTTCAAGTGACTTCTTCTTTGAGATTCTTCACAAGATTGAACCCAACCCTGCACAGCCAACTTCATACCCGGCCACCAAAATCTGTCTGCTACTCTTCTATAAGTCTCCCCAAAGCCTCTATGACCAAGGTCTTCATGAAAAGACCTCAAAACCAATTCTTGACCCTTATTCTGAGTCACCACCACTTGAGGATTAGGATGTCTCCTTCTCATCAAACGCCTTCATGACACATAAAATCCAGGACTCTTCTTCTTCATTGCCAACCAAGTATCATCATCACAACTATCTGGCCTCTCCAAGGTCAACAGATATTCCACCAAAATAAAATAAAACCCAGATTGACCCCAGGTCTCATCTTCAAAATCCAACAAAACAACATCCAAGGGTGCAACTCTGTCATCAAAATCACCAGTGTGAACATGAGCCAATTGACCAGCCCAACCAGGACACCAATCCTTAAATTTTGGCACATCCTTCTCTTTCCACTGAACCTTGTGAGAATCTAGTTCACTAACAAAAACACCCTTTTCCAATTTTGAGCTGTCACAAACAACAACTCCATCTTCATCAACAAAAACATCCTGATCACCAGAATCAAGATCAGATCCAGCCAGTTTAACCTCTTGGGGGAGGAAAGAAAAATCCTCAGCACCCTTTGTGCTGGCCCTAATCACTGGAATATCTTTGTCAAACTCTTCAGAATCAGAATCCTCATCTGTAGGTGGCCTCCTTGATAATCCATCAGGCATAGTAAAAGTTTTACCTGGTTTGTGTACCAGGTCAAAAAAAAAATGTTGAATAAATGCCACCCACCTAGTCATTGGAGCATTTGGAAGACTAGGTGTATTGATCATCTGAGCCAAAGATTTTTCATCCACCTGCAGCTCAAAATTCTGCCCCCACAAAACTGTCTGTAGCTTCTTTAAAATTCTAGCTATGCCACACAATTCCAACTTAGGTTGCGAATACCTAGATTCCACCTCATTAAACACCACAGACTCATACCTTACTGGCCTGAACCTCCCAGTCTTATCCTCCTGAGACAAAACAGCACCAGCAGCAATATAGCTTGAGTCCACTGCAAGATAAATCTTTCCAGCACCAACACCATAATCCAACTTGTGAAGAATTATATCTTCACCAACAACCTTTTTCAGCTTCTAAAAAGCCTCTTCACACTCCTCAGTCCATTCCCAATCTGCATCTTTTCTGGTCAACCTCCTTAAAGGTGAAGCCAACAAAGAAAAATCCTTAAAGAAAATCCTGACATATACACATACACCCAAAAATCCTCTGACTTCAGTATTATTTTTAGGCCTTGGCCATGACTGAATTTTATTAATCTTTTTCTTTTCCATAATCCTTCCCTCTTTACATACCACATGACCCAGAATTTCCAAAGCAAGAACACAACAACAGAATTTTGACCCTGAAATGGTCAAACCAGCCTCTTCAATCCTGAACAACACTCTCTCTAGAGTTATTGCATATTCCCACACAAAACTCCTTATTCCAGGGTTCTCCGATAACACCTCATTACCATAATCAGTGGATGGTCCTTTAATTCCACTATCATCAATAAAAATACCAGCATGAGTAGGAACCTCATCCTGAAAAATCCAAGCCATCTGTGCTTGATAAACTGCCACCGAATTAGTTGCTCCTTGAGGCAACCTAGTGAGCTGAAATCTTCCCAAAGGAGTCTCAAAAGTTGTGAGAGGCCTTGAATCCGTATGGAGTTCCCTCTCATCATAACCACCCATAATATCACCCAAACCATAACACACCCTTCCAGCAAAAGCTTCAACAAAATCCTCTGCACTTGGCGGCATACCAGCGTCCTTGATAGTGACTCTATTCAAGGCTCTAAGATCATGAACCACCCTCAACTTTCCATTCTACTTCTTTACACAGAACACCGGACTTGAGTAACTGGATGTTGATTGTTCATATAACCTAGTCCTGACTCTTTCCCTAACAATCTCTACAAAATCCTCTCAAATAGTGGCTGGAATCGGAATAGGTTTGATTTGCCAAGGTTCATGACAAACAACAGGAATCAAGTAAGGTTCCCCATAAGAGTGCTTCAATACACCCCTTTCCTCCTCAACAAATGCCACCACTTTTTCCCTTAGCACAATAACGTGCAACAACAACTTTTTTTCTTCCTCAGACAACCACCCATCAGGACCAAAATTAACAAATTTCCATCTTTCCACGGTCACCCTCACCGTCTCTACAAATTCTGGAGGATTCTTCACCAAAGGAGTACAGTACGGATCTCTTGACAAAGGAGGTCTCTTCAAAGGCGGATTCAAACCCACAGGCATAGGCTCATTGACAGGCCTAATCTTCTGCGCTACCTTCTTATACTTTGCCGCTCCACCTTCAACTTGAGGGATCTTCAGGAAATCTTCACCACCAGACCTGGAACAAAAACCAAGGGTTTCCCCATTGCTCACATGTGTGGCCAAGGTAATGTTTTTGAAAGGTGTAGAAGAAACCCTAGAGGTGCACAATTGGGAGGACTTACTTTTACACCCCAATCTCACCACTCCAAAACTTTTCCGCAATTCCACATCTTCATCCTCACTTCCAACTTCCAAATCTTCAAATCTTGATTCATCTTCTGAATCACATCTTCTAAAATTGTGCAGTTTATCCTCATGCTGGTGGTCCAAAAATTGATCTTGATGATCTTCTTTCTTCAAAATTTTCTGCAGTTTAACCTCATGCTGGAGGCCCAAAAATAGATCTTGACGATCTTCACAAAAATATTTTGCATCTTCTTTCTTCATTATCTTCAGATTTTTTTCTTGATTTTCATGAATTATCTCGAAATTTTTATCTTCTTTTCTTAAGTTTTCTTCTGTCCTACAAAAATAACCAGGGGTTTCCCCAATGCTCACAGGTGTGGCCCAGGTAATGTTTTTAAAAGGTGTAGAATAAACCCTATTGGTGCACAATTGGGAGGACTTACTTTTAAACCCCAATCTCACCGCCCCAAAATTTTTCCGCATATCTTTCAATAAAGATATATAACCAATCTTCTTCTTTAAACTTGAATTAAAAATACTTAAGAATCTTGAGAGAGAACAGAGACTTGATAAAAAACTTGATGAATACTTGCAGAGAAGAGAAAAATTAAAAAGAGAAAGTTGAAAATCCACTTGGTATATCTCCAAGGGAGCTGACCTACTACAACCTGGGATTTCCTCATCTCGGGTAGAGGTTGTAGCACTAGGGTGATCAGCCCTCATTACTATAAAAAAGACAGACTATCAATAGAGCCTGAACCGCACTCCAAAAAACCAGAGGCAGCACCCACTTCCTTCCTTCTCCTGCAGCAGTCCATGCACTGGCACATTGAAGATAAACCAGGCCTAGTCTCCCAACCATCCTCTCCAGGGGATGATAAACTCATGTGAAGCCTCCTTTCGTCTTCACCAGTCAACTCCAAACTGATTCCCAAATCAAATTGATAACCTATTCTTGCCAGAAAATACATCAAGAATGGCCCACCCAAAACTGCTTTTACATTACCTTTAGCAATGTAAAAATGAACCTTCCCTGAGGCTCCTCCAACATCTAACTTCACAAACTCTGAAGTTTCAACCAATTCAGTGACATGGCCACCGATCCATCTCAAAATCCCACCAATACCAGTTTTGATGGGGAGGCCCATATGAGTTGCCTCAAACAAAGAAATCAGGTTTATCTGAGAACCTGAATCCACCAATGCCCTTGCCTCCCTGCCATTCAGAGTGACATTGACATATCCCAGAGGAGCAGAAAAATGAATTTCCAACCCCTCACAAAACTTTTCAGCAGAATCAAAAATGTATTCTACCTCACCAGAAGAAACCCTTCTCCTGGTCAACAACTTCTTCTGCCTATCAGCCAACCCTGGACTGATAGCATATAATTCCCCATAAGATAGGGAAACCTGACCCTGATTCATCCTTCCAGGACAGATTCCATAACATTAACTTGACCAGACACTACTGGCCTCTCAAAGTGAGCTCTTTGCTTCACCACCTTGGTCCTAGAAAATTCTTGAGGACCAGAACCACCAACAGATTTACCATTAACAGGAACCAAACCAGATCCCTCACCAGAAACTCTGACTCCAACAGGCTTTGGAAATGAAGCCAAAGGGACATCCTCCTCGGAGTCAGAATCCACCTCCATTGGCATTGGCTCACCATTCAGGTCCAATGCACCAAAACTAGGGGGGCCCATGTCAGCCATACCCTTCTGCATCTTGTACAGCTCCTCTTTGCTGTACCTCTTCATAGCTGCACTCAGCTTAGGATCACCCTTTGAAGCGTTTGGCTTTTGTTGGGCCTGAGAACTGCTCTTAGGCCTACCCACCTTCCCTGCTTCCACATCATAAACACCAACCAAGCATTCACCACTTGACTGTCCACCACAAGAATACAACTCCAAACCACCAAAAGAAGTAGAAAAAGAGACCTTATTGACCTCCTTCCCCTTTCCCTTGACGTCCTCATCTACCTTAACAGAAGACTTCCCCTAATCAGGAATCTCCTCAAACCTTGGCCTCCTTTGATTGAGACCACCCCTTCTCCTGACCAAATCAACAGGAGCCTGCCCCTCACTGGGCTTCACAAAAGAACCGTCAGGGAACTTAAAAACCCTGCCATCAAACTCCACTTTTCCTTCAGACACATCTCTGTTCAGTGCCCAACAATCATTGGACCTGTGCCCCCTCCTACTGAAATAAGAGCAAACCAAAAGATCACCCCTACCAGCCCTCCTTTCAAAATCTCTTGGCTGAGAAGTTGCCTTATTAACTTTCTTGGCCTCCTGGACAAAAATGTGCAGCTGTTTTGTCAGATCAGCCAGCTGCTCCACCATTGGGTCCCTCTCCTGTTTGGGAACCTGCACCAAATTCTTCTCCTCCTTCTTCTCCCTAACTTCCTCTTCAGCCAAAGCCTCACTGACTTTGCTGACATATTTGGCACACCCCTCCTGATAGGTGTCCACAGCCAATAACTTCAAATGGGCCTCAACAGCCTCCTTCACCTTATCCAAGGCAGGCAACTTCTGATCCCCATTAGAAAAAGTTTTCATCAATACCTTTCTTGACAACTCCTTCAACACATCCATCCTGACATCTCTAGCCAGGGCAGACCAAAAAACATCTTTGGCAGCATTTTCATGTGCCAGCTCCTCCACTTCCACCAAATATTCCACCACAGGATCAAACTGTAGCAGAAACTTCCTGTAACTATGTAAGTTACCAACACCACCATAAGATTGCCATTCACTGAAAACCTTGTTCAGATCCACCATAGTGAACCTGTCCCCCCATTTATCCACCATTTCCCTACACAACAATTTCCAATCCCTCTTCTTGTAGCCAGACATGGCCACAATCTCCTTCTCCACTGACCTATCACCAATGAAGAAGATAATCTGCTTCACCATGTCCAGGTAGGAAGCACCATCCACTCCAGCAGCAGTTTCATACTTCTCTAGAAACCACTTGACATCCTTGCCATTAAACTTGGTACCATCCCAAGTTTTAATTCTCACACACTCCCTAACCATCACAGAAGGAGGACCATCCCCCCCACTGACAGTCACCACAGGAATAGAGGAACCAGAAGCCATTCCTCCAGTCCAAAACACCAAAAAGAGCCAACCAAAGCAAACAGAGATTTTAAAGAACTAGCAAGTTCTACCCCACGTTGGGCGCCAGAAATGTAGAAAATCCTATAGTACTAGCTATAGGCCTTGACCAAGGGAGTTGGAGAAAAACCAGAGAGAAAATCCCCTGTCCCTTTAGAAAAATAGAGTGAGATTTACTTGCTAAAGTAAGTTGGTTCCTGTTTTGCTAAAGACCCCTTTTAAACACACTTGACTGCTTGATGAGCCAAGAAAGTAGTCACCAGATAGACTACCAGACCAAAGAACTGAAATGTAGAACAAAGTCCACACCAGAGACAGCAAAGATACTTGATGTAGGCTGCAAATCCACACCAGAGACAGCAATAATACTTGCTATAGCTTGCAAGACTATAACAGAGAAAACAGTTGCCAAAGTTAAGTTAAATGAAGAAATCACTTGCAACAAACACAGCCAATTGTGGCCAGAAAACAGTGAAAACTGAGTGAGGAACAATGATATCACCTCTGGATGGTTGTATGATGATTAAGGTTGCCCCAAACTGTCTTATTCACTATGTACACACAGACCACTAACTAAGAGCCCATGCGCACCCACCAATCTGGTGCCTGTACCTGCCAAATTGCATAAAAAACCCTCCTGGAGCGCTCCCCAACCTCCTAAAACAGAGGCAGGCGGGCCGCCCGACGTCGGAGATGCCGCCTGAAGCGGCCTGGCCTCCCTGAAGCCAGAAAACCAATAAAAACCACTAATCTACTTGGAAAAATTAGCTACAACTACTAAAACCTTTAAAACACGGAATTTCACTATAACAACATTGAGACATGAAATATAGAGAAAAATTAGCTCTATCCAATGGTACTAAGCACTTAACCCTAAGACTTAAGGCTAGCCCGTAAAACACGAAAAACAAAATTAAACAGCAATCTTTTATAAATGAAAAATGAGGAAATGACCCCTTAAAACTCAGAATATGAAAAATGTCTTCAAGACATAAAATATAGAGAAAAACCAGGGCTATCCAATGATAGTACCCACATACCCTTAGACCCAATATCCACAGAATAAAACCAGAAATATACCAAATTCCTTAACAGATGTCAATTAAGACATGCACAATCAGCTCCAAATCACACAACAAAAGGCCCCTGCCAATGTTGGAAGACCACACTGGGGCATTTCAATTTTATCTACAAAGAGTATAGTAATATGAAAAAAACAACTATATTAATTAAATTGAAAAAAATAAAATAAGGAAAATGAAACAGTAAATAAAACCTGTTAGGGTCTTCCAACATTGGCAGGGGCCTTTGTTGTGTGTTTTGGCGCTGTTTGTGCATGTCTTAATTGAAATCTGTTGAAGAATGGGGTATTTTTCTAGTTTTATTCCGTGGATATTGGGTCTGCAGGTATGTGGGTACTATCATTGGATAGCCCCAGTTTTTCTATATATTTCATGTCTTGATAATATTTTTCATATTCTAATTTTTAAGGGGTCAATTCCTCATTCTTCAGTTACAAAAGATAGCTGTTTAATTTTGTTTTTCATGTTTTACAAGCTAACTTTAAGTCTTAAGGTTAAGTACTTAGTACCATTGGATAGGGCTAAATTAGCTCTATATTTCATGTCTCAAAGTTGTTATAGTGAAATTCCATGTTTTAAAGGTTTTTGTAGTTGTAGCTAATTTTTCTAAGTAGATTAGGTGTTTTTATTGGTTTTCTGGCTTCAGGGAGGCCGGGCCGCTTCAGGAGGCACCTCCAACGTCGGGCAGCCCTCCTGCCTCTGTTTTAGAAGGTTGGGGAGCGCTTCCGGAAGGTTTTTATTCAATTTGGCTGGTACAGGCGCCAAATTTGTTGGTGTGCATGGGCTCTTAGATAGTGGTCTGTGTGTACATAGTGAATAAGACAGTTCGGGGCAACTTTAATTATCATACAACCATCCGGAGGTGATATCCTTGATCCTCACTTAGTTTTCACTGTTTTTTGGCCACAATTGGCTGTGTTTTTTGCAAGGTTAGTTCTTCATTTAACTCAACTTTGGCAACTGTTTTCTCTGGTGTAGTCTTATAAGCTATATCAAGTATTATTGCTGTCTCTGGTGTAGATTTGAAACCTACATCAAGTATTTTTTTTTCTCTGGTGTGGACATTGGTCTACATTTCAGTTCTTTGGTTTGGTAGTCTGTCTGGGGACTACTTTCTTGGCTCATCAAGCAGTCAAGTGTGTTGAAAAAGGGGCTTTAGCAAACAGGAACCAACTTGCTTTAGCAAGTAAATCTCACTCTATTTTTCTAAAGGGAAAGGGGATTTTCTCTCTGGTTTTTCTCCAACTCCCTTGGTCAAGGCCTGTAGCTAGTACTATAGGATTGTCTACACTGTGAATAAGGAACTATTTTTCCACCATAAAATCCCAAATCAAAACAGTTAAGATAATGAAAAACTACATGAGTGTGAAACCTGAGAACTGTGAGAAAGAAAATCCAAAACAGGTATTACAAATAGATATTAAGGGTTTAATTAAAACAAAAAGAATTATTTTCACGCTTTAATGTATATAATAAATTTTAATTCTGTATAAAAGGAAGTTATTTAATTGTTTAGACTAATTCAAGTAATTTAGTTATCATTTTAATTGAAACAATTAATTGATTTAATAATATAACTTATTTAGAGTGAGAATTAAATTTTTTTATAATAAATAAGTATTTTAATTTATTTAGTAATTTTAGTGACACAATTAAGGGTCAAGAAAGCGCCCAATATTTATGGATAATATTATATGATAAGTTGTATTTAGTATATTAATTATATTATTTAAATTGTGATTACATTATAAGTTAAATATTATTAAGCTTAAAATATAATAATTAATTTATTAATTTTTAGAAATATTAAATACATAAAAATGCGCCATAATTTTATAGAATATAATATTTATTTATGTAATAAAAAATTTACTTAATAATAAAAATAAAAAGAATAATTATTTTACCTATTTATAAAATATTTATATAATTTTATTATTCAATAAAATAATTTATTGTAACTTCATAAAATACATAATTTTATCCCCTTAAATTATCCCAGTAATTTATTATATAATTTACTGGGCTCCTGAGATAGCCTGGCTGAAAATTTTCCCTTGGATCTTTCACTTGACTCTACAGAATTTGGAGAACCATCTGCGTATTGTGATATTGAGCTTGATGAGCCCATGGTACTAGGACTAAACTACTTTTGCTATTATTTTACATTTTTTGTGTTTATTTACTCCCCATGTAAAAACCAGACTCAAGACTCATCAATTGAAGAAATTCGAAAGGAAGTAGCTGAAAATGAAAGATTAGATGATAAAGAATCAACCCCTCCTAGAAACAGACTCAAGAAAAGAGTTTCAGCTAGTTTTGGGACAACTCAATCAATTTCAAAGGATTTTTTTTCAGCTTATGGGGAGAGTATTGATAAACCCAAACAAGTCTATTTTTTATTTTTACTAAAGATTTTTTTGGCAATACCCTCCCCTGCTATTTAACATAACAGGGGTTGGGGATCACCATTTTTTTTCTAAGTCAAAAAATAATTTATTAAAAGAAATGGCAATACCCTTCCCTATGTTTTTTTGAAGTAGGGACATAGATTGCCAAAATTTATGTTCATTGCATAAATTGACATGTAAACAATTCTTATAAGATAATTAACAGACTTAAATTAATGAAATTAATGTAAAAATGTGAGTGGAAATTGTCTGTGACCAAATTCAATGAAAAAAACACAAATATATACATGAACCCCATGAGAAAAACAAATTTTCTCATGATTTAGAAATTATTGGAAAATTTTTCTTGATGACTTTAACAAAAAAAAACAGGCCAAAAACACCTCAAAATAAGTGAAAATTGCTTGTGAAACATTTCCAGATATTTTCGAAATGATTACTAAGCAATTTATCAAAAAAAAAGGCCAAAAAAGTGAAAATTCCTTAAAATGAACAAAAAACACCAAAAAGTCAATAAATCAAGTATTAAAATGATAGAGAACAAGAAAAAAAGGAAAAAAAGAGAGGGAAAGGGAAATAAGAACAGATAAATTAACAATCAAAACAAAAAAGATGATAAAAAAAGAAACAAAAGAAAGAGACAATAAAAAAGACATTTCAATTAGCAATTACATTTAAAAAAATGAGAAAGTGACTTACTTTGAGTGCTGTGAAGTGAGAAGTATCAAAACCAACAAATAATTATGGAAGTTAGATATGAAGAGAAGATGAAATATCTTAGTGAGAAAGAATCTTAGAAATATTATGTGTTTGCAAATGTTATGCAATTTCAAGTCTGGGAGCTGAACCAAAACAAATGAAACTGAGAAACTAGGTAACTTCATTGGCAAAAATTATTAAATAAAAAAAATTGTAAATCAGTTAATCTAGGCCCTCAAAATGAGAAAGGGTAATTGGTAGTATTTTAGCATGCATAGAGCTGGGTTAAGATGTTTAAGTACTTTTATATTCTATTGGTGGAGGTTGATCAGGAATCTCATCTTCATAAAGCTCATTCCATCCATCTTTTAAGTTAGCAAGAAGATTGTGTAATATAAGAAGGTGTTCTAGAAGATAAGTAGTATTTCTCCAGAATGTTGCACATGAAAGCCAATTCAAGTTCTGCATCAGAATTGGTATCAGAATTAACCATTAGATCAAGAGCTACAGCTGCAGCAGTGATCTCAAGTTGATGGCAGACTGAAAGTGGGATGTTATGTTAGTGAGCAGTAGTAAAGATTAAGGGTAAGTGTATGATTATAGAATTGATTAAGTTCTGGTGAGTCATATACCTTGCTCATATGAATAAAAACTTAGGGATTAGGTGAAAAAAATATAGGTGTTGGCACTTTTGTACCTAGTGTTGGAATCTTTGTACATAGTGTTGGAATCTTTTTACCTAGTGTTGGAATCTTTGTACCTAGTGCTGACTAACCGTGATAATGAAGGGAAGTGTGCTGATGACTTTTTTAAACCAAAAGAAGATGTGTTTGGGGAAAAATATACTTTTGAAATACACCTGTCCAGGGCAGGTGTATTTCATTTTTTGATAGTGAGTTTGGTACCTTTTTTGTGGTGTGTTCATGTGGAGTGTTTGGTAAAGTTTGAGACCCCCTATTGTATCTTTTTGGAACTCTTTTCACAATAAACAACAAACAACACAAGCACCTCCAGATTTTCAATCTTGTCAGGAACTCAAACATTTTAGGTGCTCATTTCAGATAAGTCAAAAGCTAATACAACAAATCAAAAAGGTAAAAAAAGAAGGTAAAAGTAATAAATTCAAAGAAACATTAGTTAGATATAAAAAGTATGGGAACTTGTAGAATCACCAAATATTTATAATTCTTTCACAATTTTTTAATAAATAAGTCTATTATTTAAATTTACTAAACTAAAGTAATGGGCCAAAAAACTTTTGATGTATAAAGGTAATAATTACAACATTAATTTTTTATGGTGTTCTTCTAGCATATACCTATGGTGAGTCCTAAACTTATTTTCTATATTTATCCACATTAAGTTTAGAGGAATTTTCTTTACTTTAAAAATTAGAAGTTTGACATACCTTATTTACTTATTTTTTAATTTATGTAATTATATTAAACTTTAGTGACTACATTCCTTACTTCAATAAAATTCATCGCAGGGTCTTGCCAAATTCTCAAATCTGATATCTGAAATCAATGATTAAAATTTTTTTTTGTCGTACCCACCTTTTTCTTTAATAAAATTCCAGGCAGGGTATTGCTGAATTTATAAAATAGATAAAGAATTGTGTTGAATCAGCTCTATTTAGAAATGAAAATTTATTTACCTGAGTTGTAAACTTGAAAACACAAAGAAGTAAAAAATAGTGTGTCAAATTTTTCCAATGGGACCATTTAAAAATGAATTTGTTACATTTCTTGATATCTTATTTAAATGATGATTGATAGAGTAATGAAATACCCAAAAATTTATTAGGGGGTGTCAGTTCTGGCAAATCCGCACTTAAATTAAGTGCGGATTTCAAACCAAATCAGCACTTAAATTTTGCAAAAAAGTCACTTATTTCAAAAAAGGGTGTCAGTTATGACCTCAAATCAGCACTTTTTTCCCGTTTTTTTTCACAACCACATTTTGGCCACAAAACATCCCTTCCTTTCTTACCCCATCCCTGTCACATGTGACACACTGACCTTCCTCGCTACCTACCCATCAATCCTCGGCACACACCCCTTCCTGACATTTTCAATATTTTGACCAGGCATGTTTACATTCTTTTTTACTTATTTCTTCTACTTTTTAATCTTTTTTCTTGTTATGTGCCAGTTTCATAATGCCTCCCAGACATTCCAAATCTCAAAAGGTAACTCAAAAATCTGCTTCGTCACAAAAGTCTCCTCGTAAAGCAAGCCCTACACCTGAAAAATTAAAGGCAATTTCAGGTCAGCTTAAAAAGGATGATTATCTCATCATAATCAACTTCCTTAAAATAAAATCAAATTTTGAAGCATGTTTTGGATGTGAAAAGTCCACTTGTATTGGACGTCCACCTTCTTCAAAGGTTAATGGCTACTTGTTGATGGCCAATGAAGTAAGGAAGAAAACAAGGGGGAGAATCGATATCAATCCTAAACAAATGAAGGAGAGATTTAAGAGTTACCATTCAAAATATAAAAAGACTCATCATGCTGTAAATGAAACTGGCTTTGGTATTGACGATGATAGATTGGAGATTGGAATTACTACTGTTTCCGAAAAGCTCAATGTCATGTGTCCTTTCTATGAGGAAATGGATAATCTTTTTGGCACCCGAGTTGATGTAAACCCTTGGTTTCTACACGATACTACTAAGCATATACCCTCTGGATCCAAACCTTCCTATAATCCTCCCAACACACCTTTACTTGAAGAAGATCAATCCCCTCCACCTTCTAACCATAGTTCAGCTGAAGATGATCCCAACTATCAAGCAGAACAATTATATCGCAGAAGATCTGAATCCTCAGAGGCCCAAAATTTAAATGTATGTTTACTTTTTGTTTTTTCTTCAATTCTTCTCTGAATTTCTCTTTCTTTCTAGTCTCCTCCTACTCAAACTCAATCTCCATTAAATAATCTCAATTCTGGAAATGTGAATACCTCTTTAGAAGCTGCTTTAGAAGAACTTCCTGAAGCCTCTTGTTCAAACTCCAAACTAAAGCGTCGAGCCTCAACTTCAATGAACTTGAACCATCTATTAAAACGTGGTAATACTTCAACAAGCTCATTTGGCTCCCTTGAGGATTATTTTGAAAAAAAAGATATAAGTAAGTTTTGTTTACTATATATCTTAATCATTAACTCATTTATTTATTTATTTCAATTTAATTTTCTCAGCGAAATCAACTATTGCAAATAATGCCCTTGACTTTGAGAAGATGAAGTTTGATCATATGCTAAGGAAAGATCAGCAAGCCTTAGATTTGGAAGAAAAAAAATTTGAGGTAGAGCAGATGGAAAGAGTAAATGACCGTCAATTTCAAAGAGAAATGGCTACTTGTGAATTGGAAAAACAAGAGAGTTTTAAAAAAAAAGATTTCATTATGGAATGTGTTAAAAATGGCCAATCTTATGAGGACATTAAAAAATTACTTGACCTTTTCAATTGATAAATTGTTTTTCTAGTTAATTTAATTTTGGTAATATTTTCTTATATGCTGACTTATAAAAGGAAAAGAATATAGTACGTTATTTTTGACAAAAATTTGAATGTATAATAAAAATTTTCTATCTTTACTTTCTAGTCAATAAGTTTGCTTATCTAAATTTTTCTATGTCATCAATTTCACATGTCAGATTTAAAAAATTGGCAATGCCCTCCCCTGCATTTTATTGAAACAAGGGGTGGGTACCACCAAATTTTTCTAAGTCATCAATTTCACATGTCATATTTAAAAAATTGGCAATACCCTCCCCTGCATTTTATTGAAACAAGGGGTGGGTACCACCAAATTTTTCTAAGTCATCAATTTCACATGTCAGATTTAAAAAATTGGCAATACCCTCCCCTGCATTTTATTGAAGTAAAGGGTGAAAGTCATCAAAATTTAATATAATTACATAAATTAATTAATATATAAATAAGATATGTCAAGTATACTACTTTTAAAGTAATGACAACTCCTTAAGCCAAAATGCAGATCAAGTCTAGAAACTAGGTTTGGGACTTTCCACAGGTATAGGCTAGAGGAACCCCATGAAACAAATTAATGTTATCATGATTACCATTTATACAACACAAGGTCGTGGGCCCATTACTTTAATTTCATAAATTGAAATATCATATTTATTTATTAAAAATTTATGGAAGAATATTAAATATTTGGTTATTTTTTTGTATATATTACTTGATTGAGTTACTAAGAGGGGCAATAATGCTCTAACAACATGCTCGCTGCATTAGAACTCAATCATGTAATAATACAAAAAATTTTAAAGAATTTTCTTTGATGGAAAAACAATAATTTTACATTTTCAGCTAATATTTTATGGAAGTGAACTCTGTTCTTCGCCCGAAGAACAGAGTTCATCCTCCTATTTTCACACTCTGTTTAAAAAGAATAAAATGACTTACCTGGAGAGATGAGTTGAGAAAAAAGAAATATAAGTGAAATTGATTGAGTGATGTAGGAAGAGAGGAGAAAACGGATATGAGTGAAGAAAAAAAAGAGAGTGACTGAAAAAATATGCGTTTGCTGAAAATATGCAATTTCATTTTTGTTGGCCAGGTGAGAAGTTGAGATTCCAAGGAGTTGATGGCAGTGATACATCGTTTGGTATAAGTGTTAACTGAACCATACCCTAAATCAAAGACATTTTCTAAATGTTTCAAAGCGGCTCCATTACCATTTGAACCCAAACGACATAGTGTGATGGCCAATTGAATTGAAGGATGTCGTTGTTCTTTTTGAGAATTATTGTGAAATATGGGATGATCCTGAATAAGCTCAAGAAATTTAAGGAAACATTCCTGAGAAGTCCTGAACAGCTGTCTAAAACTGGGTGTAGATAGGTTAAGAAGTGTTTGGATGGTGTACTTGGGGGTATGAAGTACTTGAGGCTTTCTGGGAAGAAAGTAACGTTTCGTGGCCATTTTTGATAAAAAGACAAAATCTTCTTCTAGATCAGAATCAGAATCGCAATCAGAGTCCAAGAGCAGTTCAAGAGCCATGAAAGTCATTGCTTTATGTAATTTATCACGATTTGAAAGTGAGGAAGGCATAACTCTTATATGATATGATATGAAGATGTAAGTGATGTACGATGTTTTGAGTTATGAAGTGTTATTCTGCGGAGTGCTGCGTATGAATGGGATGATGCTGACAAATCAGTGAAATGGGACTTGATGGTGAAATCAGCACTTTTGGTTGAGAAAGTGCAGATTTGAGTGAAATAAGTGACTTATTTCATTTTGAAATCCACCAGTATTGGGGCTAGTGTGTTTTGGAAATCCGCACTTATTTAAGTGCGGATTTGGTCAAATTTAAGTGCGGATTTGTAAGTGCAGATTTGCCAGAACTGACACCCCCTATTAAATACTTTCATGTACATAAAATTAAGAACAATTGAAATGGAAAACAAAAAAAAACTGGCAATCAATCATACATTTTCATTAAGAGTTCAATTTTATCAATAAATATATTAGCTTTGACACATTCTATCATGAATTTTTTTTTTGCAATTATCTTCAAGTTAATACTTAAGTCTCTTCTGATTAAATAGGAAAGTGTAATCAAGACCTTTCTTCTCTTTATTTAACTTTTCAATATCTAGAGTTAGCTCTAATTTATGCTCCTCTAAGTCTTGTTCTGTATCATTCCTCCATAAAGAGATCTCATATTTCCTCTCCCCAAAGTCTTTTGCCCTATCATTCCTCTGTAAATAGATTTCAAATTGTTGCTTTTAAAAGTTAAGAGTCTCTGGTGCAAATTTGACCTTACCTAACTTGTTAAGAAATATTAACCAAAAATGGAACAAAAATAGACTAAATTATTAGGAGGAATCCTATCACTTACCAGTACTGTTTTTCTCTAAAAGATTTTTTATGGAAGAAATAGTGATTTGAGAAGTACTATCTCTTTTGTTTTCTTTTATTGTCAAAACTTAGAGTAGTTGAAGGTCTTTGCTTTTTGTTGGAGGAATTTGGTATATTGTTGTCATCATCATCATTGTTTCTAGCTTCAGAGTTTCTTGATTGTGGCTTCTGGGGTGTTCATTGGCCTGTTTAGAAATAAGTAATAGAGAAGTAACAAATAAATAAATCAATTGAATACATACATGAAGGAAGTGCATAGGAGCTAGATTGGGCTGGTTTATATCACCATAAGGATATATAGAAAAGATATCTTTATTTTTTGAATTAAAAAGAGGGGAGGCTTGATTGAAGGAAGAGAATTTAAAAATATTTCTCTTGATATCATTTTTGGAGATAGAATCTTCTCCATCCAACATGTTTGCGGAATTAAAATAAGCTTGCTCTCCAAATATACAATCCATCTCTTTATATTAAGGACATAAAGAATCAAGCTTATCATATATAGATTTAATGCCCTTACTGAGATAAATGTCAGTAATACCAAAACAAATGGAATATTAAAGAGTCTTAGCCTTCTTTTATTTGGATTAATAGTTCTTTTACTCTTCAGAAATCTGTTTTGAAAAATGATCAGTTCTTCCCTTTGTCTTATTTCTTAATTTGTTGACCATTACAAGATAGCCATTGAATTTTGATGCAAGGGGGGGTTTCCTACTTTAGTTGAATTCTCAGTACCAAAACAAGAATCATAATCAGTTTTAGTTTTTAGCCAGTTGATAAGTATGAGGTGATCATATTTTTTTAGTTAACATGTGTTTGAATTTTTAGCTGAGCAGGGGAAAGAGGGAGTAGTTGAATTTGTAGAACAAGCGGGGGAAGGCTGCCTTTGAGAAGATATATAATGCTGAGGCATTTTAAGATATTTGATGATGAAAAGGAGAAGAAATAAGCAGATTATATGGGGAGAAATCTGAAAGGATGGAAGAAATAGAAAGGATGGGAGTGCACAAAAAAGTACGGAGGCTGGCACATCCAGGAAGTTGTAAAAGATTTAGTTGTGAAAAATTGAAGATAAAAATGTCAGATAAGAGGTGAAAATTGATATTTAAAATGTGTAATAACCCAATTATTTTAAAAATAAATTGCAGAAAATAATTGAGGTATAAGGATTTTGATCTTCAATTAATTATATCTCATCTTGGCTAAAATCAATACCCCCTTATTGGCTTATTAGACTTTTTAAATGTCAAATTTCACCTCTTATCCAAAATTTTTCTACCAAATTTTTCATGAAAACATCTTGGAAAAATTTCTGGATATTCCAGCCTCCCTAACTTGTTGAGCACTCTCACCCTCACCCAATCCTGTCTATTCCTTTTATCTGTTCAGATCCATCTCCATCTCATCTGCTCATTTCTGCTCCTTTTCATCATCAAATATCTTACACTCATCTCTCCAAGCAAGTCATTTTCTTCCTTTTTCTTCCTTTTTTTAAAATTTTTCTTATAATTATTAATTTCTATATATTTTTGTTTTTTTATCTCATAAATCTCCAGGTAAGGCATTTTTTTCCCATTTTTATTTATTTTTTTGCTAATTATTGAATTTTTTTTCTTTCTTTGTATCTGATGTTTTTTTTGTAATTTTTTATAAGATTTGTGAAAAATCCAGGAAAGTCATTGTTTGAATTGTCACTAATTTTAAACTTTATTTATTTCTATATCTTGAATTTTTAAAGTCATTGAGGGTGAGGAAAAGGAAAATATTTTAAGACACCTAAAGTGCAAAATATACTTCTTCAATGCAATTCAACACTGGGAGAGGATATATCTGGCACCTTCAAACCAATTTCTTCAAATTTAAAGTTGAAATAAATATTTATGGATTAAAGAATTTATTTTTGAATGTAATATAGCTGAACTGAATCAATGATAAGTGTTTTTCTTCAGTTTTCTGGCTAGGAATACACCCACCCCCTACCCCCTTCTTAAAAATGAGCAGGAAGACAGATTTTCTACCTGCCTGCTTGTAGGCCTACCCACCCACCCTTCCCCCCCCTTAACAAATGACTAGCAAGCCAGTGAAGCTGGATGGCTGGCTAGGAATGCACACACCCTCCCTTACCCCTTGTCATGCTGAGGTCAAGTACAGAGATGTGAACTAGATGGAATGGTCAGTTGTCTAGAAGATTTTAATGGTCCTATATGAATACTGTAGTACAAATCCAATAAGTATTAAAATATAACTCAATATAAGGGTCTCAGTAATTGTAATCTCACTAATTAAATACGGCTTACAGTCTTTATAGTTGGTAAAAAAATAGATTTAATAATTAAGATAATATTGAAAGACTTTATATTTACTATTGATATGTATTGTAATTGTATTGGTTATATGTTTTAATGGTAATGATAAAGAATGTAGAAAACAAGACCCAATACCTCCTCCTTTTATACACAATAAGTTCCCCAATGAATCCCTTGATTTACCAATCCTATACACAGTTAATGAAGCCTCCATCCAACTAATAGACATGTCTATCAACATCCCAAGTGACCCATAACATAATTAGAGTTATATCACCTGCCAAAATCCTGTAATAATAGGGAAAATCCATCAAAATTAAAGAATAAGTAAAAAAGAGAGTATATTTGTATTATACATCAATATAAAAGACTAAAGAGGGAAAATTAAGGTTAATAAGAGCTTAATAATAAGGGGGATTAACAGTAGAAATTATGGGGCTAATCCTGACATTATAATATGTGAATTCCCCATTCAAAAATGACCAAAATTGACTGAGAAACCACCTAAAAACCAAAAAAGGGTGTGAGATGTGGGGTAACTACATGCAGTCCTTGGCAGGTGCTTGTATGGGTAAATCCTTGACTAATTTTAGACAAATTTAAGCGTGGGAGTGAAATAAGGCGCCAAGAGTGAGGTTATTAATGAAATTAGTGCATATAAAGAGGATCAATGCATTATTAATTAAGCTAGGACACTAAATAAGCACCTATTGCCTATTTTAGTGTGTTTCACCACAGTGGGCGTAGAATGTGGGGTAATTATAGTGTGAAAAATCTAACTTTTCTAAAAATGAAGCTATTCACATGGGAAAAATGCAGGCAGTATGTGGCCAGTACACAGAAGCCATTTCTGGCATAAAGAATACCAAATTTGAAAAGTGTTATTTTTATGCATTTAAGTAACCAAATCAATAGTCCTAAATGAGTCAAATTGAACTGTCAAAGCGCATATTAAATATCATTAAATTTATATCGCATATAACCAACCTTTAAATGAAATAAAGTGCATTTCTTGTTTTTTGCATAAAACAATGAAAATAACAGCTTGAAGTATACTTAAAAGTTATGTAGCCTTATAATTAAGGTTTTTAAGGTTACCCTAACATATTACAACATAATATTAAGTACATAAGACTTATAAAAGGTGGATATATGCATGTATATAAGGTGTTATAATGGCATTTTTTGTGTATTATCATAATTTTACTTATGTATACTGTTTGTGTACTCTAATTTATTGTTCCCATGTATAGTTCATGTGTTTAACATAACTTATAAGTAATTTTTACTCAGTCTTGGGGATATACAGGCTGAAACCCCTACTTAAAAAACAAGTTGGCAGGAAGCTTTGATACTTGTGTGCTATAAGGCCTACCCACCCCCTTACCTCCCTTAACAAACAAACAGCCAGCCAGCTTTGTTGGATTACTGGATAGTCATACACCCACCCCCCCATCTCACTTCTAAGCAAATGAGCAGGCAGGTAGCTTTTCTAACTGCCTTCTTGGCTCTAACTTTTTTCTGGCCATTCATTGGGATTTGGTGCTGAAATCTAGGATCAAATTGTATAAATATAATATAATATCAATAAAATAAACTGAGGGCAAGAAATTTAAACATTGCTTATTTAAAAAGAGACTTTTGGCTTATATGGTAGAGTAGGTACAAGTTTTTGAATGAATAGATACTAATGTAGAAAGATATAAGGCTAGAGAAGAAAAAAATATTTTATAGTGTTGTAATTTTAATGATAATATATTTCTTTCACATTGAGCAGTAGACTATTTAAAGTGAGTTTATTTTAAAATATAGTTTTTTATTTACTTCCAAGTTGCTTAATACTGTAGGAATGTATATGATAAGATTTTTAGTTGTCTCAGTAAAAATAGAATAATAAAGAAAATTTTATTTATTGAAAAATAATAAAATATTAAATAAAAAAGATAAAATATATCTTCAAAAAACAAAATGAACACCCCTTTTATATTAAAAATAAATAAAATATGAATCTTATTAAAGTCAACAATAATATTGATAAACCTAAATATAAAATAAGGTGTAATTAATATACAAATTAACTGAATTAAATAGTGAAATTACATTCCACTTTGAAGGTGGTAAATGAGGTATTAATAAGATAAATAAATTTTAATGAAGTAATTTAAATGCAATTTTATATTAATTAATTAATTAAAAATCAAGGTTGAATAAAATTATATCCCTTAAAGGTGCAAGGGAATTGTCAGTCTGAGTTCAATTACAGAGACTTTACTAGCTTTCTTAGTCAGTTTTATACAAGATTTAAATGGTCCAATATGAATACTGTAGCACAAATCAAATAAGTAATAAAATGTAACTCAATAAAAGGGTCTGAGTAATATAAATCTCACTAATTAAAAATTGGTTACAATCTTATAGTTGGTAGAGAAATAGATGTAGTAATCCAAAGACTTTTCAAAGACTTAAAAGATACTATTGATATGTATTGTAATAGTAATAATTATATTTATTAATTGTAATCATAAAGAATGAAGAAAATAAGACTAAAAACCCCCTCCCTTCATACCCAACAATTCTCCAATGTGTTTTCCTGATTTACCAGTCTTATACATGGACAACTACGCCTCATTCTAGCTAATACACCTTTCCATCAACCTGAGGAATGACTAATAACATAATAAGAGTGATATCACCTGCCAAAATCCTGGGGTAATAGGGATAATCCTTCAAAATAAAAGAATAAGCAAAAAAGAGAGTATATGAATGTAATATATTAAAAAAAAAGAATAAAAGAAGAAATAAAAACACTAAATAGAACACAATATTAAGGGTGATTAACAGTAGAAATTAAGGGAGTAATTATTTTAAAATACTATGTGAAATCCCCATCCAATTATGACCAATATTGACTGAAAAACCACTGATAAACCCAAAAAAGGACATGAGATGTGGGTTAACTGAATGAAGTCCTTGGAAGGCGCTTGCATGGTGTGGTCTTCTAACATTTTCAGAGGCATTTGTTGGTCTGTTTGGCGCTGTTTTGGTATGTCTTAATTGACATTGGTTGAATAATTGGGTTTTTTTCTGGTTTTATTCAGTGAATATTGGGACTATAAAAATGTGGGTACTACCATTGGATAGCCCCGGTGTTTCTCTATATTTTATGTTGTGTTGAAATTTTTCATATTCTAAGTTTTAAGGGGTCATTTTCTCATTTTTCATTTCTAAAAGATAGCTGTTTAATTTTATTTTTTGGGTTTTACAGGCTAACCTTATGTCTTAGGGTTAAGTTATTAGTACAATTAAGTAGAGCTAATTTGGGTATATATTTAATTTCTCAATGTTTTCATATCTTAATTTTGTGTTTTAAGGGTTTTAGTAGCCGTGGTGGATTTTTCTAAGTATTTTGAGCTTTTTTGGAGGTTTTTGGTGGTTTTCTGACTTCAGGGAGGTCTGGCCACTTCTAAGCAGGCCACCCGCCTCGGTTATAGAAGTCTGGGGAGCACTTATAGAGGGTTTTTATTAAAATAGGGCTGCCAAAAGCGCCAAAATTGTTGCTGTGCATGGATTTTTTAGATGGTGGTCTGTGTGTACATACTGAATAAGACAGTTTGGGCCAACTTTAATTATCATACAGCCATCCAGAGGTGATATCATTGTTTCTCACTCATTTTTCACTGTTTTTTGGCCACAATTGACTGTGTTTTTAGCCAGGTTACTTCTTCATTTAACTCAACTTTGGCAACTGGTTTCTCTGGTGTATCTTTGAAACCTACATCAAGTATTATTGCTGTTTTCTGTGCAACAAGTGCACAGTGTTTTGTTTTTCTGGTTTGGATCTTTCTGCATTTCAGGTTTCTGGTTTTGGGTTCTCAGTGGTCTGCTATTGGCTACTGTCTCACCACACAATATGGGGGGCGGACTTGCTAGCAAGTCCGCAACCTTGGACCCAAACTCACCATAGATTGAACACACATTGAGCTATTGATAAAGGAACCATACAATCAGGGATGAACACCACTCAGCAGAACAGTTTTAGGTGGGTGTTCAAGTAGAGTTCAGTATGGGTTCAGTCTGAGTTCAGTCTGAGTTCCATCTGAGTTCCATCTGAGTTCAGGTTGAGGACTTGCTAGCAAGTCCACCCCCTATATTGCGTAGTGTCTTGACTTGTAAAGCAGTCAAGAAGTGTGTTGGAAGGGGTATAGTAACAGTCTCTAATTTGCTGTAGCAAATAAATCTCACCTGGTATTTCTCAAAGGGACAGGGGTTTTTCTCTCTAGTTTTACTCCAAATCCCTTGCTCAAGGCCTATAGCTAGTACTATATGATTGTCTACATTTCTGGAACCCAACGTTGTAGACTGTTCTAAAGTACTAAGCAGTAGACACAATGCGATATGTGTTGGTTCTTCTTTTTAATTTCTAAAAACAAGCGCCTGCCACTCTTAATTTTAAAGACAGCGCAATAATGTGTAACACTAATTTTTGATTAGAAAGCTTATAAGATGAAAGATGAGTTTTAAAGATCAGGAAAACAAGTTTTACTATCTGTATTTTTCTATTCTTAACAAGCGCTAATATCCACAGCTACTCCCTCTTTAAGCGCTCTCTTTGAATATGCCTTTTTATAGCAATAAAATGACTCTAGTAATAATCAATCCTACTGAATCTATATAACCTCTCTATGTTGCAATTCTTTCACTATGCTTTTTGAAATACACACACAGACACACGAATTAAAGGATTCAGACAAATCTCTAATTTACTACTATATTTTTTTTGTATATATCAATCTCCCTCTTTAAAAGACTATATATGTGTATATATATCTATCTTAGATGTATATCACTCTCCCAGACTCTATCAAATAGTTGTCCTTCTTATATTTTTACGGTACTCAAGACACAGTTCCCTAGTGGATCTTCAGCGCTAGCTCTAGAGCCGTATTAGTAAACCAATAACTAATCTATTAGTAAGCCACATACACTACTTGTAACAACAACAGCGCCTAAATCATACCCTATAATTACTAACACTAGTATTAACTTGTTTCACTGATACTCCACATATGCGCTTTTAAATATACCTTTGTTTAGTTTCAGCGCTAGTTCCAGGTTTAACTTATCCTAATGCTGCGTCTAGTTGCCTTAACTCTTGGGTAGTTTTATTATTGAGTCCCCACTCTCTTTTCTTTAATACTAAGTTCATAGTTCCGACAGCTCACCTAACTAGTTAGCCTTCTTCATTACTTGTCTCAGTAAGTTTCCCAACTGGCTGCGGTACAGCATACTATGCACTTGAGTTGTCATTAATCCATGACTTTTTCCTTAATGAGTAAAACATACTTTTTTTTTTTTTTTGGAAAGCACAAATCCATATTTGTTTAGCACGTAATAGTCCTAAGTTGATAATACACCATTCCCTATTGTGCGGCACATCTTGCTGCAATATCCGAGCACACAGACCCTTAATCCTTCTCGGCGCTTCCATTTCCTTTGTTCCTTGAAACACACAAATACATATTATATTTTTACACTTCCTGCTGCTCTAACTCCCCTTTATTCTTCCTGGACTACGCGTGCTGATTGGTCTAAATTCACGCTTCCTGCAAGGTGCGTACCACATCCTCCCTCTACTTGCGACTGTCCCCAGGAGCCCATAAATACCTGCATCTCGCAGCATTTCCTTCCTCCATCTTCTATCTTCTTCTCTTATCTGTCATCCTTCATATCTTTCAATTAATACCAGAAGAAATAATCCTAACACTGAAAATACTGCCAATGTCGTGGACGCAAGTCAACAGTTCGTGCGCACTCAGCCCCCTTCTGCTCCACCAACAACACCCATAACTACACTGATGGGTGGGACAAGATGCACCCGCTGCATCGAAAATGGCATAACTACTTGTCATTTCTCAAAAGCCCGCCATGGCAATAATTTCTTCACTGTAAGTTATCTTCACTTTCCTTCCTTGTTGTTACTAACCTTTCATTTCTTTCTCCTTTTTTTTTTTTTTTTTTTTTTTCAGTCATGCGATTACTGCAAGAAACGCAAAAAGAAGTGTAGTTACGATGGGCCGCCCACCGTTGCTTGTCTAGACCCAGATGCTTCAACCTCAACTATGATGAGTCGAATGACCATCAAGCGCCCGGCGTCCAATGTCATTACCCGGCCTCGCAACAAACAAGCTAAGGTTTGTTACTGTGCTCCTACGCCTAGTAGCGCCTCGTTGACCCCCAGATATCTCTTCTTGGAAGAAAGTACAGTAAGTCTCTTTATTTTTTTTTTTTTTTTATTTTTTTTATAATGCTAACATCTTCTGTTTCCCTCTGTTTTAGAATGCGCCAGGCACTCCTTACGCTGAAACGCCTCTGCCTCCTATTGCTCCCTTATTCCTTCCTGCCTTGGAAGAAGATCCCGTCTGGGATACCGAACCTATTCCGGAGTGTGCTCCTCGAATACCTTCTCCTGACTGGACTACGATGCAGCTGGTCTTAGATACCATCATCCCGGACGAATGGCCTATCTAAAACTTCCCGGTCATTGATGATGAAGAGCCCGCCATGGCTCAAAACTGGGAATTCGCAGAGCGAATTGCCTGCGCTCCATACGATGCAACCATGCGTTGTATGAACGATATGATAGCTGCCGTCAAAGAATTCCTCGAGGCGGCTCCGTTTTATACTCCCGCTGAGTATGATAAACCAAAACAGCTGATAACTGCCTTGCAACAAAACATGCAAGAGGCTGTTAACGACTGGGATTTCTGCGTCCCAATCTTTGTTGAAGCAGAATACTAAAAAAAAAAAAACCTTCTTGTATATAATTCTTGTAAACTGTATGTAGCTAAGAAAAATGTAATATTATTTATTTTCCCTTAATTTTCCTGTGAGAATTCTACAACTGCAAGATGATTTGCCTTCAAAGAATATCCTACTCTTGAGATTGTTGATACTTCCTAAAACAAAAAATACTTCCTCTGCGTCATATATGCATGCGCTTCTTACAATCTATAGATCTTTGCAATACATGTCTTTCCCTTGATCGTAACAATTCATCTTTCCTTGGGTCTTTCATTATGACGAACGCTTTTCACTTTCTTCTTAGAAACTATCCAGCGCTCAAGTCAGACATGACGCAACTGATGACTTCTTTATAATGCTATTGTTAACCTATAAATAGCCCTGCTAATAACCTGAATTTCCTCTATCATAACATCATGACTCAATATTGCACAGTTCCAAGAGATCAAGCTTGCTCATTTTGCAAACGCCGTAACTTTCATTGTACATTTTCTAGACTTTGAGGGTATGCCTCTTTTAGACCTGCCTGTGACAATTGCTTTAGGTACCACAAAACTTGCAATACCTCCCTTAAACAGAATACTCCTCAGCCTACTGGTTATATTTGCTTTCCACCTAGCTCTACTAGTAGCGCTCCCATAATTACCACCACCAGTCCCATTATTTCCACTAATAATAATAATGTTCCTTATGAGTCGCCATTGCTTCCTAGTTATCCAAGGCACAAAATATCCATACAGCCTAGCGCTACACCTTCTTCCACTCCAAGTTCCAGTGCTTCCATGCGCTCAGGCTCCACTGGAGCTCCTCCTCATGCGGTTACTGTTACTTTGCCGTCAGTGTGCCCACAAAACTTACTAGCAAGTAAGTTTCTTTTACTATACTTATGCTCCTCTTTCTTACTAACTTCCTGTCTGGCTTCAATGAATCCATCTCCTTGGGATGGGTTCCTATTCCTTTACCCTTTGTCCATTCCATGCAAATGTTTTCCAGACTTTGTCTTATATATGACGCTATGTCCCTATCCTACAATAACGCACCAGCTTTTTCTGAAGCTGAACTTGAAGCTCTCTATACTCATATATAAATGAAAGGTCAACTAATGAACAAAATCAGCTCATCAACTATTCTTGGATTACCCGCCGATCCCTGTCGCTTTGTCATGCCTGAAGACTGGAAAGGATATCCTATTAGCTTTCACTCTGATACTGAATAGCCCACTAGCGCTTTTCCTTATGAGCCTCCTCTGTCCATTCTCCCTGTACATAGTCTTCGTATATTTTTCATGCTATGCCTTCACATAATCTTTTTTTAGACATGGCGCTATTTTATTAAACCTGTCTTCCATACTTTAAGAGCACCTAACTTTGCTCCCTCTACTTTCTTCAAAAGACTGTAAACCCAAACAAAAATCATAAATAAACCTTCATATAGTAAAACTTCACTGCCTTTACTGCGATACAGCGATATACCATGTAGAATAAGAATTGAACTATAGAGCGCCTCATCTATAAATTGCTATTCCACTCCTGGTTAGTTAACCCATTAGCTAAATCCCCAGCGTCTTTTGCGCTTACATGATACACATCTCCTTTAATCCAATTACCTATTTTTTCATGTCCCCTCGAATGATGAAAATATAAGATTTCATTTTCCTCTGCTCCCTCATCTAAGCGCTTGTGCCAGTTTCCTGTTCAGCCATAGTCCGCCTAACTTCCAGTTAGCGCCCTCTATCCGTCACAACTTTGTCAAAAAGCCTCCTGTGAGTCCTCTTAGAAAAACAAAACTTAACATAACTTGTTAGTTTAACCTCTTCCCGGAGGTATTATTCTGGTAGTTTTTTCCTCATTCCGGAGGTTATCTTGTATCACTGGAACACCCCTTGGGTAGAATCTTTTGATCTGGTCTGCAGCCACACGCCGCTTCCACTCAGTACCATCCAATTCCTCCAGTAAGTAAGACCCTCCAGCTATCTGCTTTCTTATCCTGTATGGACCATTCCATCTATCAGAAAACATCTTCCCCCATTGGCTTTCTAAACTTCTATTATAAACCAAAACCAAATCTCCTGGGTTCAATGGCTTTCTTAACCTATGCGCTAAGGGCTCATCCCAATATTTAACTGACTTGTCCCAGATCTGCATCATTCTTTCATACACTTTCTCCACAAACTTGTCTTTTCTTTCAAGCCGTGCTACCCTTGCTAGAATTAAATCTTTGGTTGAGCGCACTTGATCCCAATCACATCCTAGGAAAGATCCAGCCTCCAGATCAATAGGTAATACTGCCCTTTGACCAAACATCAGTTGAAACGGTGAAAACCCTGTTGTTCTTTTAACTGAAATCCTGTCGGCAAACAAAACTAACGGCAAGTAGCTCTTCCACTTTGCTCCATTATTTCCACACAATTTGACTAGTGCATCCTTTATAACTTGATGCCCTCTTTCTACCATTCCCTCTGCTTCAGGATAATATGGTGTTGCAACTCGTAACTTTGCGCCATTACCTTTTACTACTTCTTGGAATTCTCCCGCAAATTCAGTGCCACCATCTACGGTTACCATCTTCATTACCCCATACCTATAAATCCATTCTTTCCTCAAAAACTCAGCCACATTACTTGCCTTAAGGTTTATCAACGGCGCTGCTTCAACCCATCCTGATAGAGCATCCCTGGCTACTACCAAGTATTTAAAGCGTCCTTCTTTTATATGGACTGCATCTAAACTGACCCTACCAAAAACGGTATCCTTGCCCGTTGCTCTTCCTTTTTCTTTTAGCTTTCTGTAACTTCTGCGCTGACATTCAGGACAAGATTAAACCCAATCTCTCACTTCATTTTTCATGTTGGGCCACCAGAATCTTTCCCTAACTCTGCGATGAGTCTCATCTTGACATCTATGTCCTAAATTCTTGTGTAACTCCCTGAGTATCTTCTCCTTCCCTTCCCTAGTTTGAACAACTAACTGAGGAGACAAAGCTTGATTCTTCCATAACTTCCCATTTTTAATAAAATAGCCTTTAGCGTGCTTCTTAATATTGCGCTGAACCTTTTTATCGCAAAATCCGGTCAACTATTACCTTCCAAATATAACTTCAACAACTCTACTCCCTCATCTGTAGATGCGTTGTCTACTGAATACTCCTCCTCTTCGAGTTGAGTACTACTGTCCTGACTTCCCTTTGAAGCATCTTCATCATCTGACTCCTCCACTACCTTGCCTTGCGCACTCCTTGTTGCTATATTAGCTTCAGTGTTCCCTAAATCCAGTTGCAGTTCAACCTTGCTAAAAACATCCTTTGCATTTTCAGCATTTAGTTTTATTTCTTTTTGGACATTCCACATTACTAGTTTATTGTCATCGGGGACTTTGCTATCAAATTTTGTATAACAATAATCTATCCCGTTTACCCAACTCTTGTCTTCTTCAAATTCTTCCGCTTCCAAGTCTTCCTCACACAACAGTCTTCTTGACAGTGCATCTGGCATAGTGAAAAATTTCTCCGGCTTATGGACTAAATCAAAAGAAAATAAATTAATCTGCGCTACCCACCTTGTGATGGGCGCATCTGGTAAACTTGGGCTACTAATCATTTGCACCAACGATAGCGCATCAACATGCAGCTCTAAATGCTTCACCCAAAGCATCTATTGTAGCTTTTTAAGAATCTTCGCTACTCCACATAACTCCAGCTTAGACTGGGAGTACCTAGACTCCACTTTGGTAAAAGTCTTGGACTCGTAAAGGACAGGTCTATCATTACCTTCCTTGTCCTCCTGCATCAAAACTGCGCCCACCGCGGACACACTAGAATCCATGGCTAGAGTAATTTTCCCAGCACCTGGTCCATACTCCAATTTCTTCAAATGAATATCATTCCCTACAACCCTCTTTAGAAGCTCAAATGACTCCTCACATTCCTCCGTCCAATCCCATACAGCATCCTTTCTTGTTAAGCGCTGTAAAGGTGAAGACAACAAAGCAAAATCTTGAATAAACATTCTTACATATGTACAAATGCCTAAAAAACCTCTAACTTCATTAGTATTTCTTGGTCTTGGCCATGTAAGTACCTTATTCCTCTGTTTTTCAGCAACGATTCTTCCTTCCTTGCATACCACATGTCCCACTATATCTAGCACTGGAACACAACAAGCAAATTTAGACCCAGAAATTGTTAATCCTGCCTCCTCTATCCTAAATAGCACTCTTTCCAGGGTAATCTCATATTCCCAAATAAACTTTCTAATATACGGATTTTCTTTTAACACTTCCCCTTCATAATCACTGGCTGGTCCTTTTATACCGCCATCATCAATGAAAATTCGCACATGTTCTGGAATTTCATCCTGCAATATCAACATCATCTGTGCTTGATATACTGCCACAGAATTTGTTGCACCTTGAAGTAACCTTGTCAACCTAAAGCATCCCAGTGGTGTTTCAAACGTCGTCATGGGTCTTGACGATTCGTCCAATTTGCGCTCATTGTATCCTCCCATAATATCACTTAATCTGTAACATGCACATCCCGCAAAAGAATACAAAAATTCTTATGGCATTGGTGGCATCCCTGCATCTTTTACTGTAACCTTGTTCATCTCCGTAAGATCATGAACAACCCTTAATTTACCATTATGTTTGACCACACAAAACACTGGACTTGAATAACTAGACATAGACTGTTCATAAAAGCTGGACTTTAACCTTCGCCTAATTAATTCCATATACTCTTCTCTTATAGCCGCTGGTATTGGAAAAGCCTTCTTTTGCCACAGCCCATGAGGTATAACTGGAACAATATAAGGTTTACCATAAGAGTGTTTTAACAAACCTCTTTCCTCTTCTGAAAATGCAATAGCCTTTTCCCTAAGAACCATAACATGTAACAATAACTTCTTTTCTTCCTGCGATAACCAGCCCTCCGGTCCAAAATCTACCATCTGAAGCCTTTCCATCGTAATCTTACTAGTAGACGCAAAATCAGGCAGAAACTTTGTTAAAGGAGTATCATAAGGATTCCTAGATAGCGCCGGCCTCTGCAAAGGAGGATTCAAATCAGGCATCGCTATATTCACTGGTTTAACCTTAACAGCTACTGGTTTATACTTGGATTCAAAACAGTCCTTGCTTCTTCCTTCATTAATTAAAATCAAACCCTTTCTAATATAACTACGGGTTGCACCTGAATCCTGTTTTTGTCTTTTCTTTTTAATATAAGTACAACAATATCCAAAATTAAAGAAATGAAAAAGCTTAGGTATAATACATTCTACAGTAGTATTCCCAAGACACCTATGAAGTACCACATTACGTATCCCTCCTTGCTGGACTGACTGGTTACTATCCGGGTTCCTCTCATCCTGGGAGATAGCAACACCTAAAATGCCAGTCCCTAATGAAAAAGTTGGCGCCCTCCTGGCGGTCGCCCTATCTCCTCATCTGAGACTTCCTCATAAAAATCTCTTTCTTTCTCTAACCGCACAGCTCCAGAATACTTAGTTTCCCAGCCACCATCTTTGGGCGCTACTAAGACTGCTGTTACTGAAACACCATCATCACCCATAATCCTTATTCCTATAGTCTTATTTAAACAATAATCTATAGTTGCAGAATATTCCATTAAAAATGGTGTGCCTAAAACTGGTTTAACTACACCCATTGAAACATAAAAGTGTATATCTCTTGTTGCTCCCGCAACTCTAGTGGCTACATACTCTGCTACACCTATAACAGGTAACCTACCTCCCCCAATTCCTACAAAAGTGCCTTCACTGTCTTTTACAGGAAGACCTAATTCCACTGTGTCATCCACTGATACCACATTGATTTGTGAACCCGTATCTACTAATGCTTTAATTTGCTTACCATTTACCATAATAGTTAAATACCCTAAGGGTCCTGCATAATGTGGCGCCCTAGGTAATCCAACGACTGGCTGAAATGACTGTTCTGCCATATCGAACTCAGCCCAACTAGAAATCCTTTGCTTTCTGCACTTATCCACGATTCCTTTTGCTACATCCGGTGCTACTGCTGTGAGCATTCCTAATGGAACAGAGACTGTAGTCTTCAAAAATTGTGCAACTAGATCTTCGGCAGCTTTAGGAAAATCAGAATGAGCCAGGCGCTGCATTCTCCATTTAGGCTGAGTTGCTTTGGCACCAGCTTTTGCTCTTCCAGGTGGGTTCTTTGGAGTATTATGCTTTGCTCCTGGCATTCCTTCAGCAGGTACTACTCTCTGCTGTACTACCTCTGGCTCCTCTAATATTGCCGTATGATCTACTTTCTGGTGATCTACGCCATAACCTCCTGAGTCCATACCCTCCATTTCGACATCCTCAATAGGCGCAGGTGTATTTTCTCTAGTGGTATACTCTACTTCCTCCATATCCTCTGGATTCCCATACCTAGCTCCAGTCCTTCTTGGCCTAGTAATTGTAGGTGGGGCCATTCTCTTATGCTTTGCCGGGAACATCTCCAATCGTGCTGCGGTAAGTGGCGCTGAAACTGCTCCTTCTTTTACTTTAAAATCTAACACCACGCAAGTAACTGCAAAATTAACCGATATTGCATCCTTGCTTTTCTCCTTATTTTCTGGCTCTTTGCCCTTGCTTGACCTGCTTTCCATAGACTTTTTATTAATATGATTGATGGCCATGGCTCGCATCCCTCGATCTTTGTCTTTAACCAACTTAGTACCACCTTCCAAGATAAGCATAGTCCCATCCTCATAAACTACCTTTTCCTCTTTATCCTTTTGAAGTGCATTACACCTCATCCTTGTATGCCCCTCTTTATTACAATAATAGCACACCATAGCGGAAAAAGGCAAAGGTTGAGGAGAACTCTTGGGCCTAAACGATTCTTTCCCTTTGCTGCTTCAACTATCTTCTTCTCCAACTCATCGATTCATGCCATGACTGAATCTGGATCCTTAGAGAAAATTTTAACTTTAGGAGACGAGATCTGAGAAGGCGATTGTACGCCTGACGCATCTTCCTCCATCCCCTCATTATCCAGAGCCACCCTTGCTGCACGTCGCTCAACTCGATGCAACTTCATTTCAGCTTCCACTGCCATTTCTACTTCTTCTAATCCGGGATACTTATAATTTCCATCCCTCTTTTTAACCAGCTTTCCTTCGTTATCCAAGCTCCTTTTTGCCCAGTCTTCAACTTCTGACGCTAACGCTTCACAAAACCAAGGTAACGACACATTAACATCACTAAAATCTTCGTTACTAACTAAATATTCCACTATCCAATCGAAGTCTTCCCTAAAACTTTTAAATTTCTTGCGGTCTTGAACACCCCCTCTATCTTTGACCCTATATACCAAAACATCCAGGTCCTTCATTGTATACCTAGTTTCCTCAGTAACCTTTGGCCATCTCTTGAGCATTTGTTCTTTTAGCGCTGACCAATTTGGCTCCTAATGCCCTTTTAGATCATCTAAATTGTCTTTGCACTCATTAGATACAAAGAATAGTACTTGACGTACCATATAATATTTGGTTGCTCCATGAACTTCCGCTGATTGTTCAAACCTGCGTAAAAACTTTTTGGTATTAATGCCTGCAAAGCGCAAGATTTCATCTTTACACCTAATAATCATGGTTACCGTTTTTGGCAACGACCCGGTAAAATTGGGCAATTTAACCCTCTCCTGACATCCCCTAGATGTAGTCGCAGTAGGATCCATTACCGAAATATCAAATCAAAACAAAGATCACAAAAAAAACACACGCTTGGTAATTAAACCTGACTGTTTTCACAATACAGCCCTAAGCTATCCTCTGATAACGGCTATTGATCCACTTTTTGTAGACCCTACGACTCTTACGCTGAAGCGCCGGCTTGATTACGTCCTCATGACAAAACCCTAAAAAAAACAAAGAATCTAATCAAAAAAATACTAGTTACAACTATGGCCACTTTTGGGACACCAATTGTAGACTGTTCTAAAGTACTAAGCAGTAGACACAATGCAAGATGGGTTGGTTCTTCTTTTCAATTTCTAAAAAGAAGCGCCTGCCACTCTTAATTTTAAAGACAGCGCAATGATGTGTAACACTAATTTTTTATTAGAAAGTTTATAAGATGAAAGATGAGTTTTAGAGATCAGGAAAAACAAGTTTTACTATCTGGATTTTTCTATTCTTAACAAGCGCTAATATCCACAGCTACTCCCTCTTTAAGCGCTCTCTTTGAATATGCCTTGTTATAGCAATAAAATGACTCTAGTAATAATCAATCCTACTGAATCTATATAACCTCTCTATGTTGCGATTCTTTCACTATTCTTTTTTAAATACACACACAGAAGCACGAATTAAAGGATTCAGACAAATCTCTAATTTACTACTCTATTTTTTTTGTATATATCAATCTCCCTCTTTAAAAGACTATATATGTGTATATATATCTATCTTATATGTATATCACTCTCCCAGACTCTATCAAATAGTTGTCCTTTTTATATTTTTACGGTACTCAAGACACAGTTCCCTAGTGGATCTTCAGCGCTAGCTCTAGCACTGTATTAGTAAACCAATAACTAATCTATTAGTAAGCCACATACACTGCTTGTAACAACAACAGCGCCTAAATCATACCCTATAATTACTAACACTAGTATTAACTTGTTTCACTGATACTCCACATATGCGCTTTTAAATATACCTTTGTTTTGTTTCAGCGCTAGTTCCAGGTTTGACTTATCCTAACGCTGGGTCTAGTTGCCTTAACTCTTGGGTAGTTTTATGATTGAGTCCCCACTCTCTTTGCTTTAATACTAAGTTCATAGTTCCGACAGCTTGCCTAACTAGTTAGCCTTCTTCATTACTTGTCTCAGTAAGTTTCCCAACTGGCCACGGTACAGCATACTATGCACTTGAGTCGTCCTTAATCCATGACTTTTTCCTTAATGAGTAACACATACTTTTTTTTTTTTTTTTGGAAAGCCCAAATCCATATTTGTTTAGCGCGTAATAGTCCTAAGTTGATAATACACAATTCCCTATTGTGCGGCACATCTTGCTGCAATATCCGAGCACACAGACCCTTAATCCTTTTCCGCGCTTCCATTTCCTTTGTTCCTTGAGACACAAAAATACACATTGTATTTTTACACTTCCTGCTGCGCTAGCTCCCCTTTATTCTTCCTGTACTACGCACGCTGATTGATCTAAATTCACGCTTCCTGCAAGGCGCGTACCACAACGTGGCATACGATTTGTTGGATTTTTGGATTTTCTGTTAATTTTGGACTCTTCTGTGGTTGGAGATTGGTTTTCTCGCATCTATTGAACCATGGCTTCTGGACCCTCTTTCACTAGTGGTGGTGGTGGTGGCACTTTTTGGTGCTGATGAGGATGGTAATTCTCCTGTTTCTGTTAGGCCTTCTGTCAGGATCAAGTCCTGGAAGGGGCCTATGTTTATGGGGGAGGATGTGAAGTTGTTTCTGGAGCTTTTTGAGGCTTCTGGGAATGTAGATGGGGCTTCTCACTTGATCATGGTGAAGCAAGTAATCTTTTACATTGGTGACAGGGCTTTGGTTAAGTAAGTGGCTGAAATGGAGGGTTATAGGAGGAAAGATTGGAAGAAGTTGTGTCTGCAGATGACAGACAGGTGGCAATCCAGTTACTCTATGGTAAATCTCAATATGATTGCTAGTGAATAAAAATCTTATGGAGGTGTGGATAACCTCCACACTTATAGGAAGTTTCTGGCTCAGTTGGAGCCAGTGGTGGAATATTTGGTGGACATGCAGGAGTTGGGGAGTACTGACTCTGAAAGGGATATTTTCTGGTCTGCTCAGGCCAGAAATGTCAAGATTGATGTTTTTAAGGAGTTGGCTAGAAAGGACAAGATGAAGGTTCTTCTAAATGTAAATCAGAAATTTCCTGCTCTTTCTGTGGTGAAAGAGTTTGTAGAGGGACATCTGAAACTGTTGGAAGTGGATTCTTGCCAGGCAGCTAGCACTAAAAATGTTAGCAAGGTCAGTGAAGCATTGGCTGAGGAAGTGGAGGAGCACAAGAAGAAGGAAGTGGTGAACAAGGGGAAGGCTCCTGAGAAGCCTAAGGAGGTGGACCCTGTGGTGGAGCAGTTGGCTGATTTAACCAGACAGATGCATATTTTTGTTCAGGAGGCTGAGAAGGCCAATAAGGCTCCTTCTCAGCCTAGAGATTTGGCAGGAGGGTTGGTAGGAGTAATCCTTGGGTCTGCTCCTATTGCAGCAGGAAGAGCCACAAGTCCATTGATTGTTGGACACTGAATAGGGATGTGTCTGAAGGGAAGGTGAAATTTAATGGGAAAGTTTTTAAGTTTCCAGATGGTTCTTTTGTGAAGCCCAATGATGGTCAGGCTCCAGTGGAGTTGGTGAGGAGGAGACATGATGTCAACTCAAGGAGGCCAAGATTTTAGGAGTTGCATAATGAGGCTTCTTCTTCTGGTAAAGATGGAAATGATGGCAAGTGAAAGAGAAAGGAGGCTAATAGGTTCTCATTTACATCTTCCTTTGGTGGTTTGGAGTTGTACTCTTGTGGTGTAAAGTCAAGTAGGGAATGCTTGGCTGGTGTTTATTATGTGGAAGTAGGACATGTGGGAAGGCATAAGAGCAGTTCTCAGGCCCAACCAAATCCTAAGGTTTTAAATGTGGATCCTAAGCTGAGTGCAGCTAGGAAGAAGTACATAAAAAGGAGCTGTATAAAATTCAGAAGGTTATGGCAGATATGGGCCCCCCTAGTTTTGGAGCATTGGACATGAATGGTGAGCCAATGCCTATGGATTTTGATTCTGACTCTGAGGAGGATGTCCCTTTAACTTCATTTCCAAAGACTGATGGAGTTTGAGGTTCTTTGGAGGGATCTGGTTTGATTCCTGTTGATGGTAAATCTGTTGGTGGTTCTGGTCCTCAAGAATCTTCTAGGACCAAGGTGGTGAAGCAAAGAGCTCACTTTGAGAGGCCAGTGGTTTCTGGCCAAGTTAATGTTATGGAATCTGTCCTGGAAAGGATGAATCAGGGTCAGGCTTCCCTTACTTATGGGGAGTTGTGTGCTATCAGTCCTGGGTTGGATGATAGGGAGAAAAAGTTGTTGACCAGGAGAAGGGTTTCTTCTGGGGAGGTAGAATACATTTTTGATTCTGCTGAAAAATTTGGAGAGGAGTTGGAAACTCATTTTTTCTGTATCTCTGGGTATGTCAATGTCACTCTGAATGGCAGGGAGGCTAGGGCATTGGTGGATTCAGGTTCTCAGCTTAACCTGATTCCTTTGTTTAAGGCTACTCATCTGGGCCTCCCCATCAAAACAGGTATTGGAAAAAATTTGTGAGGGATTGGTGGCTATGTCACTAAATTGCTTGGAACAGCTGAGTTTGTGAAGCTGGATGTTGGTGGAGCCTCAGGGAAGGTTCATTTTTACATTGCCAAAGGCACTGTAAAAGCTGTTTTGGGTGGGCCATTCATGATAGATTTTCAAGCAATAATTGGTTATCAGTTTGATGTGAGAATAATTTTGGAGTTGACTGGTGAATTTGAAAGGAGACTTCACATGAGGTTATCATCTCCTGGAGAGGATGGTTGTGACAGTGTATCTAGTATATAAGTATGATTTAATAGTATTTATTAATGGTCCTACTACTTATTAATAAATGATTTAGTGATTAAAACTCAGGGGAAGACTAATAAAATAGTTATACTCAAATAAAACTCACAATTCTTGGATTTAAATGTGTGCTAGTGGTGGAAAATAGATAAAGAGAATATAGTTATAGCTTATATAAAGATAATATCAATTTATAAAGGCTTTATAATATATTTCTGAATAATAATAATTTTTTTATCTTGTTTATTTGAATTGTAGTAAGTAAGTGATGTCCAATAACCGTCAAAATCCTCCCTTACTTATACCAAAATCCACTGAAGTGCACAGACATTAAATCCAGATGATGTCACTTCCATTCCGGGCAATTACAGAAATTTGAGGGCCCATCACCTCCCCATGGCGTTCAATGAAAGCAGATTCAACACCCAGATCTCTAGTAAGGACCCTCCATCACAATTAATGGTAACACAGACCCATACCATAAATAGAAAATCCAGATAAAAGTGGATACCATAAAGAAACAGGTAAAATAACTCATTTAAAGAGGATATAATGAAACCCAAAGCATATAAAGGAAACAAATAAAATTTCCAAGCCCCCAATAACATTCCCAAGCATCCATATTAACCCAGAAATGATCTCCCAACCCATAAATCCGTGAATATCCATCCAAGGAAGCAGATTAAGTTGTCCAAACTGAGTATATGCTTCTGTAGGCATTGTGAGTCCCCTGCATACGTCCATATGACCTAAATTAGGCAGAAAAACAAAGTTTATAGGCTATTAAGAGGCTAAAACCCACTTATAGACCTAAATATACAAACTATACTGCATATTTTACTGAATATGAGATTTATGTATACATATAAGCTTATGTATGTCAAAAATTACTTAATATCACTTACGATAAATATATTATGACTCCATTAACACCTTAATAAGTATTATTAGGCAATGGATAAGCTATTTAAACTACTATAATTTATATAATAGTGTAATAATTATATATATATGTAATATAATCATATATGTTATTGTTTTAACCTTATTTTTAAGATATAAGCTTAATTTACTTAAGGTTATCTTATTTAAATTATAAGAAATACTCAGTACTAAAGATATCTAGGCTGACAGGTTGGGAGACCAGGCCTGTTTTGTCTTCAATGTTCCAGTGCATGGATTGTTGTAGGAGAACAAGAGAAGTGGGTGCCGCCTCTGGTTTTTTAGAGTGTGGCTCAGGCTCTAGTGAGAGTCTGTCTTTTTTAGAATGAGGAGGGCTGATCACCCAAGTGCTAAAACCTCTCCCCAAGATGAGGAAATAACAGGTTGTAGTAGGTCAGCTCCCTTGGAGATATACCAAGTGGATTTTCAACTTTCTCTTTTTAATGTTTCTCTTCTCTGCAAGTATTCTTCAATTTTTTTATCAAGTATCTGTTCTCTCTCAAAATTTTCAATTAATTTTAATTCAATTTCAAAAAAGAAGATTGGTTATATATCTTTATTGAAAGAATTGCCAAAAAGCTGTGGAGTGGTGAGATTGGGGTCTAAAAGTAAGTCATCACAATTGTGCACTGCTAGGTTTTCTTCTACACCTTTGAAAAACATTACAATGACCACGTGTATGAGCATTGGGGAAACCCCTGGTTATTTTTGTAGGATAGAAGAAAACTCAGGAAAAGAAAATGAAAATTTCAAGATAACTGAAGAAAATCAAGAAAAAAATCTGAAGATAATCAAGAAAGAAGAAAAGAATTATTTTTGTGAAGATCATCAAGATCAATTTTGGGGCCTTCAGAATGAGGTTTAGCTGCACAAAATTTTGAAGAAAGAAGATCAGCAAGATCATATTTTGGGCCTCCAGCATGAGGTTAAACTGCACAAGAATTTAAAGAAACAAGATCAGCAAGATCAGTTTTTGGGCCTCCAGCATGAGGCTAAACTGCACAAATTCAGAATATGTGATTCAGAAGATGAATCAAGATTTTCAGATTTAGAAGATGGAAGTGAGGATGAAGATGTGGAATTGCAAAATTTTTTTGGAGTGGTGACATTGGGGTCTAAAAGTAAGTCCTCCCAATGGTGCACCACTAGGGTTTCTTCTATACCTTTAAAAAACATTACCTTGGCCACACATGTGAGCAATGGGGAAACCCTTGGTTTTTGTTCCAGGTCTGGTGGTGAAGACATCCTGAAGATCCCTCAAGTTGAAGGTGGAGCTGCAAAGTATAAGAATTTAGCACAGAATATTAGGCCTGTAGGTTTGAATTCTCCTTTGAAGAGACCTCCTTTGTCAAGAGATCCATACTGCACTCCTCTGGTGAAGAATCCTCATAATTTTGTGGAAACTGCTAAGGTGAATGTTGAAAGGTTGAAAGTTGTTAATTTTGGTCCTGATGGATGGTTTTATGATGAGGAAAAGAATTTATTTTTGCACGTTATTTTGCTAAGGGAGAAAGCGGTGGAATTTTTGAAGAGGAATGGGGTGTGTTGAAACACTCTTATGGGGAACCTTACTTGATTCTTGTGGTTTGTCACAAAACTTGGCAAATCAAACCTATTCCAATTCTAGCTGCTATTAGAGATGATTTTGTAGAGATTGTTAGGGAAAGAGTCAGGACTGGTTTATACAAACAATCAACATCTAGTTATTCAAGTCTGGTTTTCTGTGTAAAGAAGCAGAATTGGAAACTGAGGGTGGTGCGTGATCTTAGAGCCTTAAACAGAGTCAATATCAAGGATGCAGGAATGCCTCCAAGTGCAAAGGACTTTGTGGAAGCTTTTGCTTGTAGGGTGTTATATGGTTTGGAAGATTTTATGGGTGGTTATGATGAAAGAGAACTTCACACCAATTCACAGCCACTTACATAGTTTGAGACTCCTCTGGGAAGATTTCAGATCACTAGTTTTCCTCAAGGAGCAACCAATTTAGTAGCGTTATATAAAGCACAAATGGCTTGTATTTTACAGGATGTGCTTCTTACTCATGCTGGTATTTTTATTGATAATTGTGGAATCAAAGGACCCTCCACTTATTATGGGAATGAGGTGCTGAAGGAGAACCCAGGTACAAGGAGATTTGCTTGCGAATATTCAATTACTCTAGAGAGAGTATTGATAAGGATTGAAGAGTCTGGTTTGACCATTTATGGGTCAAAGTTTTGTTGTTGTTTTTCTGCTCTGGAAATTCTGCTTCATGTTTTATGTAAGGAGGGAATGATTATGGCAAAGAGGAAAGTCAATTAAAATTCAGTCATGGCCAAGGCCTAAAAATACTACTGAAGTCAGGGGATTTTTGCGGGTTTGTGTGTATTTCAGAATTTTTATTAAAGATTTTTCTTTGTGGGATTCACCTTTAAGGAGGTTGACCAGGAAAGATGCAGAGTGAGTATGGACTGAAGAGTGTGAAGAGGCTTTTCAGAAGTTGAAGAAGGTGGTAGGTGAAGACATTATTCTTTACAAGTTCGATTATAGAGTGTGAGCTGGAAAAATATTTCTGGAAGTGGACTCAAGTTTTGTTTCTTCTGGTGCTGTTTTGTCTCAGGAAGCTTAAAATTGGAGGATCAGGCCAGTAAGGTATGATTCTGTGGTATTTAATGAGGTTGAATCTAGATTTTCTCAACCTAAGTTGGAATTATGTGGTGTAGCTAAATTTTTGAAGAAGCTGAAAACTGTTTTGTGGGGGCAGAATTTTGAGCTGAAGGTGAATGCAAAATCTCTGGTTCAAATTATCAATACGCCTAGTCTTTCAAATGCTCCAATGACTAGGTGGGTTGCATTTGATCAGCATTTCTCTTTTGACCTGGTACACAAACCTTGTAAAAATTTTATGATGCCAGATGGATTATCAAGGAGACCACCCACAGATGAAGAATCAGACTCTGAAGAATTTGATGAAGATGTCCCAGTGGTTAGGGCCAGCACAAAGAGTGCTGAAGATTTTTCTCTCCTTCCCCATGAGGCTAAACTGGAAGATTGTTCTCTCCTCCACCAAGAGGTAAAACTGGCTGGCTCTGATCTTGACTCTGGTAATCAGGATGTTTTTGTTGATGAAGTTGGGGCTGTTGTCCAGGATGGCTCAAAATCAGAAAATGGTGTTTTTGTTATTGAAATGGATTCTCATAAGATTCAGTGGAAGGAAAAGGATTTGCCAAAGTTAAGGGATTGGTGTCCTGGATAGGCTGGTCGTGTTGCCCATGTGTACACTGGAGATTTTGATGACAGAGTTGTACCCTTGGATGTTATTTTGTTGGATTTTGAAGATGAGACCTGGGGTCAGTCTGGGTTTTATTTTATTATGGCTGAATATCTCTTAACCTTGAAGAGGCCAGATATTTGTGATGATGATACTTGGGTGGCAATCAAGAAGAAGAGTCCCAGATTCTATGTGTCAGGAAGGAGGTTGATGAGGAGGAGGAATCCAAATCCTCAAGTAGTGGTGACTCAGAAGAAGGTTCAAGAGTTGGTGCTGAAGTCCTTGCATGATGACCTTAGTCATAGAGACTTTGGAGAGACTTATAGAAGAGTAGCAGATACATTTTGGTGGCCTGGTATGAAGATGGCTGTGCAGGGTTGGGTTCAATCTTGTGAAGAATGTCAAAGAAGAGGTCACTTGAAACCTAAAGAGGTCGGCCGTGCTACTGGCGAAACAACTGTTTTTGGAAGAGTCAGTCTGGATGCTGTCCTTATCAAAGAGGGCAGGTATAAATACTTGATTGTTTCCAGGGATGATTTGTTTGGTTGGGCTGAGGAAGTGACTCTGGTTAATTTGACTTCCAAAAAATGTGGCAGAGTTTTTGAAGAAAGAATGGGTGTTTAGATATGTGTTGATAAATTTGGTAACTGTTGATGGTGGGCCAGAGTTTGGAGCTGAATTTAAAGTAGCTGTGGAAAGTATTGGTTCTAAAGTCAGAGTGGCTGCACCTTATTATTCTGAAGCTGAAAGCATTTTTGAAAGAGTCCATCAAGTTATCAAGAATGCTTTGGTGAAAATATGTGGAGATAGTGCTGAAAAGTGGAGGCATTATTTACCCTTGGTGTTATTTGCTGATAGCGTCACTGTGAAAAGGAAAACTGGCTATTCCCCTTATGAATTAATGTTAGGGCGGAAAGCTGTTCTACCAGTGGACTCTGAAGCTGTCTCTTATCTTGGAATTGATTGGGATGATGTGTGCTCAACTGAAGATTGTCTCTGTGCCAAGATGCAACATTTGGAATGTAGAAAGGAATGTCAAGAAATGGCATACTCTAGAATGATGAAGATAAGAAATCAATCAGTCAGATACTGGGACAAGAAGTTGGCTCATAGACTCAGGAATCACTTGAAACCTGTTTGTTTGGTTTAGGTGTATAATGGAAGTTTGGAGAGTCAGTGGGGAAAAAAATTTGCTGACAGATGGAATGGACCTATCAGAGTCAGATCTCAGGTGTCTGGAGGTTCTTATGTTTTGGAGTAGTTAGATGGTGCAGTATTAAAGGTAAGAGTGGCTGCTGATCAGGTGAAGAGATTTTACCCAAGAGGAACTAGAAGTGAAGAAGATTGACTCTGCAATGAGGATAAACTATGGACCATTCTTTAGTTTTGGATTTTGGTGATGCTGTGCATCTGTTTTGTTGGAACCTTTTTTGTTAGAAGGTACCCATGGGTGGGGCTTCTAGATTTTATTTTGGAAAGTGTGGGGGTAACTGATGGGCTTGCTGCTCTATCAAAAGTTACCCCATATTGTATGTTTCCAACCCCTTCTCTTAATTTAGTTGAATTCTAGTATTGGTTTCTCTTCACAGGTTTAGTCCTTTATGACTTTAAACTTGGAATTCTTTTGGTCTTCATAATCTGGCTCTTCACACTTATTGGTTTGTTTTATTGTGTTGGATGTTGTGTTTTTCTTAGAAGGTACCCAGGGGGGGGCTTATAGATTTTATTTTGTCAAGTGTTGGGAAACTAATGAGCTGGCTTCTCTGTAGAACAGTTACCCCATAATGTATGTTTCAAGTTTTTTTTGTCCTAGTAAATTCCTAGTTCTTATTTTTGTTATTCAGGTTTCAAGTCCACCATGAATTTAAACTGGCTTACTGGCTTGGGACTGGCTTCTTTGGTCTATTTGAATTAGTGGTGGATCACTGGTGGTCTCCCATCATTTTTACTTATTGGAGGGAGCCCACCCAGTGATCATTTCCTTGGACTGAACTTTTTATGGAGCCTAACTTTTTCTTTTTCTTTTCTTAAATTTTTGTGTCTATGGTTGTGTTAGATAGTAGTTTTAGATTTTTTTCTTTTTTATCTTTTTATCTTTTAATTTTTTATGGGGGTTATTAGAATATAAAAGTGCAAAAATCACAAACTATATTATATGGTTTCACCACATCAGGGTCACCTGGATATGGGCAAGTATTGGTGGGGAAAGAATCATCAATTGGCTTTGAAATGCTGTTTTCTTTTTTATCCCTATCTCAATTATTATTATTATTTATTAGTTTCTCAATATCAATTTATTTCATCTTTTCTTTATTGATATTTTTTTTTCTTAATTTATTTTTTTATCTTAATTCATTCAAAAATTATTTAAAGGTGTATCCACATCAAGGTGCACTTGGATGTGGGTAAGGTATCAGGGGATCAGCTCATCAATTGGCTGTGGGATACCATTTGTAATTATTATTTATCTCATCATATTATTTTTATTCATTTCATTTTAATTTTTCAGCTCTTATATTTTTGGGTAATTTTGTTTATTTATTTTCAAGTTTTTTTTTAGTATGTTAGTAGTTAAAATAAAAAAATAAAAATAAATAAAATAAAAAATAAAAATAAAAATAAAAAATAAAAAAAAAATAAATAAAAATAAAAATAAAACAAATTTTATATATATATCTGCTAATTATTATTGGTCTCTCTAGTTAGTGAAATATTAATTCCTTTTTTTTATTTTAATGTCTTGAAAAAGAAGACCCTGGAAGTTGGTCCAGATTTTGGTGGCATTTTTGCTTTTTGTTAGGATTGGATGAAGAACTGTGTTCCTTGTGGTGTAGGTGGCTGGAAAGAGCATATGGATTGTAATGGTCAGGAACCAGGTTAGAAGGTAATTTTTGGGAAGAAGTGGAAGAAGCGGGGATAGAGTGTTGGAAGGTGTGCTTGATTATTCTAGACATCTTCCAGTGGTCATCAAGGAGCTGTTTCTTCAGATTCTTTTCAAATTCATTCAACTGACCATGAAGATAAAATGCCTTAAGCATTTTTGAACACATTATGCTTAGGTATTGTTTCATGTTTTTGTAATCCAGTGATGAGGTAGTTTCTAGAGGTTGGCCATTCCCAATTGCAGTTTCAGGAGGCAGGGTTCCAACTAAACAGAAGAATTGGATCTGTAACTGTCTGTGTTAAAGAAATTGGATTTATTAATTTGGTACTTACAGATTGGAAGCTAATCAAATTTTTATGTGGAGGGAATCCGGACTGTTGAAGAATTTTGAATGGATGTTGAAGGAGGATCAACCATATGGAGGTATGGATTTTCATGTTCATCCTCTAAATGGTGTTGATAAAATGTAGTAGAAGAAGGAAGTTCCTGTGGCCTTGTTGGAGCAGCAGAGCTGATCTTGTTTTTGTTAATACTATTGCTTGGAGATGGTTGGTTGGATACTGGTGGAGGAGTACCAGGTTGGTTGTAGGAAGGACAAGGAGATGGTGACCTGGAAAATGATTGGGATCTTTTAGATAAAGATCTGGAAGATATAGAACTATTAGAAAAGTAATTGTCTTCCAGAGGAGAGGTGTAGTTGGTTCTTCTTGTTTGAGAAGGAGATTTATGTTTGGGAGCAGTGTTCAGCATTTTGGTGTTTTCTTGAGGTCCTCTAGAAGGCCTTCTATAAGTTTTGGTATTTTTGAACTTTTCTGATGAAGAAATTGTTGTGCCCATGGCTCTGGGAGCGCTAGGAGGTTTTTATGTGGAGTTGTTGTTGTTAACTGGTGGATTTTGGTTGTTTCTGGCTGAATTTGCAGGTTTTGAGCCTAGTTTCCACTTCCTAGTGAGGCAGGCAGGCCTCCTGGACGTGGTCTAGCAGCCTGGGAGCTGATTTTGAAGCTTTTTTACCCAGATTTGCAGAGAAAAATGCTGTTTCTTGGGAGGATAAAGCAGGTCTTTTGGAGAGAGTTCTGGGGACGGAGTGGTGTGATCTTCTGGATGGAGCTGAAGATAGAGAAGAGGAAGAAGGACCTAGTTCTGGGGATCTGGTAAGAGATCTAGATATGTATTTGTCTGAAGGTGAAGGTGGTGGTATAGGATAATTGGGGTCTCTGTCCCATTTTTTCTTTTTAAAGTTGCAAGAATTACAGGCCCTGTTGTAGAGCTTGGCTTCAGGAGTTGGAAGAATGAAGGTGCAAAGTCTGCACATGTGGACCAATTTTTTCAAGAATAGTCCTTATGAGAAGTGAAACAAGGAAGGTCTTATGGGTCAAAATCTGGAAATCCGGTTATTATCTGTGATGGGACAACAATGAAGAGAAAAGAGATAAAAGGAAAATTTTTATCAGTGATGTGTAGATGATGAAGAGAAAGTGGAAGTTCAGTAGGGCAGTTGTGGAGTATTGTGCATGGAATTGGCTCTGTCCTTTTATGCAAAATGTGGAAAGTATGTCAAGACTTTAAACTGAACACTGTGGTCAGTCCATCAAGACTTTAAGCTGAAAAATGGTGTAGTCCCCCAAGACTATAAACTGAGGATGGTTTGATGGTCAAGTCCTTCAGGACTATAAAATGATAATATGATGTTGATGTAATACTGGAAGAAGGCATCCAAAGGAGGAGTCTCTGAATTTAGATAAGGCTAGTGTGGGGGTAACTGATGAGCTGGATGCTCTGTAGAACAGCTACCCCAGAATGTTAGTTTGTTTTCCTTGGTCTTTAATGATTTGATCTCTGGTTCTGTCTTTATGATTTAGGTTTTAAGTTCCCCAAGACTATAAACTGAGGTTTTTCGACTCCCCCAAGACTACAAAATGAGGGCTAGTCCCCCAAGACTCTAAACTGAGGAAATTTTTTATTTATTATTATTATTTATTTCTAAATCAAGAATTACAGGCAAGAATCAATTACAGAGGAGAATCAAAAGATGGAAAAAAAAATCAGAATTAGCTTTGAACTGGTGGATGAGGTGTCTTCTTTTCTCAATTTTCTGTGGATCTTTGGCATAAGTGGATTGGAAGTAGTTTAGAATGAGATGTTTTTTTTGAGAAGAGTGTTTCTGGAATTTGTCCTTGATGGTGGGAAATTTATTGGAAGGTGGTGTTTCAATGGTTCCCAAATTGTCATCACCACTGTCTGGATGAGAATGAACTGGAAATTCATCAGCTTAAATTTCAGTATGGAGAAGCATTGGTTTTACCATCAGAAGGACCAGTTATGGTAGAGCTAGTGGTTGTTGTGGTGTTGGAACTCTTTTTTGAAGGATGTAATTTGTTGATTAATCTGGGTATCAAGATGGAAGGCCTAGATCTTTTGGTTTGCTGGAAGAAAGACCAGATTGAGGGGGAGGTGAATTTGTTGCAGATGATAATGGACCAGGTCTTGAGCAATATTTCTTTCTGGAATATCAGGCATCACAAGCAGTTCTGTATGGATGAATTGGTGGTGATATGGTGCAGATGAGGTTATGGTCAATACAGTATTGACAGGGACCCATTTCAGAGATGGATTTTGAAAAATGTGTGAACATGTTGGTTTTAGCAGAGGAGAATGCGGAAATTCTCATAGGAGGGAGTATTTGGTCTTCCAAGATTGGCAGAGGCCAATTTTGGTCTGTTTGGCACTGTTTTGGTATGTCTTAATTGACATTGGTTAAATAATTGGATGTTTTTCTGGTTTTATTAAGTGAATATTGGGACTATGGGTATGTGGGTACTACCATTGGATAGTCCTGATTTTTCTCTATATTGTATGTCTTGTTATTTTTCATATTCTAAGTTTAAAGGGGTCATTTCCTCATTTTTCATTTCTTAAAGATAGCTGCTTAATTTTTTTTTTTGTGTTTTACGGGCTAACCTTATGTCTTAGAGTTAAGTGCTTAGTAAAATTAGGTAGAGCTGATTTGGCTCTATATTTTATGTCTCAATGTTTTCATAGCTTAATTTTGTGTTTTAAGGGTTTTAGTAGTCGTGGTGGATTTTTCTAAGTATTTTGGGCTTTTTTCAGAGGTTTTTGGTGGTTTTCTGACTTCAGGGAGGTCTGGCGGCTTCTAGACAGCCCACCCACCTTGGTTATAGAAGACTGGGGAGCACTTCTAGAGGGTTTTTATTCAATTTGGCTGCCAAAAGTGCCAAATTTGATGTTGTGTGTGGATTTTTTAGATGGTGGTCTGTGTGTACATACTGAAAAAGACAGTTTGGGGAAACTTTAATTACCATACAACCATCCAGAGGTGAGATGATTATTCTCACTCAGTTTTCACTGTTTTTTGGCCACAATTGGCTGTATTTGTTGCAAGTTTAGCTCTTCATTTAACTCAACTTTGGCAACTGGTTTCTCTGGTGTAGCTTTGCAACCTGCATCAAGTATTACTGCTGTTTTCTGTGCAAAAAGTGCACAATGTTTTGTTTTTCTGGTTTGGATCTTTCTGCATTTCAGGTTTCTGGTTCTTGGGTTCTCAGTGGTCTGCTATTGGCTACTGTCTTGACTTTTTAAGCAGTCAAGAAGTGTGTTGGAAGGGGTATAGTAACAGTCACTAATTTTCTGTAGCAAATAAATCTCACCTGGTATTTTCTCAAAGGGACAGGGATTTTTCTCTCCAGTTTTACTCTAACTCCCTTGGTCAAGGCCTATAGCTAGTACTATAGGATTGTCTACACCGCTACTAGGTGGGCTGCCTGCCTCAGTTATAGAAGGCTGGGAAGTGTTTTTTAGTGTGTTTTTATTCAATTTGGCTGTCAAAAGCGCCAAACTTGTTTCTGTGCATGGATTTTTTAGATGGTGTTCTGTGTGTACAGTGGGGTGACAAAAGTATCCACCTGTTTTCATTTTGTTGTATCTCAATAAATACTCACTCTACACATATGCATAATGGTACCTCACGACTCAGACAATCATGTAGAAAACAATAATTGCAATAAATTTTTGATTTGCCAATGTTTTTATAAAAATAATAAAATTATAACAAATGAAAACCCTCATCTCACCGACGGGTTGAGCCACCATTGGCATCAACCACAGCCTGCATCCTGGCAGGCATAGATGCAATCAAATTATCTAACTTTTGGCTTGGAAGGTCATCCCAAGCCTGTTGAATTGCCTCACACATTTCAGGTATCGTCTTTGGCTGATAATGCATGGAAATTACATCTTTGAGGTCCTTCCAAACGTTCTCAATTGGATTGAGGTCAGGAGACTGGGCTGGCCAGTTTAGAATCTTTCGTAAGCTGACAGAGCTTCGGAAGTCATTGGCAAGTTGAGAGGTATGTATCGGGGCATTATCTTCCATGAGTGTAAGTTGGTTGTCCTCATCATGTTTTGCAAGCCAGGGGAGTAAATTTGAAAGGTAGACATTCTCAATGAAGTGCTTTGTTGTTTGCTACTTGGGAGGAAGAGAAAAAAGTGGACCCTTCACATTACCATGAAAAGAGCCCAATACCATTACAAAAGAACACCCACTCTTGAAAGTGGGTGTGAGACAATCCTTATCAAAATTTTCTTTAGCTTGACACCACACTAATACTTGTCTTGACTTCTTGCCAATCTCAAAAATTGACTCGTCAGACCACAGGACCAAATTCTAATCACTAACTGTCCAGTTCAAATGATCACAAGCAAATTTGAGGCTTTGACTTTCATGTGTGGTATTGATAAATAGCTTTTTAACAGCAACTCGACTATGGAAATTAAGTTCTTTTGCACGTTGGGACAGGGTTTAGCAGATATATTGGAAGTAAGGGTGTCGGAAATTTCTTCTTTTGTTGATTTTCTATTTTTTTTTAGGCTTCATGCTATTTCATGCATGTCATGCTCAGTTGTTTTTCAAGGTCAGCCACAGCGAGGGGCAGTCTCCACTGTGCCAGTGACATCATGTTTTTTGATGATATCATGCACAGTGGCCTGAGAAAAGCCATGATGTTGTGAGATTTGATAGGGATTAGCACCCCACATTGAAATGCCAAAAATTTTTGCCTTCTCCTTGGTCGTCAAATAATTTGTCTGAGCTGGAGTTTAAGGCATAGGTGAAGAGATTGGGTAGAATAGGAGGTAAGGAAAATAACCAGTATTCCCCTGGTGGCATGAGTGTCTGTTGTGGTGGTATGAGGAAGAAAATGAAAAAGGTGATCATGAAGATTATGCATGCAGCAGGTGGATACTTTTTTCACCCCACTGTTCATACTGAATAAGACAGTTTGGGACAACTTTAATTATCATACAACCATCCAGAAGTGATATAATTTTTTCTCACTCAGTTTTCACTGATTTTTGGACACAATTGGCTGTGTTTTTTTGCAAGGTTAGCTCTTCATTTAACTCAACTTTGGAGACTGGTTTCTCAGGTGTAGCTTTGCAACCCGAATCAAGTATTATTGCTGTTTTCTGTGCAACAAGTGCAGAGTGTTTGGGTTTTTCTGGTGTGGATCTTTCTGAATTTCAGGTTTCTGGTTCTTTGGTTCTCAGTGGTCTGTTAGTGGCTACTGTCTTGACTTGTTAATCAGTAAAGAATGGTGTTGGAAGAAGTATAGTAACAGTCTCTAATTTTCTGTAGCAAATAAATCTCACCTGGTATTTCTCAAAGGGACAGGGTTTTTCTCTCCAGTTTTATTCCAATTCCCAGCTAGTGCTATAGGATTGTCTAAACTGTGTAAAGTATAAAAAAATTAATAATATTAAATTTTTTAAGTTAAAACTGTGGTTCAATTCAAAGTTTCAGAAAAATTTGGATTTTTCTGTGCAAGGTTGTCCATCCATCAAGCCATTTGTCCAATTTTCAAAATCATTGTATTTGTTCAGAAAGGCCCTCAATTATTGGCCGGTTTTCTAGAAGAAGGAGAAAAAATGAAGAAGAAATACCACAAGAACAATAATTTGAAAAATTTTAATTTGGAGAGTTACAAAACTTTAATGAGCTATTTGAGGAGATGATTTATGGCAACTCTTTAACTCTCTCTTCTTTAGTAACAATTACTAATATTAAATTCTCTTAAAGAAACCTTTATATTAATATTTTTTTCTTGATTTTAAGGGCAAAAAAGTGCTATAATAAAAACTGTAGTAAATATAACATTGTATATTAATAATGATATTAATAATAAAAATAAAAATAAAGTAAGTAATAAGTGTTGAGGTTACAGGGGGTTACCCAAGGCCTTTATATAGGCAAGGGGCCTTCTGAAGCTCCACTTTAATGTATATACAAAGTAAGATAATATAAAAATTGAATGTGACTAATTTTGAGTAATTGAAAGGGTAAACCCATGATACAATTAACTAAGATACATGAGTAAGAGCCCAAAATCCACCAATTGAATCCCAAACAGTTACAATAAAATTATTGAGTAATTAAATAATTTTGAGACATATAAAAAAACTAATTCAATTTAAAACATGTCTTATACCTTTTTTAATTAATAACCAATTTAAGTGAAACATAAAAATAAACTATTTTAACAAATAAAAGTAGTAAAATTAATTAATTTAGTGTAAAAAATAAATAATAAATTAATTTAAACTATTGTTATTAGTGTAAAAAGTATTTTAAGTAAAACAAGTAATTTTTTTAATAAAATTACTAATTTTTACAGTAAAAAACTAATAATTCATTTAATAAAGTGTTTGAAATTGTTTAATACTTTGATGACAATTTTATAAGTCAAAAAAAGTTCTTAATATTTGTGTTTAATAAGATATGAAAGGTTTTATATTATATATAAATTTAATTAATTAATTTAATAACATTGTAAGACAATTTTACTTTTATAATTATAATATATGTTTATAATTAATCAATCATTAATTTATAATTCTTAAATAAACAAAAATGTACCATAATTTATAGAATATGACATATATTATGCTTAATTTAAATGTATATATAATTTATAAAATAATAAAATTAATATGTCACTTATTTTACTTATACTTAATTGGGGGTGTCAGTTCTGTCAAATCTGCACTTAACTTAAGTGTGGTTTTCAAACCAAATCAGCACTTAAATTTTGCAAAAAAGTCACTTATTTAAAAAAAGGGTGTCAGTTATGACCTCAAATCAGCACTTTTTTCCTGTTTTTTTCACAACCACATGTTGGCCACAACATCCCTTCCCTTCTTACCCCATCCCTGTCACATGTGAAACACTGACCTTCCTTGCTCCCTACCCATTAATCCTCATCACACACCCCTTCCTAACATTTTCAACATTTTATTACAAAATTTTTACCAGGCATTTTTACATTCTTTTTTACTCATTTCTTCTACCTCATAATCTCTTTTCTTGTGATGTACCAGTTTTATAATGCCTCCCAGACATTCCAAATCTCAAAAGTTAACTCAAAAATCTGCTTCATCACAAAAGTATCCTCCTAAAGCAAGCCCCACACCTGAAAAAACAAAGTCAGGTCTGCTAAGAAACGATGATTATCTCATCATAATCAACTTCCTTAAAATAAAATAAAATTATGATGCATGTTTTGGATGTGAAAATTCCACTCGTATTGGATGTCCACATTCTTCAAAGGTTAATGGCTACTTATGGATGGCCAATGAAGTAAGGAAGAAAAAAAGGGGGAGAATTGATATAAAACCTAAACAAATGAAGAAGAGATTTAAGAGTTATCAATCAAAATATAAAAAGCTGATCATGCTGAAAATGAAACTGGCTTTGGTATTGACAATGATGATTTGGAGATTGGAATTACTACTGTTTCCAAAAATCTCAATGTCATATTTCCTATCTATGAGGAAATGGATAATCTTTTTGGCTCCCAAGTTGATGTAAACCCTTGGTTTCTACACAATACTACTAAGGATATACCCTTTGGATCTCAAACATCAACTAATCCTCTTGAAATACCTGTACATCAACAGGATCAATACCCTCCACCTTCTAACCATAGTTCAGCTGAAGATGATCCCAACTATTAAGCAGAACAGTTATATTGCAGCAGATCTGAATTGTCAGAGCCCCAAAATTAAAATGTATGTTTACTTTTTCTTTTTTCTTCAATTCTTCTCTAAATTTCTCTTTCTTTCTAGTCTCCTCCTACTCAAACTCAAACTCCATTAAATAATCTCGATTCTGGAAATGTGAATCCCGCTTTAGAAGCTGCTTTAGATGAACTTCATGAAGCCTCTTGTTCAAGCTCCAAACTAAAGAAACAAGCCTCAACTTCAATGAACTTGAATCATCTTTAAAAAAGTGGTAATACTTCAACAAGCTCAAATGGTTCCCTTGAGGATTATTTTGAAAAAAAAAGATATAAGTAACATTTGTTTACTATATACTATATTCATTAACTTATTTTTTTCATTTCTCTTTTTGTAGCAAAAAGCTGTATTGCAATAAATGCCCTTGACTTTGAGAAGATGAATTTTGATCATATGCTAAGGAAAGATCAGCAAGTCTTAGATTTGGAAGAAAAAAAATTTGAGGCAATTCAGATGGAAAGAGTAAATGGCCATCAATTTCAAAGTGAAATGGCTACTTGTGAATTGGAAAAACAAGAAAGTTTTTAAAAAAAGATTTCATTATGTAATGTGTCAAAAATGGCCAATCTTATGAGGAAATTAAAAAATTGCTTGACCTTTTCAAGTGATAAATTGTTTTTCTAGTTAAATTAATTTTGTTTGATTTCTTTATGGTAATATCTTCTTATATGCTGACTTATAAAAGGTCTTGAATATACTACTTTTTTTTGACAAATTTTTGAAAATATCATACAATTTTTCTATCTTTACATTCAAGTCAATAAGTTTGCTTATACTTTTTTTTGACAAAAATTTGAAAATATAATGCAATTTTTCTATCTTTACTTTCAAGTCAATAAGTTTGCTTATCTAAATACTGCTAAGTCATTAAAATTCTATATCTCTTTTGAAAATTTGGCAATAGATCCCCTTGAACTTTATTGAAACAAGGGGTGGGTACCACCAAATTTTTCTAAGTCATCAATTTCACATGTCAGATTTAAAAATTTGGCAATACCCTCCCCTGAATTTTGTTGAAGTAAAGAATGGAAGTCACCAAAATTTAATATAATTACATAAATTAATTAATATATAAATAAGATATGTCAAATCTAGTACTTTTAAAGTAATGACAATTCCTCATTCAAAAATGCAGATAAAGTCTAGAAACTAAGTTTGGGACTTTCCACAGGTATAGACTAGAGGAACCCCATGAAAAAAATTAATGCTATCATGATTACCTTTTATACAACTCAAGGTCATTGGCTCATTACTTTAATTTAGTAAAGTGACATATCAGATTTATTTCTTAAAAATTTATGGAAGAATATTAAATATTTGGTGACTCTACAAATCCACATACTTTTTAGATCTACTTAAAGAATTTTTAAATTTATAACCTTTTTATTCTTTTTTAACTTGTTTATTTGTTGGATTAACTTCTGACTGATTTGGAAAGAGCAACCAAAATGTGTGAAGTCTTGACAAGATTCCAAACCTGTAGGAGCCTTTGTGGTTTGGTGATTATCATAAGAAGAATTTCAAACTGTTTTGATAAATTCATTTCCTAATCCAAAATCGATTATACATGTATGATCCGGGAAATATAATCCATGTCCTTTAATTTTAGCAGGTGAAAGAATAGGTTGTCCAGTGATAGGATTAATATATAATAAAATTCCATAAGTAAGGTAATTGGCATCATTTGAGTTGGTGTGAATTTGGTTATGAAATCCAGAATGAGTGATTATAGCATTTGAAAAAATTAGATAATCACTGCTAATATCTTCCCATTCAGAGTCACACCAATTTAGTATTCCAAGTCTTGTAGCAAGTTCATGATTTTTTCCAAAAGCTTTATTGAAGAGTTTTCTAAGTTGAAGAGCAAGAAATGAATTAAATGAAGGTAATGTATTCCATTTTCAAAAATCATTATCTAATTCAGCTTTAGATAAAGATCTGAGTAAATAATATATGCCTATATAATTAAATTCAGTAATGTGATATTCAAAAATCCAGAAAAAAGTTTAAACATACCAAGAGAAAATCCTTTATCAAATCCAGGTCTCCATCCAATACTAATAATAATACCACCCAACAAATTCTTATTCCTTAAAGGTAAGTGAACCAAATCCATTTGATAGAGTGTTATGATGAGATTTCAGAGTTGATTAAATGTTTCATCTTTTAAACCATTAAAAGAATTGTTTTCAAAAATAAATTGAGGTTTGAAATTATTAGTAATAACAGCTATAACTTCATCACCACCAATTTCAGTTAAATAATGTACATTTTCAGGTAACATTTTTGGAAAATTGTTTTTTTTTCAACTTTAGTTTTATAGTACTTGATTTTTGAAATATGGCCAAATATTTGATCCAAGAGAATTTTTTTTAAATATCTTTTATTTCGATACTCTTAATATTTTACCAATGTTTTAGATGATGATTGAAAAGAAGTTGAATTTGTAGATGATAATGAAGTTAAAGAAGATGAGAGAGGTAAATGGTGAATCTGAAGTTAAAGAAATGTATTTTTCTACATAAAAATTTGTTACTTTTCAAATACCCAAAATTATAAATTAAAAAAAACTCACTTAATTTAAATTAAAAAAAAATTTCTCAAAAGACAAATAAGAATTTTTTTTATTTCACTTGAACTTGATGAATATTTTTCTCTAAAATTCTGAAAAAAAAAATTCAAAAAAACTGTGAAATTTTTTTATCCCTTCCCCATTACCCTCAATTCCCCCCTCCAAACCCCCCTCCCACCTCCCCACAACCATTGTACAAACCACCCCTCCAACCTCCCCACATCCCCCAAATCCCCCCACCAAATATCCCTTAATCCCCCCCTCCAATCCCCCTCATAAACCCCTCAATCCCCCTCATAACCCCCCAATCCCCCCAATCCCCCCAATCCCCCCTCCAATCCCCCCTCCAATCCCCCCTCCAATCCCCCTCATAACCCCCCAATCCCCCCTCCAATCCCCCTAAGAACCCCCTATCCCCCCTTAAAACCTCCCTACCCCCTACCACCTCACAATCCTTAACAATTCACTAACAAATGGTTAAGTTAATGAACAATTACTATAAATTGTTCATTAACTTAATGATTCGTTAGCAAATTGTTAAGGAGGAATGAGGGGGGGGGGGGTAGGGAGATTTTGAGGGGGGGATTAGGGAGATTTTGTGGGGGATAGGAGGGGGGATTGCAGGGGGGTGTCTGGGGGGTTCTGAGGGGGATAGGGGGGTTCTGAGGGGGATAGGAGGGGGGATTAGAAGGGGGGGAATGGGGGATATTTGGAGGGGGAATTTGGGGGATTTGGAGGGGGGTTGGAGAGGAATGAGGGGAGGAAATGAGGACACCAACAAGGGGGAGAAAGGGAGAGATACGACCAAAGAGGGAGATAAGGGAGGTTAGAGTGAGCCAAAGAGGGGGGAATAAGGCAGCCAAAGGGGGATATATCCATTCCAAGGAGAGGTTAAATGTGGGAAAAAGCCCAGGCCAAGGGGGTAAAGAGCATAGGATGAATGAGAGAAAATAGGGAGAGAGCAAAAAAAAGGTTAATATTAACTATAAATTTAAAAAAAAACCACTTACAAAAAAAAACCAAAAAAAACCAAAAAAAATTGGCAAAAAATTAAGTAAAAATGAAAAAATGACTTACCTGGAGAGATGAGTAGAGAAAAAAGAAATTGAATTGAATTTTTTTGAGTGATGTAAGAAGAGAGGAGGAAATGGATATGAGTGAAGAAAAAAAAGAGTGACTGAAAAAATATGCAATTTCATGTTGAGTTGATGAAAGAAAACACAGAGAGATAAAAAAATAAGACTTTAACATCAAATTCAAAATAAAAATAAATATGCAGAAAATAATTGCCATTCTCTGTGAATAAAACATGCCAATTGATCATTTGAAGAGTATGAAAAAAAATTAAAATTGCGTTGAAAAATGTTGGAGTGTTATTGAAAGAATTTTTGCCCTTATACTAGTTGATTGAGAAATAGAAGTGTTGGATATAGTAAGAGGTGAATCAACTTGTTCATCATTGTACAGCTCTAACCATTGATCTTTGAGGTTAGCAAGTAGATTATAAATTATAGTGCAACACAAAATCCAGTTGATCACCACCTCCATTTCAGATTTATTTCTAAGAGGACTTCTTAATTCCCTTAAACTAGAAAAATGGCCTTTCAAGATTCCAATAGAATGTTCAATACGGACTCTTGACTTTGCCAAATTATTGTTGAACTTGGCATTTTGACAGTCTTCTGAAGCTGCTCCCCAAAAAGCAGGAAGTACATACGTTCCATTTGCATAAGCAGAATCTTCAAGAAGATACTGATCTTCATCAAAGGATTTTTTAGGTTGATTTTAAATTTGCATTATTTGGAAGACGTAGGAGTCATGACATGAGCCAAGATAGCCAGAAAAGAATAATATAAATTTTTTGTTAATGTCACATATACACTGAACGGAAATTGAATATCTATTAAGAAGATACAGTTGTTTGAGTTAGTTTAAAAGAGAATGAAAGGAGTTAAAAATAATCTACCTCTTTTTAAGGTCAAAGTAATTTTTTCCACCTTGAGCAGGTTTCTGGCTCAAAGGAATAGTAGTACCATCAACAAAACCAATACATCCTGGGAAGCCCTCTGCTTGCATAACCTGAGATGATTCAAGTTACTCTTCTTTTGTTTTCCAGGTGAAAAGTTGAGATTCCAAGGAGTTGATGGAAGTGATTCATCTTTTGGTATAAGTGTTAACTGAACCATAACCTAAATCAAAGACATTTTCTAAACGTTTCAAAGTGGCTCCGTTACCATTGGAACCCAAACGACATAGTGTGTTGGCCAATTTAATTGAAGGATGTCATTGTTATTTTTGAGAATTATTTTGAAATATGGGATGATCCTGAATACGTTCAAGAAATTTAAGGAAAAATTCTGGAGAAGTGCTGAACAACTGTCTAAAACTGGGTGTAGATAGGTTAACAAGTGTTTGGATGGTGTACTTGGGGTCATGAAGTACTTGAGGCTTTCTGGTAAAAAGGTAACGTTTTGTGGCCATTTTTGATAAAAAGACAAAATCTTCTTCTAGATCAGAATCAGAATCGCAATCAGAGTCCAAGAGCAGTTCAAGAGCCATTAGAGTCATTGCTTTATGAAATTTATCACAATTTGAAAGTGAGGAAGGCATGAATCTTATATGATATGATATGAAAATGTAAATGTAAATGATGTACAATGTTTTGAGTTATGAAGTGTTATGCTGCCATGTGCTGTGTATGATTGGAATGATGCTGAAAAATAAGTGAAATGGGACTTGATGGTGAAATCAGCACTTTTGGTTGAGAAAGTGCAGATTTGAGTGAAAAAAGTGACTTATTTCATTTTGAAATCCACCAGTGTTGGGGCTAGTGTGTTTTGGAAATCCGCACTTATATAAGTGCGGATTTAGTCAAATTTAAGTGTGGATTTGTAAGTGTAGATTTTCCAGAACTGACACTCCCTAACAAGATACTTATATAATTTTATTATGCAATATAATATTAATTTATATACATAAAATGCATATTTTTATGCCTTCTTTCAGGTTCAATAAATTAACATAAAATTTACTGGGCTTTTGGTACAGCCTGGCTGACAAAATCCTTCCTGAATTCCCTTCTTCCAAAAATTACACCTATGTCAATAAATACCTCAAACCTTCAAAAGAAATTTCTGCAGTAATCAATCCTGAAAATATTCAACAAACCAAATGTTGAGGTAATCCACTGTGTCTGACTATAGCTCCATGGGATACATCAAGGAATTGTCATGAAGCCATAAATTCTCCCAAAAGTGATAAATGGCTAAAAGCTATTCAATCCCTAATTTCTAGTATCTCAAAAAACCAAGTTTGGGAAGAAGTACCTACTCCAAGTCTCTGGGGACTACCTTGACCTTCAAGAAAATGACCGACTCTGAGGGAAATGTTGTCAAATACAAAGCAAGGCTTTGTGTCCAAGGTTTTTCACAAATTTAAGGAATAGAGTAAAATGAAACTTACACTTCCAATGGATGATTATCAACCCTTCCCTTTCTTCTTGGGATTTCAGCCTTTAGGGACTTGGAATTACATCAAATGGATGTTCAATAAGCCTTCCTTCATGGTGAGCCTTAATAAGACTTGTACTTGCATTTCCCTTGTGGTTAAACCACTTCAAATGAAAACCATTTCCTCCATCTCAAAAAGTCTCTTTATGGACTTAAACAATGTCCTAGTTTTTGGTATAACAAACTATCATATTTCTTTAATGTCATTTTTTTCAAAGTGAGAAAAGATGACCCTTTCTTGTTCTTTAACAATGATCCCTTACAACATTTTTAATTTTTTATCCATGTTGATGATCTTATCATTGGAGGTCCCTCCATACAAGACTTCAAAGAAAAACCTCTCAAGTATTTGACATTGATGATCAAGGTGAACTTCAATGTGTCCTTGGAATGCAGGATGATTAAGACAGAAACTCCAGAGCTCTTTCTCTATCTCAAACTCTTTATATCAACAAAATTTTCAATGAATTTAATTACTCAAATGTCAATCAACCTCAATTCCCTTGGTTCCTAGCTCACATCTCACCAAAGGCAACTCCAAAACACTCAGGTAATCTATTAATTATTGTTGAGCTATTGGTTTACTTAACTATCTAGTTCTCTGCATGCGTCCAGACTTAGCCTTCCCAGCCAGTTCATTTACCCAGCATCTTAATGATGTAACTGATGAGCAAATCAATGCATTCTTTCAGATCTTATGATAACTTCAACTTACTAAATAATACATATTGACTTTAGGATCAGTAAACTTCAGCCAAATTATTCACCTCACTGGTTATGCTGACACAGATTATAATAAAGCTAAAGACTCAAAATCCACATTTGGGACCCAAGTTTTTCACTTGGGTTGTATTAGTTGGAGAACATCCATCCAAAAATGTGTTGCCCTATCCACCTCTGAAGACAGTGTGTGGACAAGATCTCATCTGGACTAAAGAACTCTTCTAAGACTTTAACATCAATCTCATTAGTTCTCAATTAATTGGAAATAATCAAGGAGGCATTAATATTACCCTTAATCCTCTCTATCAACACAGAACTTGCCATATAAACACTAAAGTATGTTGGCTTCATGAACAAATCAACAATAATGAATTTTAAATTAATTACATTTCCACTAATCAAATGATAGCCCATATTCTTACCAAATCTTTTCCTAAACAAAATATCACAAGTTTCTTAAGGACCTAAATTAAAACGATTTTCTGTCTTGAGCACAAGGGGTTGTTAATATTAATATAGTTCTATTAAATACCCTACTTCTGTTCTACTCTTTATTTTATATTATTGAATAAATTACCTATATACAACTAATTTTCATTTTATATGACATATATAGATATTGCATATTCTTAACCTATTTTTTTAACCTAATTATATGATAAATAAGCACTATGTATGGATGCATAATAATTTCTGATTCTGCATCAACTTTCTCCTTCACATTTATTTATTTATTTTTGTCCATTACATTATTTACTTATTTAATTTATCGCCTTCCTTAAGTCTTTCCTTTGTCCATTCCAGTGCTGAGTCCATATTGTCCATTAGTATTTAGCTTACCTACTGTTCTTATCTATCAGATAACTTTGTACTTATGCTCTGCTACATAAATGAATCCACTTTCTCCTTCTTATTTATTTATTTTATTTTCCATTAAATTATTTACTTATTTTATATATCCCCTTCCTTAAGTCTTTCTTTGTCCATTCCAGCCCCAAGTCAATATTGTCCATTTGTATTAAACTTACCTGCTGTTCTTATCTATCAGTTAACTTTTCATACCTTTGTCCATTCCAGTCCCAAGTCCATATTGTCTATTAGTATTTAACTTACCTGCTGTTCTTAT